>ML664174.1:8939918-9403303 GCA_007570785.1 Antilocapra americana
ACACACACACACACACACACACACACACACACACACACACACACACACACACGGTTTGATTTGGGGAGTCAGAGGAGGGAGCAAGGTTCAGAAAGAAAAGCTTCTGTTTACTTATGAGGAATTCAAGCGCATTCACTGTCACAGATTTTATCTTTTGTGTATCATTTGTTTCATTATCACTTGATGTATCATTGTTGCTTTCAAAATTATTTTTTCTCCAAAATTTCTTTATCCTTTTCTCTAGCAAGATGTACAGAATTTGAATGTAAACAGGAATGCAGTGACAGATTGAGGGGTTCTCACTTTCTCTTAAGTAGATGGAAACCGCTAATAATTCTTTTCTTATATATTATGTAAAACCCATCAGACTTTTCCTGTCTCTACATTCGGCCCCTACTTTTCTCTCATAAAATCAACAATAATAACAATAATAGTAGTAAGAGTAGCTACCATCTTTTGAGCACTAAGATGTGCTGGACTGTGCTGAGTCCTTTGCGTGCATTGCCTTATTTAACCCTTTCCACAGTCCTGTTTTATTATCCCCATTGTACAGATGAGAAAATAGAGGACTGCACGGAGACGTTCAATAACTGTCTAGAGACAGCAAAGACTATGACATACAAATCCCTGCCTGTCAGATTCCAAAGTCCTGTCCTCTGTCACCTACATCCTAACTCCTGTAAGGAAGCAACAGGTGAGAGTCCTGGGTCCTGGGAGCTGGGCTAAAAGGGATAGTGATCTGCAGAGGAGGGAGCTGAGAGCCCGTGGCTGACGCTATAGCATCCAAAATTGTCCATCCTGCTTGGAGTTTGCCCAGTGCTCCACAAGCATCATCTCATTTGACTCTCACTGAAGTCCCATATGCTGCTGCTGCTAAGTCGCTTTAGTGGTGTCTGACTCTGCGCGACCCCATAGACGGCAGCCCACCAGGCTCCCCCGTCCCTGGGATTCTCCAGGCAAGACCATTGGAGTGGGTTGCCATTGCCTTCTCCAGTGCAGGAAAGTGAAAGTGAAATCGTTCAGTCGTGTCCGACTCTTCGCGACCCCGTGGACCGTAGCCCACCAGGCTCCTCCATCTATGGGAGTCTCCAGGCAAAAGTACTGGAGTGGGTTGCCATTGCCTTCTCCAGTAGTCCTATGAGTCAGGCATTATTTTTCACCAACCTCTGCAACCCCATGCTATACATACTGAGGGTCAGAAGAGAAGTGATTTGTTCAAGACCACAATGCTGATAAATGGAGGTAGAATGTGGTTTTGAATTCTCACATCTACACTTATCTTATGATATCCTCTGTCTTTCAGCAACCCTTGAGTTAGGCCTTTTAAAACAACATGAGGAATGGAGCCAGGCTCTCTGGCTCTTTGCTTATTCAGTGGTCAACAGTTTGGAAACTACGCTAAGTAGATAAAAGTATGGGCTCTAGAATTAAATTCCCAGAGTCAGAATCCCAGCTCTTTCACTTATAAGTTATGTGACTTTGGCAAGCCACTGCGCATCAGTTTTCTCATCTAAAAAGAAGAGCACCCACTTTGAAGGTCACTATGAATGAAGTATGTGAAAGGAGCTCAGGATCATGCTTGGCATGAAGAAAGCTATCAATAAATGGAAGTTATTATTGCTGCTTAGCCATTTTGCTTAGCACCCGATAGCTGGATTGACAGAGAAATTTTCAGCTAATATACATTACATTTGCCTGCCAAAGGCAAGCCCTCCAGACTTCTCTGCTTTGGCTTGAGTTCTTCCCAAGAGCAGGCTCTGGGGCAAAGATTCAAGTTGCAAGTAGTTGATGGGAGTAGTGATTCCAGAAAGTTCTTTGAGAGAGTAGGGAAGGTGAGACAAGAAAGGAAAAAAGTCAACAAAGGGAGTTAGTGAGCTGCTCACCACTGGTTGGGGGGAGGGAGGTTCTATCCCACGGGGCTCCCTGAGGACCCTAGTATACAGACCCCAAGGGTAAAAGGTTGCTCCTGGGGCATTCGGTCCCTGACGACCTCAGAGCTAAGTATGCCCCAGGGACCAGGGTATACCTGCAGGCAACAAGCAGCAGAAAGCTGTTGTACATGAGGAACACATATTAGATGACCCTGAGGCAAGCCAGGAAAGTATGGGTGGAGCCACACTTATCAGCTTTACTGTAACCAATACTCTAGGGATTTTTTTTTTTTCTCAAATACATCTGCCAAACAATGCCATTGTTTGCTCTGGATCTAGTTTTGAAAAGCAAAATTTCCTCTTTGAACTACAAGTGTGTGCTTTGAAGTGGCTTTAGAAATTCTAGATAATCAAGGCCCCCTTAAAGCTTCCATACTCAGGACAGTCCAGCTCATGTCTGCACACTGTGCCTTCTAGTTTACAAAATACTTTTGCATATATGATCTCATTTAATCCTCACAGTAAGCAGTGAGGGAGATGATAGTCCTCTGAAGCAATCCCAGAGTTGTCCATCTTCCTACCCGGGATTAGAAACAGGTTTAGTGGTTTCAGCTGACACACAATTCCGAGATCCTGAGGCAAGTTTCATAGCATCTCTTCTCTACCTGAATAGTCCCCCTCCTCAGGCTTGAAAACTTTAAGAATATTGATGTTTTGAAAATAATAAGGCAACCCAGTTGCTTTATTCATTTTTCTGAGTACATATATAACAAGATGTTAGAAACTTTGAAGTCAGTAGAGCTCACATTCCAATGAGAGGTAACAGACCATGGTTCAGGCTTTGGAGGAAAGGAAGCCAGAGAAAACCAGTTTATCTCGTACCCCTCATTCATAGTGACAAAACAGCCAGGAGCTTAGAAATGAAAAAAGAGGGTTTCTGGACAAAGTTTTTGCTGTATTGTAAGTCCAGTCCCATCCCTGGGGGAGAGAAGAGAGTATAGGGCCCTTGTCACAATCCTAGAAAAATGGGGATCAACTTGTCCACTGAGAGAGCTTAATATGTGTCCCTCGAAGCTTAGGGGACCCTGTGCACAGGTACAGAAAATCTAAAGGACAAGTGATGGGCTGCCTATGGCTTTGATTGCGGAATAGAGGGAAGGTCAAGAGGAGGAAGCTATGCCAGCTTGGGCTTCAAACCTAGCCTTCTCTACTCAGCCTTGTGATCTAGAGCTGGGACTCTGCAAATCAGATTTCAGCTTTGCCAACTGGCTCCAGATTTGCTCTTCCAGTGGGAGACAATAGAGGGAGACAGCACAGCTGGAGGAGTAAGAAGGGCCCTGTTCCTTCCTGTCGGGGTTTCCTGTTCCTATCCGTGTCAACCTAGCCTCCCCTCTTCACCCTGGCAGTGAAGGGTGGGATGAATCTTGTAGCAAGATGTGTACGCAGTTTTTATGCAGGATGTGTATGCAGTTTGCCATATCCCCAACACTTACAGCCTCATCACACACCCCCCTCCCAGAAGACACTGGGTTCCCACACCCTACCTCCCCCACTCTCCCCTCCCAAACCACCTGGACCCCTCTGTAGCTCAGAGATGCCAGCTCAGCTGAGCAGAACCTCCTCCTCAACATCTGATTTCAGGTTTCTAAGTTTTAACAGTTCCCACCTCTTCCCACACCTGGTCCTAGGGGTGGGGGCTGCTCCTGCAGTTGCTAACTCTGTGATACCTTTTGCACTCTTTTTGCCTTTTCTGTTACCTAGTTAACAATTTTACACTTAGTTCCAATCATTAGATGACCCTCTCTGTTTAAATAACTGGTATTTCTGTCCCTTTGCCAATCCCTGATACCCCTCTTAATGAAAACTGGAGAACTGGAATACCTCAGAGTCCACAAGGCTTCCAGGGAGAAAGGTTGGAAGATTTTCAGAATAGTTTCTTTTTTTGAATCTTAGAGCTCTGCGAAAGACTGATGAAAACTATGCACTTTCTTCTCTAGAAACTGTAAGTATCTGTCAACACCCCCCCCCACCTCCAACCCTCACACACAATCCTACACCCAGTTGTAAGGGTTGTATGTGCTTGTGTGTGTGCATGCTGAGTCACTTCAGTTGTGTCTGACTCTTTGTGACCCCATGGACTGTAGCGCACCAGGCTCCTCTGTCCATGGGATTCTCCAGGCAAGAATACTGGGGTGGGTTGCCATTTCTTCCTCCAGGGGATCTTCCCGACCCAGAGAGGGAACCCGGGTCTCCTGCATTGGTAGGCAGGCTCTTTACCACTAGCGCCACCTTATAGGGGTTGTGTGTTAGTCACTCAGTTGTATCCGACTCTTTGTGACCACATGTGGACCCCAAATTTCAGGTTCATAATTCCTGTGGTAGAATGCTGGCCAGGTTGAGTGTCTCTCGTGGAGAAAATCCGGTTGGTTCTCAGAGGGTGTTGCCTCAGAAAAGTCTAACAAAAGGACCGTCAGTACTGGGTTGCCAAGGAGCTGTCCTAGATTTTCAAACTCCCTGAACTTGAGATAAATATCCGAACTGTGGACCTGCCAACCGTCCCGGATCTGTAGTTCTTTTGTATCTGAAGCTTTAAAACTGTATATTTTTCAGTAGCAATTATCTTACTTATGGGGGTTTAGCCAACAAGAATGAAGCATTCTGAGGCAGAGCCTTGTTTGAGGGCTCTCCTCCCTAGAGGTCCTGCCTGGCTGACCCAGCCAGCTGACCTGGCCAGGTCCCAATAGCTCTGTGCCCTTCAGTGACCTGCTACTGTGGAGACCTCCTGGAGAGAAAGGCGAGTCGCCACCTCCTGGGAAGCTCTATTATTGCATGCCAAGTTTCTGGAAAGCAGTTCAGTCCTTCAGTTGAGTCCGACTCTTTGTGGCCCCATGGGACTGTAGCAGGTCAGGCTTCCCTGTCCTTCACTGTCTCCCAGAGCTTGCTCGAATTATGTCCATTGAGTTGGTGATGCCATCCAACCATCTCGTCCTCTGTCACCCCTTCTCCTTTCACCTTCAATCTTTCCCAGCATCAGGGTCTTTTCCAACGAGTTGCCCTTTCGTATCATGTGGCCAAAGTATTGGAGCTTCAGCTTCAGCATCAGTCCTTCCAATGAATATTCAGGGTTGATTTCCTTTAAGATTGACTGGTTTGATCTCCTTGCTGTCCAAGAGACTCTCAAGAGTCTTCTCCAGCACCACAGTTCAAAGGCATCAATTCTTTGGCACTCAGCCTTAAAAAGCAATTGGTGGTGTTAAATTTCTAAGGACAACAACTTCCCTTTTACTGTGAGTTAGTAATCTGGATACGTTTTATAGATAATTATGTCCTAGGCCATTAAAGGGAGAACACAGAGCTTGAGAAAAATTAGTGCTTTTGGGCCTCAGTTTTTCATCTCTAAGACAAGGCTGACTGTTATCTTAATGCTCAAAAGCCTGTCACTGGTTTTTCCTTTCTCTATTAATCTGCCTTGTTGAGCTTTCCACATTAGAAGGCAGTACCTCAGAGTGGAATAAAATTCTTCCCCACATCACTTACACAATTAGATAGCCACCACAGACCCCTACAAATCTGTCTTATGGATATTGCTTATTATATTGAATGTTATCTTTTAAGTTATCTAGACATTGCTCAAGATGAAGACTGATTTTTTTCTCTATTGATTAAGAAAGTCTCTTTTGTTTTATACATTCATTCATTCTGCAAAATGATTCATACATTCCCCACATTTTTACTGGGTGACTACTATTTTCCAGGCATTAGAGATGCAGCCACAGACACACAAATCTCTCCCTTGTGGAGATTCTCATCTAATGGAGGAGACAGACAACAAATACAACAAATGAAATATATAGTGTGTCAACTGAAAAAGGATATAGGTTAAGAGCAGTTGTTTGTTTTGCTTTGTTTATTTTTAAGTAGGAGAAATTACAGTGTGTTTGTCTGTTGATGGGAATGATCCTAATAAGGGATGATGATGATGATAGAGAGGAGAGGAAGGAGGGTTAGTGGCCCAATGCCCTTGAGGAGGTGAGAGGGGATGGGATCCAGTGCCGAAGTGGAGGGGATGTATCAAAAACTGATTGAGCCCCTATTGGGTGTCAGAACCTGGACCGGTGCTAGAGACAACAGCAAAGAAAACAGACTTCCTGGAGAATTCATTCTAATGAGGGTAATGGACAATAAAAAGGCAAACTAATGAATGGATCCATGGTGCCCGTGGAGTGGGATAAGTACCATATGACATAACCACTGTGGTCACTGCGGTCCCCTTTGAGGCGTGAAAGTTAAGCTGAGTCCTAAACCATGATAGGGGCTTGCCTGGTGGCTTGGTGGTAAATCCTCCTGTAATGCGGGAGACACGGGTTTGATCCGTGGGTCAGGAAGATCCCCTGGAAAAGCAAATGCCAACCTACTCCCATATTCTTGCCTGGAGAATCCCATGGACAGAGGATCATGGCAGGCCACAGTCCATAGGGTCTCAAAGAGTCAGATGCAACTTAGCGACTAAAAAACCACAAAGCATCATAGGGCACTATCCACATGAAAAATCTGAAGGACAAGGATTACACACAGAAAAAAGAACAAGTACAAGAGCTTGAGAGGGAAGAGCTTGGCTGTCTGTGCACTTGTAGGAGGTGAGGCCGCAGGAGGATGATTATCAAGAATGAAGCCTGAGATGAGGTTACAGAGGTTGGTTATTGATGGCCTTTTGTGAACAATCAATAAATTTTATGATCAAATTTATAGGTTACTCAAGGCTAGGAAGGAGAGAGAACACTGTTAAATGACATAATCAGAAATTAAAAAGAAAAAAAAATTTCAGTAGACGGCTTGTGACAAATTCCCATGTCAGTTCATGCACTGAGGTTCCAAAAATCAAGTGCAAAAAAATAGTAAAAAGATCAAGCGCACCACTAGCTCCTGTACAAGAGGATTTGGGGGTCACAGAGAGCAGAGCGTAAATCAGAGACCTGAGTGCAAGCTCTCTGGGGAATGCAATCAAAGGAGGAGAAGCGAAGGAGGAGGGAACTGAGGCAGGAAGAAGAAAGAACTAAGACAGAGCTGTGTCTGGAGGTGGCCATGCCTCCAGTCTTTGGCTTGTACTGTCCAAGGAGAGCAGGGACTCACTGTCTGAAAGGGGTCTCAGCAACACCAAAAGGAGGGTTTGGGGGATCAGCAGCTCTCCACTGCCGCCCGGACCAATGGGCAAAGATTCTCTGCATGGACATCTGTGGTTGCCCATGTGTGAGTGGTAAGCACATTACCATGTGGCCCTATCCACAGCACTACTCAGAGGCCTGAAGGCAGAAAGTGAGGCCATACAGAGTGGATCTGAGGTCAGTCATGGTCAGCTGCACTTATGGGAACTAGCTGGCACCCCACAGAACTGGACACAGCAGGAATAAGGGACAGATGAGGCCCAAACCTTGGAAATGAATCACAAGATTTGTGACATACACACACATTGGTGAGAAGGGACAATTCTCCTTTCACCATTTTGCAATTTTATCTCCATCTTTTTAGGTTTTTCATGAATATATGTGTCTATAAATCTCACTGGCAATGCTTTTAAGACATTTAGGCCCTTAGAGGTAAAAGGTTCCCCACAAATACTGTCCCCAAAGCCATAATAATCCCTTCTTTAAAATCTCCCTAATTCAACAAAGGAATCTTTATTAAATATTATCTAAGTCTTTATAAAATGCTGCACTTATGTAAACTCCTTATTTCTGCTAATCCAAGGGCTATCAGGGAGGCAGGTACTGTGTTGGGGATACTATTTATCCCAAGTCAACTAAAGGCTTCAGATTTAAAATTTTGATTCATCTCCAAATGAGGTTACACATACAGTCTCAGAGCTACTCCGCAGCAACACTGGAAGATGATAATGTTCATCATACAACTGAAACACATTGTCCCCATTATCTAACTCAGACTGCCAGTCATACATTACAAATTCATATATTTTAAAAGCCCTATAATTATCTTGTGAATAACTCAGTGCCTTTGGTGCTAAATTATACCAATTTATTAAATGAAAGTTTTTTTTTTTTTTAAAAATCACAATTCTTGTGATTCTGTTTTGACATTTCTCCTTTTTTTTAATATACCTGGAAAAAAAATGAAAGTGGCCCATGTCTTTCTTGTTCTCTAAGAGATCTTACCTAATCCTTACCCAACTAGCTGAAAGCATTGCTGATGGAAGTTCCATTTTTCTCCCATTCTGAGGGCTCATTAGTCCTACCACTTTTGTCTGCACAGGAAAAAGCAAAGGAGAACTAGTTAGAGGTGCTCATTTTCCCACCCCTAAAGGTGCTGTGAATACCACCCATGGCACCCTGGTATTGCACTGGAGATTGGTTTATTTTTCATCTCCTGAAGGGTTAGGAGCCCCTTTATGTAACTATTTCTGTGGAGGGCCACTGCTCCTGGATATGCCTCTGTTGGATCCCCAAAGGGTTGTCTTCTCTTAGAATGTCTTTAACCTATTTATTCCCCAGGCTGCTTCAAGTTCACATCTTGACGCTGCACACTCTCTTCATCGCGCCCCTGCTCAGTCTCTAATGGTGCCTTTCAGGAGGGCTTAAAGAAGTAGGGGGTCACTCATCTCTGCCCTCTAGGCCCTAAACTGGCTGGTTGCTGGCTGTGTTATGCCACTGTCCACCTCCTCAGTGGGCTCCTGGGCCTCCTCTCCTTGCCCTTTGGGTTCTAAGTAAGGGCCTTACATAGTCAAAAAGGACAGCATGAGCTTGCAGAAATATCTAACATATATAGAATAATCACCATGATATTTGGGCCAAAGTGCCTCTCCTTAAAGAAACAGAGACTTAGGCCAGAATTCAGTTTTATCCTTGCTAATATGACTGGTTGTCCCTAGCCTATGTGTACCTGGCCTTGTGTTGTTGTTGCTTAGTAGCTGAGTCATGTTTGATTCCTTTGCAACCCTATGGACTGTAGCCCACCAGGCTCCTCTGCCTATGGGATTTCCCAAGTAAGAATACTGGAGTGGCCTATGGGATTTCCTGGGTAAGAATGCTGGAGTGAGTTGCCATTTCCTTCTCCAGGGATCTCCAACCCAGGGATTGAACCTGCATCTCCTGTGTTGGCAGGGGGATTCTTTACCACTTAGCCACCAGGGAAGCCACTTATTCCTGATGTATGTGCTCCCCATTTGGCTTTCATTTCTTTTAATGATCCAGAAGCCTCTCTCTCCTCACCTAGCAACATATATCCATGTTAATCTTCCCTCTAAGCCTAACTCTGGGGTTTAGGGAATAACACAGAGATGAGAGGAACAGAAATGGTTCCAACAATCTGCTTTCCAGGAGAGTGTTGAAAAACAATATTCAAAAAAATGATGTGGAGGTGCAGGGGAGTCTTCCCAGTCCTAAAGGAAAGCCACAAGAAATGCAAGACAAGGCTGTATTCCCCATCCTCCCAGCATAGACCACACTCTGTCTCTGCTGTCAGGCTCAACTGGGACTCAACTTATTAAGACCTATTTAGCCACCTCTCTGGGAATTTCTCTTGTAGCCCAAAGAAGCTAGAAATTACACCAAAACCTGGACCCAGAACAGTGGCAACTTCTTCCATTCCGGTGATTCACAGAAGCCCAGCCTGGCCAGTGGCATTGTTCCTACCCAGTGGGGCTCCTCACTGGTGAGGCTCAAGCATCCTAAGAAGTTCACAGAGGTCCAGAGCAGAACCCCACAGTGTGTCTGGGGTCCAGAAGTTGAGCATGACTTGGTGAAAAGGAATGGGGGTGGGAGGGGAGAGAGAGCACAGAGACTTCAATGTAGGCAGAGAAGAAAGTCTGTAGCCTCAACAAGATTCGATCATTCTCCCAAGGTTTGGGGAGCCTGCAATCTGCTCAGTTTCTACTTCTGAGACACATGAACCTTGTTGGGAAAATGCAACATAGCCACAAAAGAGACCCAACAGGAGTTGGCCCCTGACTTCATGCCCTTGGAGAGGCACAGGCAGTAAGGCAAGAGGGAGCCCAGTGGCCAGAGCTATGAGGAGAGCGTTGATGAGGAGAGGAGATCGACTGGGCCCTGGATGGGAGGGGCAGGTGGCCAGGAGGACATTCTGAGTCCAGGAAAATAAAGAAATAATTTCATGGAAGTTCTTTCCCCTGGATGAAAGCAAGCTCAAACTTTGAATATCACTCCCTATGTGCTTTCCCAGTCTTTCCAGGTGGCACTAGAGGAAAAGAAGTAAAGTGAAGTGAAAGCTACTCTTTGCAACCCCATGGACTATACAGACCATGGAATTCTCCAGGTCAGAATACTGGAGTGGGTAGCCTTCCTCTTCTCCAGGGGATCTTCCTTCCCAACCCAGGGATCAAACCCAGGTCTCCTGCATTACAGGTGATTCTTTAACAGCTGAGCCACAAGGGAAGCCCAAGAATATTGGAGTAGGTAGCCTATCCCTTCTCCTATCCCTTCTCCAGGGGATCTTCCTGATGCAGGAATCAAACTGGGGTCTCCTGCATTGCAGGCAAATTCTTTACCAACTGAGCTATCCAGGAAGACAGTGGTAAAGAAGCTGCCTGCCAATGCAGGAAACATAGGAAACGCAGGCTTGATCCCTGGGTCGGGAAGATCTCCTGGAGAAAGGAATGGCAGCTCCACTCCAGTATTCTTGCCTGGAGAATCCCATGGACAGAGGAGCTTGGCGGGCTATAGTCCATAGGGTCGCAAAGAGTCAGACACGACTGAAGTGCCTTCACACACACACACATACACACACGCATATGTGCTTTCTCTCCGGACAGAGACAGAATCTCTTCTTACCCTTTATCCATTCCTCCAAGTAGTCTACAAGGAATCGGAGCACTCGAGAACCTAGTGGTAATAGAATGCTATTATTACCACCACTGACAGTAATGCTAGTGGTCATGATTTTCATTTACTGAATGTTTTCTCTGCTCCAGGCACTGTGTTCAATGCTTTAAAAACATTAGTCTCATTTGATCTTTACAACCACTTAATCTTGTTAGTACTATTATTGTCCCCCTTTTATAGTCAAGAAAACGAAAACTTGTAAATGTTCAATTTGCCCATATGAATAATAACTGGTAAAATCCCAGGCTGGAACCAAAACTTTAACTTCAGAGCTCTAACATCTAACCAATGTACACATTATCCCACAGTCCTTAAGTGTTTCTTTGCTCAATTAGACAATGGAAGCCACATTTCTAGAAGATGGATTTACTCAACTGCTCTTCTTGAAGTAGGGAGGTCCAGTTCAAGTCTTATCATCTCTCTGAGACCTTTCCCAACCCCTCCAGGCCTCACAGAGTACCCCTTCTCCTGAAATGTCATAGCACTTAGAACATGTGTCACTGATGATTTCATCATCCAGGGTCTGTGGTCATTATCTCATTCAAGTGGCAACAGCTTTCTCTCCAACAAGGCTGCAAATAACCTCAGGTAAGGACATGCCTTACTTCTTAAGTCGATAGAAACACTTGGTAAACTGGATGAATAACTCCTCCTCCAAGTCCTTCCTGTTGGCACAAGGGCAAGCCTGCAGCCTGCCCTCCAAAGGGCCCTGCTCCAGACTTCAAGGTAGGGGTGCTGGCCCCTGAGTTATCTTGGCTGGCCGCCCCTCTCTGTACACCTCTCCTTCCTTACCCTTATCAATATCCTCACTCACTTGCCCATTGTCACCTGGCAAACAGAAGTCTGACAGCCCTCTGCCACCTTCCTGATGGGCTGTCTAGCTCTTTTCTATCCACAGAGGTCACAGCAGCCTATTCCCTGGCCTTCCCCCAGGACTCCCACCTGGGCGAGAAGTGGCTCCTGGTGGTGCTGCCCTGGAATGTCCCTGAGTAGCATCTGTGTCCCCACCCCCTCGGTACTTTCTCTGTAAACTGCCATCTCTGAGGAGGAATCAATCCATGCTGTAATCTTTGTCAAGAGGGGCCTGAGAGCTGATTGATGGGTCTGGTTGTTTTATTATTAGCCAGTGTAAGTTAAGTAAGTCCAATCAATAAACTTTATAGGTCTCCCCAGATGGCTCCAGAGGTGAAACCCAGCCGCTCTCCCCTCAATAGATTCAGACCCCTGCCTAAATAAAAAGCAATACTCACCTAGAGAAGCAGTTTGATTTCCTTTCAAGAGAATCTCTTAGTGCCCTTGAGCCTGTCCTGACTTAAATCAATAACCTTAACAGCTTCCAAGAAGAAATAAGTTGCCTTTGGAACGTCTCTGTGCACCGCCACTTTCCCCGGCACATGACAACGTAAGATTCCTGGACTGAACCAGGCAGAGCAGGGAGCACTAAGACCTCTGCCTGTCCTGCTCCTGGGCACCAGGCCCTCCTCCAGGCCCTGCAGGCCAGACCTCTCCCCTCCGCTCACCATTCTCTCCTCCTGTCCCACTGTCCCAGACCTCTCCCCATCCAAGACCCACCACCCCCCATCAACCCACTCTGCTCTGCATCCCTGGTCTCCAGGACCCTGCATGACCAGGCTGATTACCAAGGAGCTGGTCCTCCTTGTCATTTTCATGGGGATGTGATAATCCCTCCACGTGGCACTTTTGTGTCTTTACAAGTGTATCTCGGAAGCAGAGTGAAGATGGTAGTAACAGACACAATGGAAGGACCTCAGTGGAATGACTGCTGTGGTAAGACTTTCAGGTCTTGGGTCAGGGGAGTCTATCTCAGAGAAAGGCAGAAGCATCTCTCTCCACCTAGGGTCCAGCCTGGCCCTGTCTGCCAGGACTGGTTTAGGGGTCAGCCTCATTGCCTTAACTGTGTCCCTTCATCAGACTGGTGAGTCTCCACTTCCCCATCCTGCAGGGACAACACACTGGAGCCAGCAGGGAAATGGTCTGTCTATGGGCCAGGAGCCAGTAGGAAAGTAAAGGGACCTCCATACCTCTACCCAACGCCAGGGTATTATGCCTGTGAAAGCCCCCAAGCTGCCCATCTGGAATGGTGGCTAGAAATTATCATTCTTAAGTGGGAAGAAGACCTACCACTCCTCAGCCATGGGATCAAACTTTTAAATACTGAGATTTCCATGGATGCTCCAAAGCCCATTCCGTGCTGCCAAGACAGATTCTTCAATCAGGCCACTAAATAGTCAAGACCAGGTTGTTTTAAAACCACCCCTATGTTGGAAAAAGCTTTAAATGTTAATAAAATGTTGAGTCTTTGTCCTGAAGAGATGCAAGAGTTCCTGCAGCCCAGAGGACATCTCCACCTGAGAGACTCGGCAGACCTCAGAGCAATCGTGTGCTAACCTTGTGGGCAGATTATTTCTAACAACCCCCTATTCCACATGACAATTTTGAGCAACAATCAAGAAATGAAACAAATGATAATAATGGCCAGAAAAGATTTGTCAGAGATTCATAAAGATCCCATTTCACAATCAATTTCAGAAGTTATAATGCTGTCCATATATTTGTTTGTTAAGAATCTACTTTAGCTGCTTTCCAACGGTCTCCACAGTCAAAAAATTCAGCTAAAATATCTTCATCAGAAAACTCATCATAAATTTCTGTTATAGTTGCTAAACTTCTGAAGTTTTTCTTCTGTAAAAAAATCAGAGGAAATGGCTGAGTGACAGTTGCTTTAGAACAAGCATCCAGCTCTCGATGAAAAGAATCAAGGCACTTAGACAGTGTTCTTTTGCGTTCTTCTAACATAGTCACATGGACAGCAAGATGGAACTATCTTGTATTCTGTTCCATCATGTTCATAATCATTTGCTATCATTGTTTATTTTGACTCTATTGTTTAAACACAGGAATATGTAATTCCACAGAGTTTGGAACTAAAGTGTTTTCAAATCATTAGATACTTATTCTGGAAACAAATGCTTGTGGGTGATTCCACATGAGTTAGGGGTTAATTCTCAAATTAATGTCCATGTAGAGCACAATATTCATCAACAGATAAGTTATATAAGTGTGTTAATTTGAAGCACATAGTTATAGATAGAGATATATTTAAAACTCAACAAAAACTGAAGCAATTATTTAGAACTTGGACCAACAGAAGCTTTTTTTCAAGGAGGATATTTTTATCACTAACATTGTTCAGGATTGTCAACACATGTTGATAATAGAAAGCAGACTGAATTTGTTTGTTTTATTATTGTTTAAAGTGTGCTACAATGTATCCCTTATTGCTGGCACATGGGATGGATGGATCCCACTTCCACCCCAGTGCCCCACTGCTCAGATGAGTGGCGGGGGCAAGTGCAGCCCCTGATCATTAGCAGATCAACCTATGAATCTTGCCTTCAAAAGCTTACAAGGATGGGTGAGAGAACTCACAAAGTAGAGGCCTACAACCAGGTTATAAACCTTTTCCCCCAGTATATAATGTTTAAAAAAAAACATAAAAACAAAACCTAAGGTCTCTCTGGTCAAAGATATGCTTTTTGTAATAGTCATTTGCAGATATGAGAGTTGGACCATAAGGCAGGCCGAGTGCTGAAAAACTGATGCTTTCAAATTGTGGTGCTGGAGAAGACTCTTGAGAGTCCCTTGGTCAACAAGGAGAGCAAAGCAGTCAATTCTAAAGGAAATCAACCCAGAATATTCATTGGACGGACTAATGCTGAAGCTGAAGTCCAATACTTTGGCCACCTGATGCGAAAAGCCAACTCACTGGAAAAGACCCTAATGCTGGGAAGGATTGAAGGCAGGAGGAAAGGGGGACGACAGAGGATGAGATGGTTGGATGGCATCATCAACTCAATGGACATGAGTTTGAGAAAACTCCAGGAGACAGTGAAGGACAGGGAAGCCTGGTGCGCTGCAGTCTGTGGGGTCGCAAAGACACAACAACGTTAAAAGAAAAAAGACTCCCAACAGTTAGTGAAAGTCGCTCAGTCATGACTGACTCTTTGCTGCCCTATGGACTATACAGTCCATGGAATTCTGCAGGCCAGAATACTGAAGTGGGTAGCCCTTCCCTTCTCCAGGCGATCTTCCCAACCCACGGATCGAACCCAGGTCTCCCGCATTAGGGCTTCCCTGATGGCTCAACAGGTAAAGAATCCGCCTGCAATGCAGGAGACCTGGGTTCGATCTCTGAGTTGGGAAGATCCCCTGGAGAAGGGAGAGGCTACCCACTCCAGAATTCTGGCCTGGAAAAGTCCATGGACTACCCATGGGGTCTCAGAGAATCAGACGAGACTGAGCACCTTTCGCTTTCAACAAACAGTACTTCAGTGTCTTCTCGCAGTGCATGCGCTTATAAGTGGTCACAGCCCCTACCACACCCCATTTTATACCCTGTCCAATTTGCCCACATAAAGTCATCTGCCTGGCCCTTGTATTCCATGACTGTTTCTAGAGCTGTCCCAATAGTAACCAAAATGTTTTCCAGTTACTTTGATAAGATTTTCTCTGTCCTTCTTCACCCTCGTTGATCACAGCTCATGGGCCTCTTCTTTACCCTTTAGCTCCACACTTCAGAGGCCCTCTTTCCTCTTATTTAAACCTGGTGGTTTGCTTCCCTTACACCTCATTTCACGACGGCTACTCTGCTTCAGGAGGAAGGCACTTAGGCAGCCACTAAATGCCCCTTCCTCAGCACGAGTCAGGCAACTTGTGGGAATCTTGGTCTTCAGCTTCATCTGCGACACTCAGAGAGGCCAGCGATGCATTGTGAGCACACACTCAGCCTCCCCAAAGTCCAGCAAAGGGCTGTCTCCCCTCGTTGGCAGGTGGGGAAATAAGGAGAAAACCATTTCCAAGCCCTGAATATACATGCCGAGTCCCATCCATGGTTGATTTAACTGAGTATCATGCAAAACACTTTCCTGGCCAGACTGCTCCTCACTGACTTGAATGATTACTTTTAGCCAGTGGTGCGCTGGAGATTTGTTGTTCCGTTGCCAAATCATGTCCAACTCATTGTGACCCCATGAACTGCAGCACACCAGGGTTCCCTATCCATCATCATGTCTTGAAGTTTGCCCAAGTTCACGTCCATTGAATCGGTTATACTATCCAACCATCACATCCTCTGTCTCCCTCTTCTTTGTGGAAGGTGCTAGAACTGGCCTGTGCTAGTTCCTGAGAAGCTTTTGCTAAGCATTCTGGAATTTTACCAGCAAGTGGGTACCTTGGAATCAGCCCAGACAGAAGAAGTTACACACAGGAAATCGGCAAATGTTGACCAGCAAATCACTGCTTTTAGCCCATCCCAACCTTTCCCTTGCACCCAGACAAGGATGAGAAACTCTCATCTTCATTTGGTTTACTTCCCTGACTGATGCTTGAAGTTAAGAGGTGCAGTGAACAGGTGAGACACACAACCTGGGTTCAAATCTGCCTCCCACCTATGTGGCCTTCAGCACACCCTTTAATCTCTGTGCTTCACTGTTCCCATCTCTAGGGTCAAAGTAGTGTTAGTGCCTTCTCACAAGACTTCCATGGGCTTAAACAAGTCAATAAATGTAAAGTACCCAGAGCAGTGCTGGCGCATAAAAGGCACTCCACAAATATTAGCTATTATTCTCAAACTGAAATATCCTTTAGTTCTCTTATTTTGGCTGTGTAGTTAGAAGATGCAAATATCTAGTAACCAATTTAAGCCATGTACAGCTTGCTGAATATAAATATCACTAATACATCACTCTTTCAGGTAGGTTTATATCAAATCAACTTCTGTCCTCTTCCTGTCAAAATAAAAATAGCAATGACACATGGTAAATAGCCTATTAATAAACTACTCCAAAATATGAGTGTTGGTTTTACATCTCAATACCAGAATTAGAAAAGTCTCCTCTCAGTTTTTTTTTAAATTCCACTTTTTTAATGTCATTTTTAAGATGCACTCTATTTTTCACATGTTAATAGCCATGGAATCAAGAGAGGTGTTTGAACTGTTGTGTGCCTATGATGTGACCATGTTTCTTTCCCCCTCAATAAAAGCAGTTATTAAATTGATGATGGATCTTATAATCAGTGGTGTCTGAGAATCTGGGAAATGCGGTAATAATAGTCAATAGCAAAGTCAGGACAGGACCCAGGACTCTAGCCCGCACGTCTTAGTGTCATGTCCCCAAAGACAGTGTTCCAGGGATGAGGTTTGTCATGTGTGTGACTGCTGAGGCCACTTGTCCCTACCCTTAGGCTGTTGTTGGTGGGGGCTTGGCCCTAGCTTGGACTTTTTTAAGTGTGCAAAGATTTGTCCTCATTCTTCAATTAAAAACACTGTGCATTTGTTTATTCGCGTTTTTATTTCCAATATTCTGGGAGGTGGGTCATGGAGCCCATTATCCAGAGTGAAGTAAGCCAGAAGCAAAAACAACAATACAGTATATTAACACATATATATGGAATTTAGAAAGACAGTAACGAGAACCCAACATGGGAGACAACAAAAGGAACACAGATGTATAGAATAGACTCGTGGACTTTGTGGATGAGGGTAAGGGTGGGATGATATGGGAGAAGGGCATTGAAGCATGTTAATTGTCATGTGTCTAATCAATCGCCAGCCCAGGATTGATGCTCGGGACTGGTGCAGCGAGATTTCCCGGGGGGGAGGGAGGAGGGAGGGGGGTTCCGGAGGGGAAGCATATGTAAACCCATGGTGATATCATGACAATGTATGGCAAAAACAATAATTAAAAAAAAAAGAAAAATAAAAACACTGTGCACCCTCCCAGGGGCTGGGTTCGGACTACCAGCAAGGAACACACCAAGACAACATGAAAGCAAAGAGGAAGTAGGAACAAGGCTTCAGAATAAGGGGCAAGCCCAGCTGCACCTGGCAGAAAACACACACACACACGGCACAGGTGTTCAGTCCTGAGTCACCCCCTTCCTAATTTCACATGCTTGGTCTGCGCACCACACTTTCTCTGTAATTTCAGTTTCATCCACCTGGCTTCCTCCCCAAGCAGCTTGTAGAGTTTAAGAAGAAGAAATCAGCAGTCACCTCCAAGGGCCGTGAGAGTCATTCTCGCTGTGGCGAATCTCACGTCACTCCACCCCAGCCCTCCCCCACTGCCCCGTCCCAGGGGCATGAACAGCCATAATATTCACCATTCAGCACTCCTGTTACAGGGAGCAGGCCCGGCTGGAGGCCCCAACTGCAGACCCCCAGAATCTACGCCCACACTCACTCTGAGACCACACTCTCCAGTCCGACTCCCAGCTGATGCTGAGTGTGGGGGTGGGGGTGCTCCCCCCAGGTCCCCAGGAGTCCTCCAAAAGGCAGCTTTGGCTCGAGGACTACTGTCCACCTGCCTGAACCTTTCTCAGAGCTGCACTGCTGAGACTCTTGCTACCTGTACAGTAAAAAAATCTAACCTTGCCCCCAAAGAGGTCTGGCCTTTGCCCTTGGCTCTCAGGAGATAATCCCTATTTGCCTGGGGCCATGAGTGACAGTGTGACTTACAGTGGGGGCAGGCCACACCAGAAAGAACTGCAATATGATTTAGGGCGGGGCTTTGGGTCATGTAATACCTGTCAACCTGCTGCCTGAGAACAACTACATGGACAATCAATCAATCATGCCTACATGATGGAGCCCCAATAAAATCTCTGAATACCAGAGTTTCCCTGGTTTGTAATACTTCATGCAAATTGTTACACATTAATGCCAGGACAGTAACACACCCTGGCTGCACGGGGAGAAGACCATGAAAGTTCAGGGTTTGATACTGCCATGGACTCCATTCTATGTCCTTGTTCCCTTCTAGCACATTATTGAAATGTGAGGGTGGTCTTGGGAGCATCTAAACCTGCAGCTGGCATCTGAAATGAGACCAGTCTTGTGGTCATTGTTCCCTCTAAACTTCACTGTTGCCCTACATCTTTTTACTGCTCATCCCTCTCCTTCCCTGATATGCACTGGAGTTCAAGTTCACCTCCTCCCTGGGCTCCCACTCAGGCATTTTCCCACCAGAATCTCTTTTGTGTTCCGTCCCATCTTGGCGTCTCTTTCTTAGGGGACTTGAATGAACATAGATGGTCTATGAGCCACCAGCACTAGAAATGCAGGATTCTGAACCCTATCTCAGGCTTGCTGAGCCACACTCTCAGAGGTGGGGCTGGGGGGCCACCTGGGGATGAGCTGCCCACATGAGGCAGGGGCCACTGGCCCGGAAGAAGGCCAGTTCCTGACAGCTGCTGCTGTGAAGACTCAGAGAAAAGTCTGCCGTGTGTGGGAAGTGAGCTTCTGAAGCACCAGCAGGCTGTGGCCCTTGGTGTAACGCTAAGTTCTCAGCAGTAGGGAGGATGAGTCCCGTGGCGACCCCAGGGGTGGGGTGAGTGCAATGAGTGTAGGAGCTGGCCCCACACTTTAGGTCCCTCCACTCCTTATCTGAGACATCAGCCCATCACCCTCACACTCAGCCTGCTCTTCAGGAACCCATGCTTCAGAACATCTCCCTGCAGCATCCGCCACCACATCCTTTTCCACCTGGATTCTGGGGCCCCAGCTCCTGTCTAGAGCTTCTTGTAGGCCTGCATCACAAAAACTCAATCATCCAAAGCCTGACAAACTCAGGCCACTTCCTCTTTGCATTTGCTCATACGGATCTCCATTTTTCACAACACTTCCATTTATTCCACAAATATTATAGAACACTTAGTTCATACCAAATACTTGCTAGAATAAATGAGCCATAGCCCTCAAGTGGAATCAGCCCAGATACAAGGGACCAAAGAACCACACATCTCAAGACCACAAGGTATTAGATCTCATAACGAGAATAATAAGGTGGTCAGATTAATCATTTAGATATTGTCCTAGAAATAAGCTAGGAAATAATCATGTGAAATTCAACACATGAATGCACTGCCAGTGTGATTAAGGTGTTTCCGAAACTCCTCTAGGAGCTTGGTTGGTGTGAATCAGTACTCCTGACCTTGATGACCACATCTCCAATCCCTTCCTCCAAGACCTGGACCTAGATGGATGAGGACCATAACCTAGCTCTTCATCTGTTTGGATTAGGGATCTTGTTGAGAATATGATGAAAGGTATAGGCCCCTTTCTCCACAAGTAGCATCATACATGCAAACTTGTGTGTACATGCCAGACAGTTCCATTCCCAGATCACAGATTTAGCTTCAAGGATGTTTATCACAGCATTACTAGTATTAACAATTAAAAGAAAAAACTGTCTCTCTACTCACAACATTTCTTTCTCCAAATGTGTTTGGAGACCAGATGTTTTTTATTGTGTCATAGTAATAAAAACATGATAAATGACCTAAATGTCTAATAATAGGATTAAAGTATAGAATGTCCATGTAATAATGTATTCAGAAGCCATTAATATATTTTTAAAACCACCTTGCTGACATGATAAAAGCTAACACATACTGCTTATCCTGTGACAGGCAAGATATAAGTTCTTTAATTATATTAACTCATGTGATTCATACCAATATCCTATCAGGTGTGTGTGTGTGTGTGTGTATATATATATATACTATGTCTGAAATTGTTTATAACAAGATGTGCAGCAGTATACACATACTTTTATACACGTTTTTTGGTTGCACTGGGTCTTTGTTGCTGTGCATGGGCTTTCTCTAGTGGCAGTGAGCAGGGACTCTTCTTCGTCGCCATTTGAGGGCTTCTCATTGCAGCAGCATCTCCTGTTGTGGAGTACAGGCTCTAGACACATAGGCGGCAGCAGTTGCAGCTTGCCAGCTCAGTAGTTGCAGCCCCCGGGTTGCTGCCAAATTCTAGAGCGCAGGCTCAATAGTTGTGGGTGCACAGGCTTAGTTGCTTCATGATAACTAGAGATTCTCTGTGGTATTTTTAATATATGTACTTTGTTCTTTTTTAAAAAAAAAAAGTTCTTTGATTCTTTTTCTTTCAAGAGTTAGAAGTTAAATCCTCTCCCCTTGAGTACGGACTTGACTTAGTAATCTTCTTCTAACAAGTAGAGTGTGGTGGAAGGGACAGGGTGTGACTTTCAAGACTAAGTCATAAATGATACTGCAGCCTCCTCTTTGCTCTTCCTCTTGGATCACTTGTTCGGGCAGAAGCCAGGTGCCATACTGTGAAGACACTCAAGCAGTCCTACAGAGAATCCATGTGCTGGGGAACTAAGGCCTCCAGCCAACAGACTGGTGAGTGAGTCACCTTGGAATCAGATCCTCCAGCCCTAGGCTACTCTCATTCATTTGGTTCTAACCTTATGAAGATCTTGAGCCAGAACCACTCAACTAAGCTGCTCCCAAATTCCTGACCCATAAAAACTGCAAAATGATAAATGTCTTTTGTTTTAAACCACTAAGTTTTGGGATAATCTATTATGCAGCAACAGATGAGTAATACATCCCTAAAATGTTAGTCACAGTGAGATTATGGGAATTTTCTTTTTTAACTTTTTGTCTTATCTGTATCTTCAAATATTTCTTCAATGAACCTATGTTACTAGTATATCTAAACAAGCACACATAAAATAACATATTAAAAACTATAAAGAATAAACAAAAGAACAGCCACCCACCATCCTGGGTTACGGATACCCATCAGTTACAACCACTCATGATGTTTGACTTGAAACTTCTGAATCATCATTTGCAATGTGTGTTCTAGTAACATCACAAAGAATGAATCTGTGAGAGTAGACTTTGTGGCCCTGCAGGCAAATATCTGAGCAGAGCCGGTCAGCCTGCACTCTGTTTTGACTCCTGACAGAGTAGGGCAGGCTGGAAAGAACCTGGATCTGTGTCCAACAGAACTTAGAGCTCATCTTCTATGTGGCCTCAGGAAAGTCACAAAATCAGTAGGTCCATTTTCTCGTCTGTCAAAGGAATGTTACTTATAACAACAGGAATTTATTTCTGGAAGCTGGAAACCCAAGATCAGAGTACCAGCATGGTCAGGTTCTGGTGAGAGCCCATTCTTGGTTCATAGCTGGTACCTCCTCACTATGTTCTTGCACAGTAGAAGGGGCCAGGGATGTCTCTGGAGTCTCTGAGAAGGGCACAAATCCTGTTCATGAGGGTTCCACCCTCATGATTTAAGCACCTCCCAAAAGCCCCACTTCTTTACACAGTTCTGTCACTTGGGGGGTTAAGGATTTCAATATATGAATTTTGGGGAGACAGAAACATTCAGATCATACCATTTATATAATATACGATTCTATGCAATTATAAAATAGAAGCATACTTTCCTACAAGAATGATTCTTGCAACATGTGGTCTTGTGAATGTACACCATGAACTAACAATTCTTGTTTTTAAACGTGTTTAATTAATGTTGAAGTATTTTAAAATAAATTGTAGATATTATGATATTTTACTCCCAAATACTCTCTTTAAAAGGTAAGAACATTTTCCTGCATAATTGCCTGACATTTTGGCCAACCAGACAGCAAGAAAATTCATCCAATCAAATTTCAGAAATGATTGCCTTCCCCTCACAGACACCTTGCTTATAAGCCTAGGTTATTTGGATATTACAATTTAATGGCAGTTACAGTTGATTGATAGGCCTTTTACAAATGAATTGAAATGGACCAGTTGAAATGGAGAAATATCCATACCTAGCAACATGCAATAAAATAGGTTTCTACCCATCTACAAGTGAGGGAGGATCCAGCCTGGAGAGGTTACACAAGAAACAGAAGGGAGCCAGAAAGAGAATTCCAGTCTCTGCCAACCTGGCATACCAGGAGGGCTGCTGGCTCTCTTTCCCAAATCAAGGCCAGAGAAACTACAGAGGAAAACAGGGATTCCAGGAATCAACAACAACAGCAACAATAGCAACAAGGCATAAGAAGCCCCCCAGGGGATGGCTCAGACAAGGGCCTGGCCTTGAGCAGTTTCCTGCACACAACACCAGACAAGCAGCCAGTGCTCCTGGGGGATGTGTGCTACCAAACAGGACTCTGTCACTCCTGCAGAAGAAAAACGGCAAACCACACATGCTACTAACTGGAGCAGAAGGATTAGAACATGAGCAAACAGACCAACATTTAAAATAAGACTCAAGTAGATGAAACATATAAGATAAAAGTGACATTAAACAAGAAGTTTAAAGAACCAGTAAAATTGTTAGGTGTATGCTAAGTCACTTCAGTCATGTCTGACTCTTCGTGACCCCATGGATGGAAGCCTATCAGGCTTCTCTGTCCTTGGGGTTCTCCAGGCAAGAATACTGGAGTGGGTTGATATGCCCTCCTCCAGGGGATCAAGCGATCAGTGTTAGGTATGAAAGCTCTATTATTAAATCATGGCCACAGGTCCGGGGTGGGGTTGAAATAAGACCCAAGGACCAAGCCAAAGAGAAAACCAAGTATTAATAGACCTGGACAGGCAGATAGTGGAACTGATTCACCACCTCCAGTCCTTCCCCCACCCTAGTCTGGGTTTGCAGTGAGAGCTTTCTCATTAAAGGGCTTGATGGAGAAGCTGGCACCTCCAGTCTCCAGCGCCTTTCTCTGTGGCCTCTGCTTTCATCAGACCTGCACCTTGGAGGCCCTCTCCCTTCCCAAGGGGCCTTTTGGGCCCAGCAACTTCAGGTGAAATGTCTCTTTTCTGATGCCCTACCGGCGGGACTGGCTACACAATCTGCAGGTCCCAGTGCAAAGTAAAAATGCAAGGTAGCTTGTCAAAAAAGAAAAAATTATTAAGAATTTCAAGATGGCAACAGGACGTTAAACCAATGGCGTGGCTGTTCTGAGGTGGGTTGGTGTGCGACTGCTCAGATGGTGAGACCACAAACTACTCAGCCCACAAGGCCTGGGGACTCTGGCCACCTCCACTCTTGCAGCTGGGGACACATAAATTCCACCTTTGTCAACATCTCCCCTGCCTCCCAGGTCATGCCTCCTTGCAGGATTCAGGCCAAACCTTACCAGGAAATGTTGTCTTTTCTCACCAGCATCTTCCCATCAGATGAATAACCTCAGAGCAGCAGTTTCCTTGGGGATCTCTTGGGGCCCTGAATTGCCCACAGGCAAGCACTCAGACCCACTCAACCCTCAGCCCCCAGCAACAGCGGTAGTGGGCTGCCAGCAACCGTTCTTGGGGGATCTCATTACTAAAAAGAAAAAAGAGAAAAAATTAGGATTCATTTCTTCCCCTAGGGCTATCAGTTCATAAAACTGCATTACCAAAAAATATCACTAGACGTAGAAAAATTTTGAGTCAGGCTAGGAAATTTTATTTATCTGCTGATGAATGATGAGGCAGTCCAAAGTCCTGAAACCCCATGGTAAAAACCTAAGGGTTCTGACACTTTGGTGAGTTCTGATTTGGGTAGAGGCGAAAGCCTGTGTGCTGAGGGGAAGGGAGGGTAAAATTTTTATACAACACAAAGTTTAACCATTTTAAAGTGTACATTCAGTGTCATCATGTTCATTCACACTGTTGTGAAACTTCACCATTATCCTTTTCCAGAACTTTACCATCATCCCAAACAGAAATTCCCATTAGACAATCATTTCACATTCCCTCTTCCCCCGGCCCTTGGGCATCTCTATTCTACTGATGGTCTCTATGAATTTGTCTATTCTAGGTATCTCATGTAAGTAGAATCACACAATATTTGTCTTTTTGTGTCAGGCTTATTTCACTTAGCATAATGTTTTCACTTATCATACATGCTGTGGCATGCACTAGAATTTCATTCCTCTTTACGAGTGAATAATACTTCATTGTATGTATGCATCCCATTTTGTTTATTCTTTCATCTGTTGATGGACAGGTGGATTGTTTCTACCTTTCGGCTATTGTGAATAATGAATAATATGTGAATATTAGTATACAAGCATTTGTTCGTGTCCTGGCTTTTGGTTTCTTTGGGTATATACTTAGAAGTGGAATTGCTGGATCATATAGTATTTCTGTGTTTAACTTTTTAGAGAATCACCAAATTATTTTCCACCACATCTCCTTAAGTTTACATTCCCAGCAGCACAAGGGTTCCAATCTTTCCACATCCTAACACATCATCTTTCGAGTTTTTTGTTTTCTTTTGTTGTTTGTTTGTGTCTATAACAGATATCCTAATGAGTGTAAAGTAGCATCACATTGTGGTTTTGATTTGCATTTCTCTATTTACTGACACTAAGCATCTTTTTATGTGCTTATGGGCCATTTGGCATTTCTGAATTGCATTTTTGTTGTTGTATTTTCAAGTTCTTTATAATTCTGGATATTAATCCTTTATCAAATATATGAGTTGAAAATATCTTCTTCCATTTTGTGGACTCCTTTTTCATTCCCTTGATAGTGCCCTTTGATACATAGAGTGGGGAGGTTTTTGAAGAAATAATACTAACATAGCAGACTACTGATGCCTAAAAAGGGTGCAAGATATTTTTCATTGGCCTGCCCACCTCGGATTCACTCCCCAGCCTTTTCCACCCTGTTTCCATCACCAGGTGACTGGCATCTAGGTACAGCTGTGTAGAACTCCCTTGCCCTCTGATTTCCTGATTGGGTTAGGTCAACAGGAGATACGATCAGGAGACCTGTAGGACCACAGGTTGGCTGTACCCCCACCAAAGATGGCTGCTCCTGTCAGGAGGCTCTACACTCTCTAGGTCTGGTAGCTGGCTCACCCTCCTGCGCCTTAAGGTCTGTCACTTTTAGGTACAGTAATGGCTCCTTACTAGCCCTACCTCACAGACACTGAACCATGCGTATTAGTCTTCCTTATCCCTGTGTAGGGGAAGAAAATCTCTTCTGGGACCCTCTCAGGGTGGGCTCTGAAAATTAAATTGACAAAGACAGTTAAAAGGAAAAAGCATGGAAATTTTATTCAATTTTTACATGTACCTGGGAATCTCCACAAGAGGATGAAGACCTGAAGAAGTGAATAGAGCAGGAAGATTTTATAACCTTTTAGATCAAGAAACAGTAAATTTGTCAAGATTTGACAAAGCATAGGGATTTGGGCTTGGGGTAGTAAATAGTGAAGAAGTAACTGGGAAGTAAGGGCTAGTTTAGCAAGAGTTTTGGTACAGATTTCTTGACCCCAAACTCCCATCTCTAGTGATAAGAATATTCCTCCTGGTACATGGAGAGTACCTTTCACCTAGGGCTTCAAAATGCTAAGGTGCCATGTTTTAGGGTAGCTTGTCCTGAACCTCGTCACCCTCCCCACAGCTTTATAAGCAGCTCCTTTGTTAAACTCTCTTCAATAACTCCATTTGAACATTTCCTATTGGAACACTGACTTATAGAAATGAAAACACTTTAGAGACAGGAAGACCAGAGTTCAAGTCTTGGCTTTACTGCTCAATAACCAGTAAAGAACCTTGCCTGGAGAATCCCAAGAGCAGAGAAGCCTTATGGGCTTCCATCCCTGGAGTCACAAAGAGTCAGACATGACTAAAGCGACTTAGAACACACCTAACATTTTTACCAACCTAGACAGCACATTAAAAAGCAGAGACATTATTTTGCCAACAAAGGTCCGTCTAGTCAAGGCTATGGTTTTTCCAGTGGTCATGTACGGATGTGAGAGCTGGACTATAAAGAAAGCTGAGCCCCGAAGAATTGATGCTTTTGAACTGTGGTTTTGGAAAAGACTCTTGAGAGTCCCTTGGACTGCAAGAAGATCCGACCAGTCCATCCTAAAGGAGATCAGTCCTGAGTGTTCATTGGAAGGACTGATGTTGAAGCTGAAATTCCAATACTCTGGCCACCTGATGCAAAGAGCTGAGTCATTTGAAAAGACCCTGATGCTGGGAAAGATTGAGGGCAGGAGGATAAGGGGACGACAGAGGATGAGATGTTTGGATGGCATCACTGATTCAATGGACATGGGTTTGGGTGGATTCTGAGAATGGTGATGGATAGGGAGGCCTGGCATGCTGCGGTTTATGGGGTTGCAAAGAGTCAGACATGACTAAGTGACTGAACTGAACTGAACATTTTTACTGGTTCTTTACTGGACAGGTTCAACCGTCTGAGCCTCCTCTTCTCCAGTTGCCAGGCGGAGGTAATGATCCCTACCAATGATCCCGGGAGGATGGAATGAAAGAGAAAACATGAATACCCAGCATATAGTATATGCTCAGCAAATGTTAATTCCCTTTCTTTTTCTGGGCAAAGCTGCTCCTTGCCCGCTCTCCCAACCTCTTTCTGCTTCCCAGCTCTGCTGCCCTTACTTAAAGCTCCTATCTTGGTGTTTCACCACTGGTCTGGTCAGTCCTCACAGTCTAGGTCTCCTTCCTGTCACCTAAGTGGCCCCACAAACATCCTTACAGACACTGTTTAAAACAGCACACTCAATTGTGCCATTACTTTAGATGTCTTCCGGCCTAATGAAGTGGGTGGAGACATGTTACCCAACAAGTTCATCCCATTACTTTACTCATGCAAACATGACAGCACCAAGTAAGAAACGTGCATAACTCAATTAAAATTTCTAGCTCCTGTAAGTGTATGTAAAGCCAAGAAGAAACGCTCAGGACACTTGACTAGTAGTGATTCTCCCATAATCTGGCCTGTAACAACTTCTGAAATCCTGCCAGATCTGTATCCAGGTGGTAGAAGGCAGCACAGGACTGAGAATTTGGCCTCTGGAGTCAGTCTACCTGGATTAAATGCCAGCACCTCCACTCACTAGTTGTGTGACTTAGGCAAAGAACCAAATCACTCTGATCCTTTTTTACCTCACCTATGAAATCAAGGGTATTCATGCCAACTTTATAGGGATGGGATGGTAATTACATAAATAATCCACTATAATAATAAAGTGCTTAGTGCAGTTCCAAGTACATGAGTCACACTCAATAAAATTTAGCTAATATTTCAATTCTACTCCACACTAGTGTACTTAGAAGGATGCACAGTGTACAGTGAAGGCAGGCACTACCAGCAAATGTTTTATCATACTGGTCTTAAAGTAAGGTTCTTTTTGTTGTAAAAGTAATGACTATTCATTGTGTGAAGTTTGGAAACTGAAAACGTATAAAGAAAAAAAATAAAAGTCACCTGTAATCTTACATATGACTACAACCACTGATTCTTTTCAGTGATTTTCCTTCAGAATCTATATACATTTATTTTCTTTCATGTGTATTTGTATTTACAGTTAGGTAGTTTTATAGACCAGGAATTTTTATACTAATTTATCACCGCCATGACCTTTTCCCCACATTATTGGTCTTCTAAACCATGATTTTCAACTTAAACTCTATGTTGGTTTAGTTGCACATACATCTTTAAAATCACATATTGCATAAAACAACACACTAAGGGAGAAATACGACTTTATTCCCCTCTTGCATTTCATGACATAATGTATTCAAAATCTTCCCATGTCTCTTTCACATTAGCGTCTCTATCTTCCCCAGAGCCACTTTTTGAGTTATCTCACAGTTTTCTAGAGTACATTACCTTCTCTTCCATCCAAATTGTTTGAGTTATAGCACTTTTTGAATCTACTTGCTGTCACTGGAAATTTTATCCTAAACCACAAGTAGGACAGTTAGTTCTACCTAAAACAGTTCTGTTTTTCTTTTTAAATACAATGCTAAATAATAGAGGTTAGGTTTCTCATATGCCATGTAATCTCTATAACATATTTATAGGTTTTTTTTTTTGAATGTTACCTTTCTAACAAGTATTATATGGACACAGGAGAGTTCAGAAGCAGCTGAGAAAGTTGGATTCTGCCCAGCGGTGTGCTAGTAAAGGTTTAACAGCAGGCTGTCATGTGTGTGGAGTTTGGAGCTGCAGTTAGTAGCATTTGCCATTTTCTATGGTGTGCATATTCTCATCTTCGCCAGTTTCAAGCTACTAACATGATGTCACCGAATACAGAGTTGTAAAGAGATATGCATTATATAGGGTCTCCACCATACAGATAAAATAGATAGAAATAACTTCAAGAGCAAGGATAATAATATACATAGTAAAATAGTTCAGATGTGATGCTTTATGTATTTATTACCATTGCTTTTGATATAACTTGTTTCATTGTAAGCTTACATAATTTAGCTTTTAATGATAAGTGTTTGATGGCTTGCAAAATTTCTGAAAATCCATAAGCTTTCATTAGCTTGTACAAGACAGCACATCATTTTGCCCTTTACCCTCCCCTGTCACTGGCATATCTTAGTCCCCACTTCACTGTAGACTTGGGAGGGCAACCGCGGGCAGAGTTACAAAGCCATATTGAATTTGAATGGCATTTGGACTGTTCCCTCATATCCTTGTTTCTCTGATGACATAATCTGTGTTAGTCAAGATTCTCCAGAGAAACAGAAACAATGGATTATACATAAATGACAGACAGATAGACAGAAATAGTGAGAGAGAGAGAGAGATAAGAGGAGATTTATTAAAATAATTAGCTCACCTAGTGATAGAGGCTAAGAAAATTCCACAATCCACTGTCTGCAAGCCAGAGAACCAGGAAAGCCAGTGGTATAAGGCAATCCAAGTTCAAAGACTTGAGAATCAGGGTGGCCAAAGGTATAATTTCCAGTCCTAGGCTAAAGGCTTTAGAGTTAGGGGTCACTGCTAAAAGTTCCAGAGTACAAAGGCCCAAGAACCTGGAGCTCTGATGTCAAAGGGCAGGAGAACATGGACTTCCAAGATCAACAAGAGAGTCAGAATTCACCCTTCCTTGGCCTTCTTGCTCATTCAATTCCTCAACAGATTAGATGATGCCTGCCCAACTAGGTGCAGACAGAACCTCTTCGCTCAGTCTGCTCAATAAAATGCTAATCTCTCCAAGAAACACCCTCACAGACACACAGAAATAATGTTTCCTGGCAATCTGGGCATTCCTTTATTCAGTCAAGTTGACACATAAAATTGACTGTCATAAAACAAAACCCCTGTTTAAAATTTGTTTTAAGTATAAAATACAGCATATGTGCAAATAAAAATGCATAGACCATAATATAATGAGAATTTGCAAATTACACAGTTTGCAAACACAGAACATGTCAAACTCCCCGGAAGTTTTCTGTGTATCCTCCTCTTCATATCCCCCTCCCTCCTTCTCAGAGAGGACACTATCCTGAATACAGTGATTAACATTCCCAGGTTTATCTTCATTATTTTGGTACATAGTATATATATGTACATGTGTATATACAGGTGTGTGTACATATATGCATATAGTATTGTTTCTAGTTTCTTTTTACAGATAGGAAAACAGAACTCAAAGTCCAACTTGCTTGAATAAAAACATCTTTTATTAATGTTTTTCTTAAGTGTTTGAAGAAAAGAGCTCACTCAAAACAGGCTTTGGAGTGAAAAAATGAAAGTGAAAGTCACTCAGTCGTGTCTGACTCTTTGCGACCCCATGGACTGTAGCCTGGCAGGCTCGTCTGTCCATGGAATTCTCCAGGCTAGGATACTCGAGTGTGTAGTTGTTTTCTTCTCCAGGGGATCTTCCTAACCCAGGGATTGAACCCAGGTCTCCCACATTGCAGGTGAATTCTTTACTGACTGAGCAACCAGGGAAGCTTTATTTCTAGCCTAAGGACAATTTAGAAGGGTAGGTGCACAAACGCCCATTTCAGGACTGGAATAAACGCTAACGAGCAAAGGGAAGTCTTTTGTTCAGACTTCCAGATGATGGCCTGTCTTCTGTTTCCCTATGAATGCCATCAGCAGCAGACCATGGCTGTCACTAAAGATTTCACCTTCTGGCTTTTCATGGTCATTCTTTATAAATGCCACTGTGAAGACATCTTATTCATGAGATCCTTTACTAGCAACATTTTTTTTGTCCAAGAGGTAAGAGTTTACACTGTATTTCTATCTCATCTCTTTTAAAAAATGACAAATATTGACAAACATCAAGGCAGGAAGATGTTATTAACAAAGATTGTTGTAAGCTGAAAATCACAAGATGGAGATTTGTGATTCTTTATTGAACCTGATTATAAAAGTTTTTATCGAGCACTGTCAGATTCTAAGCTGGAGAGAGACCTCAGATTTATAACTTGGACCTAAATGGGCAATAACAGATATAAAATCTTGGAATTTAATATCAGCTTTGAAAATGTTAAATTGAGAGTTTGAGCAGTTCTTACGTTATGAGCTGGCACAGTGTAGAAAGCAGGGGCTGTATTGATTTCTAATAGAAGAGGCCATCTCTCAAACAGATTTGAGCCTTTTCATATTCCATTTAACTCTAAAGGTGCATTTTAAGTGATGTCCTCCTCATTCCCATTTAGTGTATGTGACTTAATTGAAGAAGAAAGAAAACAGCTTTTCAGAGAAAGACCTCTTCCTGAAAGCTGGTTGGGGTCACTGCAGGGGTGGAGAATATAACTAAAACAATCTGCTCAATGACATGTAGTTCACATTGTAGATATTTTCCCTCAGATGTTCTAGTTCAAAGCAGATTCAAATCCCTTTCCTTGGGCTGTTTTTGCAGTAGAGTGCCAAGAGGAAAGGGGTCCTTTGTGTCACTCCTTAATTTTTTCACCCATCATATCTGCCTGGAGAGGCTTCCTGGCCACCTCTGCCTGCCTCTCTTACTTGCCTTTCTGAAAATGCCATGCTCTCAACTCTAGATCTTAGGGAAGGGAGGACCTCAACTATCCCCAGGCTGGTGAGCAATGAAGGACAAGGTCTGGGAACACGATTGGAAGAGTGGAAGCTCCCTTTAGCATCAATTATGCATGTTATGGGACAGATAACCAAGGCGACCTTTATGCTCAAGATTCCACTTCATTGGTGTCTGTGTAGAGACCCAACTCTGGTTGACAAAAAAGCTACCTTAAGCGGTCTTAGTGTAGCCTGTGATCAAAGGATGTTGGAAAGGAACCTCTATCCCCAAAGATATCCTCTGTGTTAGTTTTCTGATTCTGTTATAAACTACACAAATTTAGTGGCTTAAAACAGCACCAATTTATTCTGTTACAGTTCTGGAGGTCAGAAATCTGAAATAGGTCATATAGGGCTAAAATCAAAGGTCACACTCCTGGAAGTTGTAGGCAAGAGGTCCTGCCTTTCCTAGATTCTAGAGGCCGCCTGAATTTCTTGGCTTGTGGACCCTTCCCTTTTGTCTTTCAAGTGCTTCAGTCTCACCTCTTATTCTGGCATCACATCTCATCTCTCAGCTTGTGACCCACCAGCCTCCTTTATACGTGGATGCTTATAATTCCATTAGCTCTACATGGATAAGCCGAGCTGATCAACACAGCTCATAATCTTTAAGTTAATTCATCTGCAAAGTCCCTGTTCCCACATTGTTGTTGTTCAGTCACTATGTCATGTTCAGCTTTTTGAGACTCCATGGACTGCAGCACACCAGGCTACCCTGAACTTCACTATTTCCTTGTGTTTGCTCAAACTCACATCCATTGAGTCAGTGATGACATCCAGCCACCTCATTCTCTGTCACCTCTTTCTCCTCCTGCCCTCAATCTTTCCTAGCATCAGAGTCTTTTCCAGTGAGTCGGCTCTTCACATAGGCGGCCAAAATATTGGAACTTCAGCTTCAGCATCAGTGAATATTTCAATGAATATTCATGGTTGATATCTTTTAGGATTGATTGGTTTGATATCCTTGCTGTCCAAGAGACTCACAAGAATCTTTTCCATCACCACAGTTTGAAAGCATCAACTCTTCAGCATTCAATCTTCTTTACGGTCCAACTCTCACATCCATACATGACTACTGGAAAAACCATAGCTTTGACTACACAGGCCTTTGTTGGTAAAATGAAGTCTCTGCTTTTTATTATGCTGTCTAGGTTTTTCATAGCTTTCCTTCCAAGGAACAAGCATCTTTTAACTTTGCAGCTGCAGTCACTGTCTGCAGTGATTTTGGAGCCCAGGAAAATAAAACCTGTCAGTGTTTTCACTTTTTCTCCATCTATTTGCCATGAAGTGATGGGACAGGATGCCATGATCTTAGTTTTTTGAACATTCTCATTTAAGGCAACCTATTCTGGAGAATGGGATGTGCACATCTTTGAGAGACCATCTTCAGTCCACCATACCTCCCTACTGCTTCCCTGGTAGCTCAGCTGGTAAAGAATCTGCCTGCAATGGAGGAGACCTGGTTTGACCTCTGAGTTGGGAAGATCCCCTGGAGAAGGAAAAGGCTACTGACTCCAGTATTTTGGGGCTTCCCTGGTGGTTCAGATAGTAAAGAATACACCTGCAATGTGGGAGACCTTGGTTCCATTCTTGGGTTGGGAAGATCCGCTGGAGAAGGGGAAGGGCTACCCATTCCAGTATTCTTGCCTGGAAAATTCCATGGACAGAGGAGCCTGGCAGGCTACAATCCATGGGGTGGCAAAGAATCAGACATGACTTTCACTTTCTTTCATGCCACTTGAGACACACTGCTTTGGGTCTTAAATTTCATTTGTTTAAGAATCTCTTTTAAAATGCAAACACTCCTGGTAAAGGTGATGCCAAGAGTACTGGAGAAAGCCCTGGCCTGCTCTTGAGTTCCCTCTGCTCTTAATTCTGCTATCCAAGAAGGCTGAATTACATGGAAGCTCCAACCCTAGCCCTAAAAACCATAAAACAATGAAGAAAATAAGATGATAAGATTATATTAAGTGAATTCATCCCTAAATTGATCAGATAGAGATGCCCAGGGTCACCTTAAAGAAAGAAAATGAGAAGGAAGCCCCTGGAAGCATGGGAATGAAGAGGCGCAATGTTCACAGGCCTTGTGTCAGGCCTCCTGTCCACCCATCCAGATCCAGCCTCTGCCTTCTCTGCCTCACTCTGTGATCTAAGAGGCTGGTCTTTGTCAAGCCTTTTGTCTGTCTTTTGTGTTCAGCCAACTGGAGGCCACGTGCGGGATCAGAAGCAGAGATGGGCAGGAGTATTTCTTCCCCCAATTCCCTCCCCACGAGACTGTTCTGACAGTGCCTCTCTTCCTTCATCAAAGGCCATGGATCAGGTGGAAATGCTCCCCTTAGAGCTGCAGGTACAGCTCTCTCCAGATCCTGGTAACTGCTTCCTTTTCCACTGCTGGAGGCGGTCATTACTCCCAGAGTTGCCAGACTGGAGACAGACTGGGGTGATTCATCATCCCTTGTTGATTTTGAAATATGCTTGAAAAGAATAATCCCTTCTTCAAACTCTCTGCAATTACTATTCCCTTTTGAGAATACTGTTTAGTATTTTCTTCCTAGACCTTGTCTGATACCTGCCATGATCTAGCACTGCCCCTTCTGATAAGAGGATGTCCCTAGTCATTGTGCCTCAATCTTTCACACTCAATGCCATTGAGCTCTGGTCATTATGTAGTTTCCCCTGTGCAGTCCTAGGAGCCTTGAACAACCAGCCAATATCTTGATTCTCCATGGAGCTTCTCACCCTATTTGAGAGAAGGCACTGGTGAGGCTAAAGTCAATTTAGCAGGTTTGTGTCTTATTATGCATTAATAACCAGAGGAGGTAATGGCAACCCACTCCAGTACTCCTGCCTGGAAAATCCCACGGACAGAGGAGCCTGATGGGCTGCAGTCCACGGGGTCACGAAGAGTCGGACATGACTGAGCGACTTCACTTTCACTTTTCACTTTCATGCATTGGAGAAGGAAATGGCAATCCACTCCAGTGTTCTTGCCTGGAGAATCCCAGGGACGGCAGAGCCCATAGATGGTGGGCTGCCATCTATGGGGTCTCACAGAGTCAGACACGACTGACGCGACCTAGCCGCAGCAGCAGCATACATTAATAAATTGGCTTTTTTTGAGGGGGTTCTGGTTCTCTTTGAGCTATGTTACTATAAATCATCATTGCTCATCCAATCAAATTTGGGGCATAAGAAGACAGAGTGTCTGGACTGGCGAAGCTGGAAACAGACCACGCAGACCACAGGGGATGCACACAGGTCAGTGTCACCTTGCAAGGCCTCCTGGGAGCCAGGCCCTCCTCCAGGCGTCTCCTGCGATGTCTGTCTCAGCACACACTTGCTTTTAGAGTTCTACAGCCTTTACTATCCTCCACTGCTAACAGTGTATGATCCTCCCACAGACTGTTATCAGCTAACACCTTGCAGGGATTATGACAGCTGGCTCAGAGCAGGAACACATAGAAATGGGACATGGCTCAAAGCCTGGAGAGGGGAAGGAGGTAGGAGGGGAGAGGTGGGGTGAACTTGAGGCAGGATAAAGCTGACAATAAAGGGGCGGTCAATTTGACTCATGTTACTTTTTTTGCAGCTGTTCCCTGGGGCTCTTGATCCCTGTTCCTTCTGTGGGTCCAGGTGTTAACCTTGGCTCTGCCACTAACTACCTGTGCAATCCTTATCTTCTTCAGATAGTGGTTTCTTCCACTGAAAAGAGAATACTGAAAATCCATGAGTCTATTCTACACATATTTAATATGTTACATTCAAGTATTTTTTAAAATGTATATCTGAGTAGCATCTTGTTGGGAAGCAGAGATTCAGTTTGACATGGGTTATTTAGACTTCAGGTTTAGAGCACAGGAGGTCAAATGAATTCAGGCTTGGAACCCAGCTTCACTACTTACTGGGTGACCCTGAGAAAGTTATTTAACTTCTCTGATCCTTAAGTTCTTCATCTCTAAAGCAAGAAAATGCTTCCCAGCTTGCACAACTGTGAGGGATATATGAGATAATGTCTATGCATGCTGGATATAAGCCAGGATCTCATATCCCCCCGAGTCTGCACAGAGTTACAGCTGAAGACATTTCTAAAATCAAATGTAATTTATAAAGTTTTCTAATCTTACTAGCAGCACTCAAAGAACATAAAAGGGGATCCAATTCACTTGAAGAACATAAAAGGGGATTCAATTTATAAACCACAGCAACACTTCTTAAAATAATATTTTCCTCTTCTGTCCTATTCCCCTACCTCTCACCCACTACTACTCCAGAATCTCAACTCTAGAAATCTCCCAAAATTCTCCCCATCACTAGACTTCACAGATTTGGCAAAACAAACAAGAAAAAAGGATGCCCAGTTAAACCTGAATTTCCAATACACAACAAGTCACTTTTGCAGTACAGCGATTTCCCATGCAATATTTGGGACATACTTACAGTCAAAGATTATTTGTTATTTATTTGAAATTAAAATGTAACTGAAGTCCTGTATTTATCTAGCAACCCCATTTAACACCCAACCCACAAAGTTTTTTTGTTTTTTTTTTCTGCTTTTCATTCCTCCCCATCCCATGTTTGTTGCATAGGTTTGTCACGGTTAAAGCTCACTAACAATTCCTAGAAAATAAAAATAGAAAGCGGCTAATAAAGTCTAACATTTTTCCCCCTTTTCCTTGGTGCTTCATTGAGTTTCCCTTGCTCAGAAGGTGCTGTGTGCAGAGGCCTCATACTCAGCACTTGAGGCCTGAATTCCCCGTGTGACACGGCTGCGCTGACACCTCAGCTCCGCCGACCGTGTACAAAAGCCGGGCAACTGACCCTTCAAGATGGCTGGCAGGCTGTGTACAGGGACGCTGCTTCCACACTAGAAGCTGTAACTTGAGCCGCCCAGCTGCAAGGGATCCAGGGAGAACTTGGCTCCCTCCATACTGATGAGCAGCCCTGCCCAGGGTCTTTGGGGAGAGCACGTGGTCTAGAGCAGCTCAACCTTCTGGCACCAAGGACCAAAGGTTTCATGCAAGACTTTTTCCACAGACCAGGGCAGGTAGGGCAGATGGTTTTAGGATGATTCAAACACATTTCATTTATTGTGCACTTTATTTCTATTATTATTACATCAGCTCCACTTCAGATCGTCAGGCATTAGATCCCAGAGCTTGAGGACCCCTGCTCTTAGAGCTCAAGGTTGTGCTGCTCCATTCTTGGATTCAAATAAGGCTTTCCTTCACTTCTGAACTGAACTCAGTCTGTTCTGTTGGCTCCAGTGACACTGGGCAGAGGGAATCCTTATTGGGTCCCAACTTGCAAAGGCCAGGTTGACTTAACTAGCTGTTTCTCTTCCTTCATTTTTTTCCCCTTCTACATGTTACCCAGTACCAGCCTTGTCCATAGCAAAGGAGAGTTCCGGAGCTGACCTAACAAGAAGAATCCTTTTCTTTCCCTTCTGCCTCTCGTGTCCTCCCCCTCCATTTCCACTCCCCTGATTCTATGCTTCCCAAAGCTCACTAGCCAGGGAAACCCTGAGAAGGCAGGAGAGAGTTTGTAGCTAATGGGCAAAGACTAAATTTTTGTTGGCGTTAGGAAATGAAGGCATCACTCTCACACATGTCTAAGTAAGGTCCTTAACCCAGGGTCTGGAATATAGTAAACACAGAACAAACGCCTGCCCTTACTCCTGCCCTTCCTCATTACTAAGTAGACATCCTCTCCCATCCACCCAGCCCAAATCCATGGCCTTGTTCTCTTTAGCAGGGGTCCCCAACCTTCAGGATCTAATGCCAGGTGATCTGAGGTGGAACTAATGTAATAATAGCAGAAACAAAGTGCACAACAAACATGCTTGAATCATCCTGAAACCATCTCCACACCTGCCCCACTCGGTGGAAAAGCTATCTTCCATGAAAACAGTTCCTAGTGCCAAAAACTTTACGGACCACTGCTTTATAGAACACTCAGGGAGCTTCAAAGCCTCAAGGAGGCCTGTCCACCAAACTGCCCCCACAGATATATCGGTGATGGTCCCAAGCCCCTGAGGACTGGATCCATACCAGCTCACAGTCTCTCCACTCCAGGAACGGTCTCTGCTCCACTGCTTGGAAGCCCCAGGTAATCGTAGCATCACTCTGTTTGCAGGATCACATGACCCGCTCTGCTGGCCACCCAGGAAGTTCAAGATTTCCAAAGCACCCAATGAGCCAAGGGACCCCTCCTGGGACAGTGACCTCGGTTCTCTTTCCAGATGCTGAAGCCCCGCTGCTGCTGACGGCAGTGATACTGCTCCATTCGGGGCCACCTCAGGGAGTTAACTTCCCATTACCAAAACAAAGCCTACTGAACTGGAAGAGAGTTGGTCCTGAGGGCCAGCAAGAGCCTTGCCTCATTCCCAAAGGGGTGCTGGGTCCATTAAAGCCTTTCACAGTTGCTTGCCCACCTGTTCTTCATTTTCCACTTCACTGGGTGCCCTAAACAGTGTTCTGGGGAGAAGGACCCAGCAGAACAAACTCACAAAATTGAGTATTTCCCCCTCAGTCCTCTTTGAGACAGACCCTCCAGGCTGACTGGATGAGAAGATGCAGCTTCATTTCTCTTTCCTTCTAAGATTGGGAATTCAATCTGGGACAAATCAGACCCAGGCTTAAAAAAAAAAAATGCCACCACGTTCATTTCCCCTTATAACTACCAAGGGATTGCTCTACTGTTCTTTCTTCCTATGTCATGGCTACTTTCCAAAAAGCATACATAAAAAAAAAAGAAGCAGCAGCAGCAGAAGGGAAAAAGTCTTAAAAAAAAAAACTGAGCTGCATGGGACACATTCTAATTTCAATTCATTTCAGCAAACATATGCTCTGAGGAACCAACCCAACTTGGGGCATACAAACTAGGATAAAGCCAGCACCCCCACTCCTGATACCCACTGTTCTGTGAGACTCAGATGTAAGTAGAACAAAGCAGGCTGACCCCGCCATCACAGGGAGCACCTGTATGTGCACCGGGAAGTGGGTGGGGGCAGGGAGTGTATGAGAGCTGGATTTAAGGCCTCAAGATAGGAGCAGCGTTGTTGTGTTTCTGCTCTGTTAGTTTTGTGTGGTTTTGTTTTGTTTTGTCTTACTTTCTATCCCCCAACTCTTTTGTCACCAAGCCCTTCCACCTGGCTATGATGATGGCTGAGCTTGAACTTCATGATCCTCCAGATTCTTCAACATTCCTTCCACCTCTGACTCTAGAAAACAGACCATTTTATCTACCTGTTCCTATAGGTCATTCTGTCCATAAGCGGTGCAATATGCAATATACATATATATTTTTAATTGAGTATTTACTGTGGTAAGCACCGAGAAAGTGGCTCTGGAAAACAGCCATAAGCAAAACACCTAGAGCTCATCTTCATGGAGCTTACAGAGCAGAGCAGTGGCTGCACGTAGAGTTAGGGTTTTAAACACACACACTTTGGAGTTGAAAAGAGTTGGGTTGCCTTATCTTGCATAAGACAGCAGGCCAATTCAATTCTCTGTGACTCAATTCGCTGATGTATAAAATGGGACAATAATACCCAACTCAATGGCTTGTTATGAGGTTGAAACAAGACGTGCATAAGTGCTCAGTGTATGTCAGCATCTACTGGTAGTGTTTGTGGGGCTACTGTTGTAACACATATTTCAGCACCAGAACAATAATGCTGACAACATTATTGTGCTTTGCTGTTCTCAAATTGTTTCACATGCGTCTGCTTCATTTCACCAAGAACATCATAAGTTTCTTGAGGACATGACAGCACTCAGCATACGGTAAATATTCAACAAAGAGCTGTTGGTTTTAGGTTGCAGGAGAATGTGGAATTTTTCTGCAAAACCTCTGAAGTTTCCATTTTAGGCAAGAGCAAAGTGGTGTCAGAGAATCTCCATGGCTAAAATGCCAAATGCACACACTTGCTCAGCGAACAGGGCAGAAGGAAAGATCAAGTGAATTCCAATTGGGCTGTGACAGCCTCCTGTGACAGATAGCCTGCGGAGCAGAGGAGAACACAGCTGAATAAACCCGGGCACAGGGAGAAATGAGTGCAGCCAGGAGGAGGCTCGGCAGGATGAAAGTTAGAGGGCCAGTGTGAGGCTGGAGAGGAAGCCTCATTATTGCCCAAAGAGATGCAGGCGCTGCTCTTCAACTGAAGTGGTGCTCAGGAATTCCAGAACCTGGATGCATGATCCAATGAAACAGCTACTGACTGGCAACCACCAACTCAGAGGGAGGGGAGGTAGGTGATAATAAAGGCATAATTGAGCAATAGGATGCTTCTTTTCAACACCCACCCCCACCAACCTCCACCTTGGAGACCCGGGTTCCACCAGAGAGAGAAACCTGTGTGATACCAAGAGACTGGCAAATATTTCTTTTCTGGGAGATCCCACATGTACCTGGCAGATAAAACCAGGACAATTAATGTTTACCCCTGACTATTTGAGTTCTGAGAATCAGAAACCTATTGGTTGGCCCAAAAGTTCATTTGGGTTTTTCCATAACACCTTGTGAAAAACTTGAAAGAATCTTTTGGCCAATCCAGTATGATACAGTGCTATAAGGGGCTTCTCTGGTGGCTCAGAGGTTGAGTAACCCACCTGTCAATGCAGGAGAGGCAGGTTCAATCCCTGGGTCAGGATGATTCTCTGGAGAAGGAAATAGCAACCCACTCCAGTATTCTTAACTGGGGAATCCCATGGACAGAGAAGCCTGGCAGGCAACAAACCATCGGGTCACAAAGAGTCAGCCATGACTTAGCAACTAGACAACAACAACATAAGGGTATTATCTAGGCCTGTCGCTTCACTTTATTGGGTAGAAAACTAATCCAGAGAAGTCAAGTGACCTGTTCAAGGCTGGGAAGTATTAGCTGGGAATCATAGCTCCAACTGCCTGGGTCTGGGTTCATTGCTTGTTTTTTAGGCAAACCTATCCACAATTAGCATCATTTCTCTGTCTCATGGCTGGAGTCTCAGCAGCACCTTGACCTTCATTCAAGCTAGCGTGGCTTAAGCATGGTCTTTCCTTTCCTCAAATTCTCCTCCAAGCTCAGTTACACAACTGCTTTGCCTTATTTCCTCCCTCCAGATTCTAACCACACGTCTTTCAAAGTGGGAGAAATCTTAGTGATGAGCCAACATTCCTTCCTTCACAGAGCAGAAGCCTCAGTCCAGCTTAGGTCTTGTGATTAACACTGTCATTATCATTACTATTATTGTTTGAGCATCAACTGCTAGCTAGGCCCAGGCAGTGACAGGCCAGCAACTAAGCTGGTCCCCTCAACCAGGCACTTAAGAGTCCCTCTGTCCCCCGGCAGACACTGCAGGCCTCCTGAAAGCCTCCCGTAGCCAGGAATTGAAAGAAAATAAACAAATCAGTTGATGCTGGCCTGAGCTGAGTCATAAAGACTCAGACCGCAGAGTGAGAAGGAAGGGGCCTGGACTGTCTGGGCTTTGTGAGCAAACAACTCGGAGGCTGTAGGAAGATCTCTCCCTGCCCCTCCTGGTGACAGAGCCCCAAAGGTGATCCTCAGGGCCCAGGGTGAGCTGGGGCTCCTCAAACTAACATTTTATTGCTGATTCTAAAAACTGTCTGTCATTGCCAACCCCTGTTTTATATCTTTTAATTGTTTTTAACTCATGTGCTCTTTGCCCTGAGGTGGTTGGAACACCAAGGGCAGCACTTCATAAAATAAACAGATAATGAGCTGTATTTGCCTCCCTGCAGGGTGGAGATGAAGCGAGCAGGAGCTGGGGTGAGGAGACACAGAGGGAAGCCTTCTGAGGGTTTGCAGGCACTGGGCCTTCCCCGAGCAGGCCCTTCCTTCCCTTGTTCCCCCTATAGTGTCAAGCTGGGCTTCTGATCACCAGCAGGAGCCAGAAAATCGGAGGACAGGAAGTTGCAGGATTCATTTGGAATCATCTCTGGGCTTCTGCCTAGCCAGCCAGGCAGAGCCAGCATGAGAAGACGAGTGAAAAGGACTGTGTCTTTGTGAAATTTCAGAGAAGAGACATAGGATTAAAAAGAAAAATCTAGAGCAGCAATTCCACTCTTGGGTATGTGTGTGTGTATATATATATATATATATATATATATGTATATATATGAAAAAAAAACAAAAATACTGATTCAAAAAGATATAGACCCCAGTGTTCATAGCAATACTATTTACAATAGGCAAGGTATGGAAGCCACCTAAATGCCCATCAACAGACAAATGAATAAAGAAGATGTGGTATGGAAATTACTCAGGCATTAAAAAGAATGAAATGCTGCCTAACAATGTATTGATAGATGAAGCTAGAGATTATTATGCTTAGGGAAATAAGTCAGACAGAAAGACAGATACTGTGTGATATCACTTATATGTAGAATCAAAAAAATAATACAAATATACATAGCAAAGCAGAAGCAGACTTAGAGATACAAAAAGCAAACTACTGGTTACCAGAGTGGAGAGAGAAGGAGAGAGGGACAAATTGGGGGTATGGGATTAAGAGATACAAACTACTATGTATAAAACAGATATATAGATAGCAACAAGGATATATTATATAGCACAGAGAATTCTAGTCATTTTCTTGTAATAAGTTTTAAAGGAGTATCATCTGTAAAAATACTGACTCATTATGCTATACACCTGAAATCAAAATATTGTAAATCAACTGTACTTCAATTTTTTTAAAAGAAAGAAAAAGAATAATCTAAAATATCTTCCCCAACTCCAACTGAAAGGAAAAAAACACCAACCAGGAATTGCTGACAGCTTCAACATATTCCTTGCAAAGGGGCCACTTCAGCCTGGTGACTGACACGGAGTGGGTCTGGATTCCCCTGCTCTGCCACTTACTTGACGTGTCACTTCTGGCCAGTGGCTTTACTTTTCAGAGTTTTAGTTTCTTCATCTTAGTTAAATGGTAGTAAAGAGGGTGTGTGTGTGTGTGTGTGTGTGTGTGTGAGTCACTCAGTTGTGTCCAACTCTTTGTGACCTCATAAACTGTAGCCCACCAGGCTCTTCTGTCCATGGAATTCTCCAGACAAGAACAATGGAGTGGGTAACCATTCACTCCTCCAGGGGATCTTTCCAACCCAGGGGATCTCCCAACCCAGGAGACCCAAGTCTCCTGTATTGCAGGCAGATTCTTTACCATATGAGCTACCAGGGAAGCCCCACAGTAAAAATACCTTATTCATATCAGTGTTGGGAAAAGAAAAAAAAGATGGATAATCCAAGTAAAGTGCCTACTTTGCCTAATGCTGGGCACATGGCAAACACTAAATATTAGTTATTACTGTATTATGTATTTAGTGCTGTATTAGGCAATCATAGGAGAGGCAAAAAGAGCCGAAATAGTCCCTGTCACTGAGAAATATGTTCTCCAACATCCCACCCTGTCTCCTCTCTGCCCACCAAACCTGATTTATGCCCAGAAGCACCTCCAGGCAGTGCAGAACCTGGATTTGTGCCCCAGCTCTGCTACTCTCCCGCCCTATGCCTCTGCATACATAACCTAACTTCTCTAAACCTCAGTTTCCTCTTCTGTAAAATGGAAATAATGATAAGGATTTTGCAACTTCCTAAGATCACCATGAGGTTCAAATGCAATTAAGTGTGAATATGCTACAAAAGCTGTAAAATACTGCAAAAATTAAAAGTTATGATTCTATCCAATCTTATAGGTTTCACTCAAATGCCACCTTTTCCCACCTTTCTTGTGAATGAAGTCCAACTCAAACTGTCTTCAGTGGGGAGAAAAAGGATATTGCTAGCTTTCACAACTAAAAATTTCTGAAGTAGCTGGCTCTTGTTTCCAAAAGATGACATTTTCAAAGATCTGATTCTTTCCTTCTCTCAGCTCTGCTTTCCTCTGTGTTACCTTTACTCTCAGGTAGGCTTTTCCTGTGAGTCTGTGACAAACACAGCCACAAGCTGCTCTGGACTTGCAATCTATCAACTCAGCAACCCAAATAGAAACCATCCACCCATTTCTTGAAAGTTGCAGCAAAAGTCCCAGAATTGAGTCTCTGGGGCCTGATCCATGTCCTGTGCTTGTCTGTGGCCCTTTTGCCTGTGGCCAAGAGAATGTGTGTGCATTCTCAGTCACTCAGTCATGTCCTTTGTGACCCTATGGACTGTAGCCCTCCAGGCTCCTCTGTTCAGGGGACGCTCCCAGCAAGAATACTAGAGTGGATTGCCATTTCCTCCTCCAGGGGATCTTCCTGATCCAGGGACTGAACCCATATCTCTTAAGTCTCCTGCCAGGAGAACAGAATATGCTAATTGGCCAAATATGGGTCATGTGCCAGGTGATGAGGTTATTCTACCCCCAACCACATAAACAATAGATAGAGGTGGTTCCTTAGAAGCAAAGCAGGGTGCTATTTCTAACAGAAGGGAGAAGGAGACTCTGGACAACACATGTCCACCGCACACAGATTTATTCTTCTATTTTCTGGTAGGACATAGGGAAAAGAAATGAGAGTCGGACAAAAAAATCACAAAGAGCAACCAAACATTTGCTTGGGGGTATGTGGTTGAATCAGCAGTTTCTTTCCCTGGAAAACTCTGCCTAGTAATATGACTTCAGGGAAATGAAGGTGCTGGCCATTTCAGGAAAGGAACCCTCCTCTTGCTGAGAAACACAATGGTGAATGGTAAAGGGAAACAGAATCCTACTTCTTGATTCATTAAGGCAAGACAGCGTTTAATAAATAGTGCATGAATGCATGCTCAGTCATTTCAGTCATGTCCGACTCTTTGGGACCCTATAGACTGTAGCCTGCCAAGATCCTCTGTCCTTGGGATTCTCCAGGCAAAAATACTGGAGTGGGTTGCCATGCTCTTTGCCAGGGGATCTTCCTCAGCCAGGGATCAAACCTGAGTCTCCTGCATTACAGGTGTATTCTTTACTGGCTGAGCCACCAGGAAAGCCCTTTAATAAATAGTATTTGATGATACAGTTTTGGCAAGGCCACTCAATAACATGATGCTGACTCTGATTCTTATTTCACTTGAGAATCTGCATAAGTCCAGATTTCTGGCTGCTATTAATAGGGGTCATGTTGTGGGCAGGCTGCCTGAAGCAGGTTCTGTGCACAAGAAGGCAAATACTGGGTGGGTATCCCTAGAAGCCACAGTTATTTCAATCTAAGCCACAATACCATTGCAACCCAATTCCATTTCCCTTAGGGGCCTGGCAGACTTCCTACCATCCTATCACTACTTCCACCTCCTAAATAAAACTTCTTTTACTGTTTTATTGTATTATAAAAGCTATATACACACTTATTCAGGAAACTCAAATAGAAGCATAAGGTCCCCATATCCTACTCAATCTTGTTGCAAATCTTCACATCCTTTTCCAGGCATATATAAATACAGTACCTAAGATTTTTAAGTGAGATCAAATTGCTTCATAATATATACTGGGGGTACCTCTCTATGCTTATGACACCCTCATATAGCATCAATTTTAATAAATTCATGCTTTTAATTATATGACTATACCATAAATTACTTTTGTGGTCCCCTACTGTTGGACAGCTAGGTTATTTACAAATGTTACTATTATGGTATTCTCTGGAGACATTTAAAAGTAAAATGAATGTACCCCTAGATAATGGGACTACAGTAGGGAGCTATAATGGTCAAACAGGGTAGAAAACATGGGATCCAGTACAGAAGAGGGACTATAAGATAAAAAGAGCTGTTTTCAGAAAAATGTCATTCCTATCTGACATCATGTAGACCGCAGCTGGAATCCTGGAGTTTGTCTGGGCTTTGCTCCCAGCTCAGTGGAATTTTTTATTTGAATGACATAAAGATTTATCCCTCTGGGATCCGCTGTTTCCATGTGGTAATGGTGGATTGGTCACTAATTCCATTAGCTTTGATTGTATATGTTTTAGTTAACTAACTAGATAATAAATCACCCCAAAAATTACTGGCTCAAATCGACCATCTTATTTGCTTATGACACTGTAAGTCAGCCAACAGGGCTCTGTCAGGTGGTTGTCCTGCTCTATATGCCATTGGCTGGAGTCACTCATCTGGCTTCATTTACTTGGTGACCGGGCAGGTAGGGCTAAAACGATCACTCACATGAGTAGCACCCCAGCGCTTGATCCCATGGCCTTTCTCTCTCCCCGTGGTTAGCTTGGGCCTTCTAACAGCATGGAAGTCTCAGTGTAGTCAGACTTCTTACATTTCCAGTGTGCTCTGTTTGTCAAAGCCAGTCTTAGGCTCAGTCTAGATTAAAAGAGGACACAGACTCTACTCTTGATGAGAGAAGAGGCAAAGAATTTGCATCCATCTTTAACCTACCATAGTAAACATGATGAAAACAGAAGGTTTTAGGGTTTATCTGTCATGAAGAAAAAATGGAACATTATGGTGTTGCGAACTGCCAAGTCCCAAGTGCAGACTCAAGAGGTTACAAGAGTTCACCCCAGGGAGACTTCCCTGGTGGTTCAGTGGCTAGGACTCTGCACTCCCAATGCAGGGGGCCTGGGTTTGATCCCTGGTCAGGGAGCTAGTTCCTACATGCCACAACTAAGCATTTTCATGCTGCAACTAAAGATTCTGTGCAGCCAAATAAATAAAAGTTGTGGGTTGTTTTTGTTTTTGTTTTTACTTTAAAAGAAGAGTTTGCCCCAGTTTTGAGCAATAAATCAAAGAGACTATTACCAGGGTGGCCTGTGGGAAATGGAATCCCTGGCAGAACTCACACTCAGACGACAACAGTAACACTCATCCTGACCCACAGTGCCACCCACAGTGCTGGAGAAGGGCACTGGCTCTTGGATTTCCCACCCAGCTCCTCCCTCTGCTGTGGAGCTTCCTTGTCCCTGGGCTCCAGCAAGGCAGCTGCTTCTCCTTTTGCAGATCCCTTCCTCATTCCTTAAGTATAGTTACTCATTCCTTAAATATAGTGATGTGAGTTCTGAGATCTTAGTGAGAACCTTTCTTGTTGAAATGACAAATACAGGTTCTGAAAGTGTAAATACACTTCCTTAGATTAGCAAAATAAAAGAAGGTATAAGTTGTCCCATGAAAATAATGAATTTCCTATGTAACAATAATAATATTTTTCTATATGGGAGCCTTGAAAAAAACTAAAACCCCCCTCAGATCACTGGGGCCTAGAGGTCTAAGTGAATCAACCAGATGGAAGGAGCCTGGCTCTCCCCATAACGTTTATTGGGATGGCACAGGGAGTTTCTTAGCCACTCCCACCTCCATCTCAGAGCTAGTTTTACAGTTTCTTATAGGTTTGTCTAGTGCTGGTCTAAATTTTATATCAAGTTATTTATTGCCTGATCCCCACTTGATCGATAAAAAATGCTGCTACTTGGTGTACAGTGACTCTGAAACAAAGCCAGCCATTTGCGGTTAGTATGTGGGTGAATGGGCCATGCAATGGCAGGAAGTTGGATCCTCTATAATCTATGGACAATCTTGGGCCCAGCATGGAGGTCTAGCTTCTCTGCAGAAACATACAGACTGTGGCCTCTTTAAAAAGGTCTTACACATAGTTTCTTTGCTTTTCACTCTAAATGGATCAGATTAGAGCTGACCAGCTCTTAAATATTTAAAGTTTCTTTTCACAGTCCAGCCTCAAGCCTTGCGCCTATTTGATTTGTCTAACTCATATCTGGCTGATGGTAGATTGAGACAAATATCATCTTTTCAGAACTGAAAATGACTTCATTTTTTTTTCCTTCCCCATACCTCCCTCCCACCACAGGGCAGTGTTCTAAGAGCTAGGAGTCAGACAGATGCCCACTTCCAGGGGCATCTATCTCTACCATCTACCCCACTTCCACTCTACCCACTTCCATCTCTGTGCCACCCATTCCTTAGGCTTTAGATTCTCTAGTTATTGTCCTTAGACCTCTGGGAAGAAATCAAGACATTATTTCATTTGATCAGGATCATTTAGAAATAGCAGAACCACTTTCTGCTTCACTGCCACTCACAGTATTGAGATGAGTGAATTAAAGTAAATGACTATTAGAGAAAGCAGGGGAGTGAATGTTAATGCAGCCCATGGATGACCTTCCTTTGGTATCTTTCCACATCATGACCATCATGTAGACACTGGGGTATGTGCTTTGGGACTTGTATGCCAGGTTCTTGGTCCTGGATAGGGTCCTCCCATTCACCTTGCCACCTTCTAACCCCAAAGTTAGCAGGTTTCCACACGCTAAGCTTCCTTCCATGGCCTCAGGGGAAGCAAGTGCCCCCTTTTGCAGAGAGATGTTCTGTCCCTCATAGAAAGGGCCCCTTTACCAGCTACCAGAGTATTCGGAAAGATTCTATGAAAAAAGAGGAAAGAGATGGGGAGGGGTGGGGAGGCATGAAAAAGAGAGAGAAAGAACAAGGATTCATTTCTGGGCTTTCTCACATCATAGGCTGGCTCTCAGCTCTAGCTGAGCTGGGTCAGTACATCCTGCCCAGGCCATACCCTCCCTTCCCTCAGAAACCCGAAAGGAGTCACTGAGGGGCCTTTGACATCATTCCCTAGCCTGATCTGGGCATTGTAAAATGACTTTCTCCTGGCTTCATGTTTGGCCTCTGGTGACACTCTGAGGGAGATGCTGCATTTTCCTCAATCACGCAGGCACAGACACACACCCTCCTCACACTCCCTCGTTATGGCAAGATTCTCTTGCTTTGTGCAGGAGCTGTGAGGACCTAAACACTACAGGGGAGGATCAGTGGGGGAAACAGGGGCCACGAGAGTGGGAGGAAATTTTACTTAAAAGGACTTTCAGTCTGAATATGGGCTATTTTTTAATCTTCATTTTGAAATCATTTCAGACTTACAGAAAAGTATTTTTTTACAGAAAAACACAGGGAATTCCTGTAAACCACCTCATTTGCTTATCATTTTCTATCTATCTATCCACCTATCTTACATACTTTTTCCCTGAACTGGTAGAAAGTAAGTTACAGATATGATGCCCTTTTATTTCACTTGAGTGTGAAATTCCCAGAGGAGAAAATGGATATTTTCTTTTATGACATCGATACATGATCAAAATCAGAAAATTATTTTGATACGATACTAGTACCTAACCTACACATCTGTTTCAAACTTCATCAGTTTTCCTAGCAATGCTCTTTACAGCAATAAACAAAAAAATATTTGATCCAGAATCCAATCCAAGATCTCCTGTTGTCAGGTCTCTTGAAGTTTTTTCCAATTAGGTTAGTTCATCAGTTTTTGTCTTTCATGACATTGACACTTTTGAAGAATAAAAGCCGCGTATTGAATAGACTGTCCCTTACTTTTAGACCTTCTGATGTTCCTTCACAATTAGATTCAGGCTGCGCAGTTTTGGCAGGAATACCACAAGGTGATACTGTGTCCTTCTTAGCATATCACATCCGGAGAGGCATGATACTGATTTGTCCCGTGTGATGCTAACTTGGACTGTTTGTTTCATGTGGGGTCTGTCAAGCCTCTCCACTACAAAGTTACTGTATTTCTCTTTGAAATCAATACATATTTTATGAGGAGGAACTTTGTATAAAAATACTGCTTTTCATCAAATTCTTTCCCACTGGCTTATTCGTCCATTGATAGCTCTTGCCTGAACCAATTACTACTATGAAGGCTGCCAAATGGCAATTTGGGAGCACCTTCCAGCTCTCTCCTTTGTCCTTTTGACATGTCCAGGCAGGGCTATTTTTGAGAGAGGATGTTCCAGAACTTGTCCAGAATATTCCTCCAAACTATGAAAATTTTAATCAATCAGGAATCTCATTTTTAACATTATGACAAAATAAACATTATGCACCAATGAATTTTAGAGTGCCAACAGAATAACAAAGCGTTTATTAAAGTGCATTGGATTGTCTCTCTCTGTACCAGGCTCATATTTTAAGTCAAGGCTTGACTCCTCCCATCGCCTGGCCAGTCCATGTCACAGTGGACCTACTGAGGAAGTAGCAGAAGAGAGAGAAGAGGCAGGGAAGTGGGGGAAGGAGAGTCCCAGGTGGAGAGGCGAAAGAAAGGAAAAGAGAAGGAAAGAGGCGGACTCCTCCCCTCCTCCATTCAGACCAGCCTAATACCAACAGCCTCCTCACATGCCCATCCACACTAAGCCCTCCAGAAAGTCAGCCCTCTGCTGCCACGGGGATTCGTGTTGGCAAGATGCAAGATATTTTGTCAGAGGTTAGAAACAGTCACCTTCATCTCACAAAAGGAACTGGGAGACAATTTGGGTTGCAATGTGAGGAACTCAGATTCCTTCACCACAGAAATACCACTGGAAGGGATGGAGGGGAGAAAACACTGGATCAGTAGTGTCCCCATCTCTCTGCTCACTAGGACTCCCACCACAGGCTGGAGGTGCTTCTGGCAGAACTGAGTGTCGGGGAAAGCCAGCAATAAATTAGCTCTGTCTTTACTAGCCAGGGGTTGCTATGGCAATAGGAATACACTGTAGGGTTTAAGAGATGTAATTTTCTGTGATTCACTGTATATTTTTAGCCATTTTTCTTCCTGTATTATCTCCCTGTGGCAATTGCCTATTAATGCTGGTCCACACCAAGATTGGACTAAATGGTCCCTTCTCAGAAGTGATGCAAGTCTGGGAGACCAGTAAGTACCAGGGGGTTATGGCCCTTAGACCAAGGGTAACCCAGGAGAACAGCCAGACTGGTTAAGGACCTGGGTTAACAGGCATGGGTCATGCCACGTCTAAGGGGGAACCATGGAGAATGAAAGACCCCAGAAATGTGGCTCTGGGTTGCTTGGAATGGGAAACTGAGTTGCAGTTCTCACTACAGTCAGGGTGCCTGCAAGGTGTCAAGGGCAAACCTTTACCAGTCAGGAACAAAAACCCTGAGGAGGGAAGCTAGGACCCCTAGGGAAGTTAGGCAGTTCTGGACATGGAACTATAAAAGCATGCCAATCTTCTGTCAGACTAGCTCAAGTCTTACTACTGTGTGCCATTCTTTCCTTCTCTCCTTCCTTTAGCATTCTCACTTTCTCACCAAAAACTATGGAGGAGGGACTAAGAGGAGCTGGAAAACTCCGCTGGTCTACTTGGCTCTCTGTTAATAGTTATATGAGGAGTCTTTTCACTTCAGGCAACAGAAAACCCAACCTAAAGTATTGAAGCCTTACGAGAACTTACTGTCTCTGTAACTGAGAAGTCCCGGGCTTTGGGCTGGCCTCAGGCACAGCTGTCCTCACAGGGCCAGATGACATCACCAACATCTGGGCTCTCTGTCCCGCCAGGTTCTTCTGATGCTTTGGTGTTTTGACTGTAATAACATAAAACTCAGCTAATAGAGCCTTCAAGGAAGTGTGGTTTGTTTTTCTCATATAAGAACTCTGAAGAGAGGTTTATTTTTCTCATCGAATAAGTAGCCCAGAATAGGCAGAAATGACATCACAAGCAGCAGTTCAGTAACAGTATCAAGAACTCAGCCTCTTTCTTCATTTCTGTTCCACCATCTTTAGGGTCACAGGAGGACAGTTCCAGTCCCAGACATTCAAGGCAGAAAGAAGAGAGTGCCCCTGATTCTTTTATCCAGAGAACAGCGAGAGGAACACAGCCCTGTCAGGAAATGCCTCTGCTCCTGGGCTTCTGATCAGCCTGGCCAAGGCTTTCTCGGAGCTGAGCTCCCGTCTAAGGTTCTTTCTACACAAATCCTCTTTCCTGTCCTCTCTCCTTTGGCAAGTCTCGGGCAGCCTTGTTGCCTGAAGGCTCTTCTCACCAACCTCTGCTCCCCTGCCCTTTATTCTTCAAAGGTGTCCTGCCAGGACTTCCCTGACGGTTCAGTGGTAAAGGCTCCATGCTCCCAAAGCGGGCGGGCCACTCTCACTGCCTGGTCAGGGAACTGGATCCCACATGCGTCAACTAAGATCCAGCACAGCAAAATAAATAAATCAATGTTTGCTTGTTTGTTTGTCTTATTTTTAAAAAAAGGTGTCCTCCCCTATTCATCTACTGCATACCTCATTCCATCCTGGTATGTGTTTCTCAAAGGACCCAAAATGACATGCTTCTTGTGCCTGCTTTGACTCACTGCACAGGCTATACCAGAGCTATGCATGTTTCCAAAGAGTCTTGAGTGTTAAGAAACAAGCAAGCAATGAAAAGAATAATTCAAAGTTAGGGGTGGGGCAGCAGATCAAATGTAGACCAATGAGGGGGCTCTTGGCCTGACACTCAAAAAGTGGAGCCTCCTTCTCTGAGCAACTTTCTGAATAGAAGGAAGACAACAGCCACTGCTGATCTTAAAAGAGTGGAAACTACTGAATTGCCTGTATTGGGGGTGAGTGGGGGTCTGAAACTTGGCAGAAGTCATACTGCAGGGCTGCAGATTCTAGTCATTCAAATTTTCATCCAGAAACTTCCAGCACTATTTAAGTGAGGAATTGATTCTTTACAGAAAGAGCAAAGACTGCTACTTAACGCAGCCCAAGGGAGAAAATAATCAATTACACAAAATACACTGGCTTTTGACAAGGCTCCCCAAAGGGTCGGTCGTGGGATTACCCTTGCTGCCCCCAGGAGCATGAGCCACAACCACCCCAGCCCACCCACCTCACCCACTGCCTTAAGGCTTATCCAGTGATTGCTAACTGGTAGTACAGGTGGATGCAGCCTACAAACATGTTTGACTTGGTTCCCACAGTGTTTTGTTTTGTGTTGCTTTTTATAAAACTTAATTCATGTCCATCGGATGGCATCATCGACTCAACAGATATGAGTTTGAGCAAACTTTGAGAGATAGCAAAGGACAGGGAAGCCTGGCAGGCTGCAGCCCATGGAGTCACAAAGAGTCAGACACAACTTAGCAACTGAACAACAACAGTAGTTGACAAGATTTATCAATTGGGAATATTTCACATAAAAATCTGGAGTCCTTGCTTCTCTTGAAAAATCAGATGATCTGGTTATACTCATTCTGCACATCTACTTCCTGCATCAGACAGGGCCAGAATCCCCACTGTTTCTATCTTATTACACCTGCTGGCCCTGAAGTCTTTTGAGCTTATGGTGCCAGGGTTAAACTGCTCAGGACAGTAAATCTCCTTGATTTTGAGCACTCAGGTTCAGATCACAAGGCCTGGAGAGCACAGGGTTGAAGTTAGCTGTGAGTTCCTTAAGAAAATGAGTTACTAAGAAAATTAATAGGCAATAAACCACTTATTACCTGCAAAACAGTCTAAGTGCTTTGTAAGTCTCCTCCCATTTCACACCAAGTCAAGCCCCAGAGTCACCCCCAAAGCACAGGAAGACTTCATGACCTGTCCAAAGTCAGAGGGTCCATAAGCGACACAGTCAGAATGTGAAGCCCAGACGCTGACTCCAGAGCCCACACATGTATCCACTGCACTGGGATGCTTCCACCTGAATCACAGGGTTGTCCGTGAGATTTATACAAGCTGGTGTAGGCCAGGTGCTCTTTGTAAACTGTAAAGTGCTACAGCAATGTTCACTATTATCTATCATTTGATCACTGCAATTTTTTTTCAGAATTGGTGCTTCACCTAAAATTCACCCAGTCAGTTGGGCCCCTTTCTGTTTCTTTCAAATTAATGATTTATCTTTTAAAGAGAATCAGAGGGAGCTATAGGTCAAACATCATTAGTCCTATAGTGCCCTCTGCTGACCACAGTCAGGAAAATTGTGAAATTCTAACAGGTGATAGTGACTCCCTTGGACCCCTTGAACAACTATTTCCAGAGCACGTACTTTTTCTCCGGCATTGTACTAGCTGCCACGTGGCCTAGAGAGACTAGGAATAGAGGGCACAGGAGGTCCCTTTCCAGCCAAGCCTGCCCTTTGTGATTTAGGTATAGGAAAAGGAAAGCCAAGGTCAAGGGTGACCCCATGTCCCATTGTAACATCACAGAGAGAAGCTCAAAGTCAGACATCACTGTCACTGTCTCCCTTGAAAGGCCAAAGCAAGCCCAAAACCATGAGGTAAACTGTGCTCCTATCTAAGGGAATGTAAGTAAATCAATTCTCTGGCAGGGAGAAACTCTGATTTGTAGTGTTTGTCCATTTTCATGGTGGAAATACTCCCCCAAGACCAATTTCAAGCTGTTATCAACATGATGATTCACAAGATTCTTGAAAACAGAACAACCAGCTTCTTGAAAGCTTGCAGGAGCTGACTTCAACACACCACTTCTTTTATCTCTCAAAAAGTAGGCCTTCTCATCTTCCTTCCCAATCAACTGGACTTGAGGGACAGACCAGCCTCACCCCAGCGAGGCTGACACCCAACAGAGAAGGCCTGCCAGCTGCAGTGTTCCCTGAGCACCCTCTGACGGCTCTGGCCAATGGTCCCATTTACCTTCCCTCTTTCCAGCTCTGAAAGAGAATTCGCTTCACCCTCCACCTCTGTCTTCATCTCTAAACTCTCTGGCTCAGCCTGGAAGCCTCTACTTCATCAGAGGACACCTCCTGGCTCCTGGAGAAGCCCAGGACTTTACACTAGGGTGTAAAGAGGCGGGCCAACCCTGGATCTTGTGCCTCTCACTTTGTCCAACACAAGGAAGAAACTCTGCCTTGGCCCCAGGAAAGAAAGAGGAAAGTATGGGGCCATGGGTGACAGGGGTGGGGAGAGCAGTTCCCTAATTGTCTCCAACCAGAGCGGTGATCCAGGCAGAACAAAACCCAGCTGCTGGGCCCTCCAGAGGACCAATAGCCTGAGGGCATGCTTTCTACTCAGCTCAGAAATCACCAAATGAAACCAGAAGGATGATGGCCCCAGTTCTCCAAAGAGCAGCCGCCAACCTCCACCTCCCATGAGGTTAGCATTTCCCTCTGCAGCCTTTCAATCCTCTCATCCCAAGATTCCAGAATCCTAATGGATGAGGGAACCTAGAGTAAGAAGACCAGGTTCCACTCTGGCTTGTACGTGTCCTTGAGAAAGTTTTTAAACCTCCTGAGGCTGGTGTTCTGAAGCTGAAATAGAAATCGTCATCAGAGAGTGCTGTTGAAAGGATTAAATTAGAATGTATGTGAGAAGGACTTTACAAATCAGAGTGTTCTATAAATATTTGTTACTTTTCTACCTGAGAGAGGTAGTTATGTGGGGTTTTTTTCCTCTCCTTATTAAACAAACACATATTCTCTATGGGAATTCTGAGAAAAAAAAAATTTAAGCATTAAAAAAAAATTAAATTGCCTACAGTGAACCACCATGCACACTGGTGCTTTCCCCAAGTCTTTTTTTCTACATGGATATAGATACACCTTTGTTAAAAGAAAGGATGCGGATATTTATGACTCGGGTAGTGGTCTCACCCTTCTTCAGCCCACAGGCCTGACAGCAGTGTTTCTCTCCACCCCTGCAGAAGGAAAGAGAACAATTAGTCTCTCACTAGAAGCAGGACTTGCTGGGATCCCAAATAAGGAGACCTCGGAAACTGAACCTGTTCTTCCTGATAGAGGCTTTCAAGCTTTTTTCCCTGTAAACCATTTTGGAAAGACCACAAGCCCTTAGGGGTCTCCTTGCCTGCTTACCCTGATTTGTAACATCAATTTTAAAAAATTATCTACTGTACACGGGTTTGATCCCTGGTCTGGGAAGATTCCACATGATGAACAACTAAGCCTGTGCTCCATGACTATTGAGCCCAGGAGCCACAGCTACTGAAGCTGGACTGCCCTGGAACCCGTACTCTGCAACAAGAAAAGCCACCAAATTGAGAAGCTCATGTACTGCAATGAAGAGCAGCCCCTGCTGCCCTGCTCACCACGGCTACAGAAAATCCATGTACAACAACGAAGACCCAGTGCAGCCAAAAATAGATAACTAGTTAACGAATGAATAAAATAATGTATAAAACAGGGAACTCTACTTTAGTGCTCTCTGCTGATCTAAATGGGAAGGAAATCCAAAAAAGAGGGGATATATGTATATGTATTTGTATAACCTTGCTGCACGAAAGAAACTAACAGAACATTGTAAAGCAACTAGACTACAATAAAAAAAATGTAAAAAAAAATTTTTTTTCAATCGGGAAGCCTTTCACCTAGTAAAGCATATATTGCTGCAGCTGTGCTGTTCAAATGCACGTTCTCAGGTGCTTTTCAATGTGGAACTGAATTTACTGTAGGAAATACTTTTGAAAACCTCACACGTTTTTCTGTGGCTGGCCCATGAATCACCAGAGGAACCCATGTAGAACATCAATGCAAATCTTTTCCGCTGGGTTCTTTCTCGGTATCAGACAAAATGTTATGTTTTCACCAACAGTACCAAGATCCTATCCCTCACTTCAGCCCTAAAAACAGGTATTCCTTTGGCTGTAAGAAACAACCTGGATCTTTCCCTCTCAGTTATGATAATACCTGGGGCCCTCTGACTGAGTCCACCTCACCCTGACTTCTCCAACCACTGAAAAAACGAAAGTGTTAGTCAATCAGTCATGTCTGGCTCTTTGCAACCCTAGACTGTATAGATTGTAGCCTGCCAGGCTCCTCTGTCCATGGAATTCTCCAGGCAAGAACACTGGAGTAGGTTGCCATTTCCTCCTCCAGGGGATCTTCCCAGCCCAGGGAGGGAACCTGGGTCTCCCACATTTCAGGCAGATTCTTCACCATCTGAGCCACCAGGGAAGCCCCACAAGCCACTTGGGAATAGGAGGAAACTTCAGGTCTCCGAACCCTTGGGAGGGACCTCAGATGCTTACCCAACTTAAATACACTGAGATGAAAGAATGTGTCCTAAGAGCCACGTCCCAAATGCCACTTCTCTGTGGCTTGCAGGTACCAGAGCTTATGACTAAGTATTTCCAGATGTTTCAGGCTAGATGGTGTGAAACCCAGGACAGGCACTCTTCCCTTGAGTGCCTACGACAAGCCCAGCAGCCTCTTGTTACTGCTCCTCTCCAGACACACATAAATACAAGGAGCAAAAGACACCTCCTCCACTGGTCCTGTCTGCTGCTGCCACAAGTGTCTTGGTGATTTCTGTCTCCTAAGAAAATGTGTAGCCCCACCCAGAGCACAGGTCCTGCCATATTCCTTCAGGGTCCCTCACTGTGTGTGAGAGGTCCCCTAGTGTCCATGGTAAAACCTGGGCTCTGGACCTGGGCGTGCATCCTGGCTCCACCACTTCCCAGGGAGTTTGGCCTCAGGAGAGGGTTTCTACCTTGTGAGCTTAAAGAAGGGGTTGAGTGTGTCCAGCAGTCATTCGTGAAAAGACTGCTTTGCAGGAAATGGTGATGAAAGAGACAGGGCTCCTGAAACAGGCAGCTCGACGCTTCACTCCCAAGCACAGCTGCGGCAGTAGGAGCCGCTGGCCAGGCTCAGCAAGGGTGGTCTCACTACACTCACACCCCTGGTGGCACCTGCCTTTCTCCACTGAACTTTCAGAGTCCCCCTGCAATCTTCCAAAGTCAGCACCAACCAGTCAGGACTTTCTTCTTCTGTTGAGCTGTGCTTCTGAGTGGCCAACCCCGAGGCCTTTCCCACCTCTTAACCAGGACTCCCTCCCTCAGCAGGTAAAGGTGGACTATCTCCAGCTCTCAGGAAAGCACATCACCTGTTTATGATCTCCTCTTTGTAGGCTCACTTCTCAGTGCCCAAGGACAGCAATTCTCTGATTCCAGTCCAGGGTTCCAGAACCTACTGCAAAGCAGGGTAAGACCTCTCCAGCTCCTCCCTACCCACCAGCATGCACGCAGCCTCGCTTCCAGGGGCAGGAGTCAATGTAGACGTGTGAGCTCCAAGCCCTAAGACCATCCAGATAGCTTCATCTGGTCTTCAGCTCTTACCACCAGAACAGGGACATCTTCCCTGATCCTGACTCTCTTCACTGTAAGACTCAGATGTCACCTGTCACTGAAGCCACCCTTGAAAAAGCATACCACCACCCCCACCATCCCCTGTCCCCCATTCCCTGTTGAACGCCAAGTCTAATTTTCCATGTGGAGAAGTTGTAGAAAGGCAGTTCTCCTCCCAAATTCTCTTGAGATGTGACTCAGACAGCATCTCCCTGCCAACTTCTCAGAGCCCTTCCTAACTCTCAGGAAGCCAGGCTTCCGGCCCCTCCCCCAGCCCTGGGAGCAGCCGGAGCCCTGTGGGTGCAGTCAGATCGTGATGGGAACCAGCCATCACATCTCTGGTAGGTTCACATCTTCGGGGCCAGCACAGCAGTTACGGCAAAGCACTCTCCTAACATTCTGATCTGACAAACGGGGAGCCCCGTGGGCCCGTGGAACAGTCACTGGGGTTAAGTCCTCGCTGGTTTCCCTACCCTAAACAGTCTCTTTCCCCTGATACAGACAGTCCCGCAGGCCTGCTGACAGGAAAGCTGCAGAACCAAGGGAAGCAGCTTCTGACTGGAAAAGTGAAAGGAACCAAAAGCCAAAAGGCTCAGATTACTTGTAGGGGCTGGTCTGGGAGGCTGTCGTCCAAGCTCTCAGCTCAGATTAGATGACGAAGAGACTGGAGACAAGGAAGGTGAAACTGAACCTGTCCTGGCAGTTGCTGATCCAGTCGCCACCCCAAGGAGGAAGTCAGGGCTGCATGTGCTTCCAAGTCTTCCAGCCAAGACCCAGAATCACAGAGTTGGGCCACAGCTTCTGCCAGGCTGGCCAACAGGCAGCTGGGAACCATGGGGGTCGGCAGGCTGCCCTGGTGCAGGAGGCAGGGCCCCTGCACCTCAAGGCTGCCGGCAGCACCTGGAGGCCTAAAGACGCTGGTAAGAAGGACCAGGAGGCCCGTCCTCCGCTGGGTTTGCCTGGACAGTGGAGCAGAGTTGAAGACTCCCACTCACATGGGCTGGTGGGTTTAAGAGGGAGGAAGGAGAAGGGGGGGTACCCTGGAGATGGAGAGAGAGACGGAAGGGAAGTGGGGGAGGGATGGGGAAAGCTGAGAACATGTGAACTTGTAATGATTAACAACCATATCAGGGCCTTGAGGGCATAGAAGGCCGAACAGGGACTTTCTTTATTACTGTTACTATCATTCAAACTTTTATTTTACATTGGAATATAGCTGATTAACAATGTTGTGATAGTTTCAGGTGGACAGCAAAGGGACTCTGTCATACATATACATGTATCCATTCTTCCCCAAACTCCCCTCCTGTCCAGGCTGCCATATGACATTAAGCAGAATTTCCTGTGCTATATAGCAGGTCCTTGTTGGCTATGCATTTTAAGTACAGCAGTGTGTACATGTCCATCCCAAACTTCCTAACTATCCCTTCCCTCCACCCACCCTGGTGACCATAAATTCATTCTCTAAGTCTGTGAGTCTGTTTCTGTTGTGTAAATAAGTTCATTTGTATCATTTATTTTTAGATTCTGCATATAAGGGATAGCATACGGTATTTCTCTTTCTCTGACTTACTTCACTCAGTGTGACAATCTCTAGGTTCATCATTACTGCAAATGGCATTATTTCATTCTTTTTAATGGCTGAGTAGTATGCCATTGTGTATATGCACCACATCTTCCCTATCCATTCTTCTGTTGACGGACATTGAGGTCGCTTCCATGCCTTGGCTATTGTAAATGGTGCTGCAATGAGGACTGGAGTCCATGTATCCTTTCAGACCATGTTTTTCTCCAGACATGTGCCCAGGAGTGGGGTAGTAGGGTCACATGATGGCTCTGTTTTTAATTTTTTAAGGAATCTCCATACTGTTCTCCATAGTGGCTGTACCAATTTTCATTCCTACCAACAGTGTCGGAGGGTTCCCTTCTCTCCACACTCTCTCCAGCATTTATCATGTGTGGATTTTTTTTATGATGGCCAATTTGACTGATATGAGGTGATATTTCATTGTAGTTTTTTAAAATGCTTTATTTAGAGATGATTTTCTTCTTTTTGGGGGGGTTGGGGGTGCTGCAGAGTTTTCAATGCTCTGTGTGTGCCTTCTCTAGTTGCACGCAGTGGGGGCCACTGTTCCACTGTGGTCCACGGGCCTCTCATTACAGTGGCTTCTCTTGTGGAGCATTGTCTCTAGGCACAAAAGCTTCAGAAGCCACAACACATGGGCTCAGTAGTTTCGGCTCCTGGGCTCTGGAGCATGGGCTCAGTGGGTGTAGCACACAGGCTTATTCGCTCCATGGCATGCAGAATCTTCCAGAACCAGGGATTGAACTTGTGTCCCTGCACTGGCAGGCAGATTCTTATCAACTGAGCCACCAGAGAAGTCCCCTCATTGTAGTTTTCACTGGCATTTCTCTACTGGTGATGTTGAATATCTTTTCATATGCCTCTTGGCCATCTGTTTGTCCTGTTTGGAGAAATGTCTAAGAACATGGACTTTCTCAGAGGGGATTTAAGATCGGTATGCTGCCTGAGGCCTGGTATTCGTGGTTGAGGAGGCCAAGCCCAGATCGGGGCGCAGAATGGGATGACTATGAAGCAGTACCAGACCTTGGGTTTCTTGGGAAGGGACCAAAACATAGCTAGCCACCTCCAAACGGGTCACCAAAGCAAATTCTAGCACAGCCCTTTGAGTTCCACCCTCCTGCCAGTCTAGGGCACCCCAGACCCTCTGCCTAGAGGGAAGCATCCGATTCTAACTCCAATGTGAGTAGCAGGGACCATGTACCTACCTGTATGTTCCAGCGGCAAGCTTGGTGCCGTCACACACACTGGATACATTTAACCCACTCCCATGAGGTAGGATTTTCCAAATTCCACAATATTCTATGTTATTGATCTATTTATTATAAATATATCATGTCCTCATAGTTTGGGGTTTTTTTTTTCAATCAAATAGTACAGAAGGGTCTGAAATGAAAAGTAAGCCCAAGTCCTACTTTTCAGAGATAACCACTCTTCAAAGTCTCTTACTGGACACCCATGATTGTAGTAACGGCATTGTTCTCAATGTCCAAAAGGTGGAAGCAACCCAAGTGTCCATCAAGACTCAAGTGTGGATAAACAAAATGTGGCATGTATGTACAGCGGAATATTATTAGATGATAAAAAGGGATGAAATGCTGACACATGCCGCAGCATGGATTGACCTTGAAGACATTATGATAAGTGAAATAAAATAGACACAAAAGGAATTGTCCTTGTATGAACCCACTTATGTAAGCGTACCTAGAATAGGCAAATCCATAGAGACAGAAAGAAAGGTGGTTACCAGAGGCAGGGGGAGGGGTAGAAGGGGGCGCCACTGATTCATGGGTGCAGAGCTTCAGTCTGTGATAATGGAAATATTCTGGAGATAAAGGCTGCTCAACATTGTGAAAGTACTTCATGTAACTAAACTGAATACTTAAAAATATTAAAATGGTTAATGTATTTTACCACAATTTAAAACAACAACCAAAAAAAATGCTATTCTGTACTTTTCCATGAGGAAGTAAAGGTAATTTTGCTTTGCAGAGCAGCACAGGACCATAAACATAACCATGCAGGCGGACACCATTCAAACTGACCTAAATAGTCAAAGGGAAAAATGAGAATTGTTCCATGACCTTTAAATTTGCTGTGAAAATTAAGACCCTCTTCCTGTCGGTTATAAAGGCAGAGGGGAAAATAGTAACTCTATTATTTATATAATACATTGTTATCTAAAACATTAGGAATTTTGAGAGTGTGTTCTATTTCTTGGTTTAAAAAAAAAAACTTATCAAGAGCAGTTTGAACAGTGCTTGCCTTCTTTTTCTCTTCACATAATTCACAATACAGGGTAAGCATCATTTACATGCCTTAGTGAATTTTCATGCTCCTTTGGATCTTTTCAACATTTATCCACTGAACTTTCAATGCTGTGAGATAGCTCTAAGGTTTTCTCTAACGTCAAATGTTTTTCGATGTCACTTTTTTCTGGGACACCTTCCTTCTTTTTGTCACAACCACTTTCCTCATTTATACCAACAAATCCACCTTCACCAAATTCCTCTGTCCATACATCTGGAGTCTCAGTAATGGCAGCAGTGTCAACATTCCTGTGGCCACCTATGTTTTTTTTCCCTACCTTCATTTACATTAGATTCAAATCCTGCAAGGTTATTTGCACAGTGGAGTCCAAGTAACTGCCATATGCACAGAATCCAAAGCAGAAGTAAATGCTCCCTTTCAACTGTGACCAGCTTTCTGTTTCTAGCACAATTTAAATTACAAGATGTTGAAGGGACTTGAGTCTGTATTTATATTCACTATTGACTTTTTCAACACAATTTGCACCACGGCTATACATTGAGATCTTATATCTTTGCTCTGATGTTGCCATTTTTCAGATCTTTTGGTCACATACAGTTCTACTTCCAGTCTTATCACTTATCATTTATTTGTTGCACTTAACATCTTTGTTGGACAATTCTCTTTTTTTGGTTAACCATCTCTGTAGAATGGCAGGTGGGTTTCTCACTGGAAGACAAGGAAGCAAATAACCAAGTGCTTTGCTGTCTGTGTATGAACGTAGTACAGGTGTGTAGTTGCCAGTACCCACTGGGCTTTATAATAAGTGGCACAACTAGTCATTCACTGATCATGGTGTGTATCTGCTGTTTGCGTAGTGATTTGTGGACTGAAGAGCTAGCAGCAAGTTTGTACTTTATGCAGTTATATTTAATATACAATGGTAACTGAAATATGATCTGTGTTACTAGGGGACTAGAATTTCTTAAAATGTGATAACAGGTTTGTACATACTGGGGCTCTGCAAAGCAAGGACTGCCTGTAGTAACAATGGGTGTTACATGCCAGGTCTTATTCAGGGCTTCCCTGGTGGCTCAGATGGTAAAGAATCTGCCTGCAGTGTGGGAGAGCTGGGTTCAGTCCCTGGGTTGAGAAGATCCCCTGAAGGAGGGCATGGCAACCCACTCTAGTATTCTTGCCTGGAGAACCCCTAAGGACAGAGGAGCCTGGCAGGCTAATCTCCTAACTCCCACTATTAGTTCCCACTTTACAAATGAGGAAACTGAGTCACAAAGCAATTAAGAGGCCCAAAGTCATACAGCTGATAGTGATGGAGCTGAGCCTGTGATTTACACTTCTATGCTGTACTTCCTTTGGTAGAGATAAGGAAGAGTGACTTGGGGTAGGGGTATCACATGGCTCATAAAAGTGTGTAAGCCAGTGCATTGCAGCTGCCCCTCCCTCCCAACCTACTTGGGAAGATTATCATTCCAACTTGAGTGCCTCTCACACTTACCCTACACCAAGAAGTGCAGCCTCAAATACCACCTTTGTTTCCTCATTTTCCTCCATTTCTTTTGGAATAGGTAATACCTTCATGTAAGCACAAATTCAAAAGGTACAAAGGACTACATCATCCTCTCTCATCCTCTTCTCCAGCCATGATTCTCCTCACCAGAGACAACCAAGGACACCGGTTTCTTCTCCCTCCACTCCAAAAGTGTCCCAGAATGTCTCACACCACCTGCCCCTCATTTCCTGTATCTACTAAGGCTAAAGTTTGGACTGGACCAGAATCCAGGGTTATAGAAAATCTTGGAATACAAAAAATAACAAAAGCACTAAAATTCTTTCAAAATTATTTTGGATTTGTTTGTTTCCATGGAGTTGAGAACCATTTGGATACCGTGAAGAAAAAGAAAGAGTCTGCTTTGGAATTTGCAAAGGGAAGAACTCCTGGTAGGATGAATGGGCCCACCAGAGTGCTCAGAGAGGGCCCTGACTCCCGAGGGGCCCTGCCCCACCTCGAAGTCTGCCAATCACTCATGTTCAGAGAGGGCTCCACATGCAGGCTGTGAATCTCACAGAGTCTACTTTTAAAAGGATTTAAAGGGCAAAGAAAAGAATATCTTCATCTACTATGCTGGCTTTTTCAGGATAATATTGGTTTCAATGGGCTTCCCTGGTGGCTTCTCCTGTCAATGCAGGAGACATGGGTTCGATCCCCTGGAGAAGGAAATGGCAACCCGCTCCAGTATTCTTGCCTAGAGAAGTCCATGGACGGAGGATTCTGGCAGGCTACAGTCCATGGTGTTGCGAGTCAGTCTCAACTTAGGGACTAAACAACAACAAAATTGATTGCAAATATTTTATCCTGCTGTCCCCTTGAGGTACCACAAATGTTTTAGAAATTCCAACTTTGTAGTCTCCAAATCATACCTTCAAAACTGCCTCTCTCCTCTAAACTTCTTACCTTCTGCAGCACAGAAGCCTTTCTTTGAACATATACTTCAAATTTTCAGCTCAGAAAATAAGGTGATCATAGAAAATTTGAGCAGAAGGAATTGGCAATTTAAAGGAAAAGGGAGGAATAGTCAATAAAAAACACACCCTAACCCATCTTTATTGAGAGGCTGTTTAGTGTAGCACTCACTGATGAGCATGGATGCTGGGGCCAGTCTATCTGGGTTCAAATCCCCGCTTTGATGCTAACTGGCTGTGTGTCCTGGACACGGTGATTAACCTCTCTGTGCTTCAGTTTCCTCATCTAGTAAAATGAGGGGATTGGTACTCGGTTCTGAGGGGCTCTGTGAGGATTATGTATGTTAATACAGGACAGTTCCCCGGGGCAGAGTATCACACTCTATGGATCTGGTCTTGCCACTGGGCCTTCACCCATGGCCAGGCACTAATCTCTTTACACGCATGAAGTCATTTAACCCTCACACCAGCCATCAGTATTTTCAGCATTCGAGGAAACAGACCCACAGAAGCTAAGATGCCAAAGTCACTGCGCCTCCAAAACAGAGAAGCCAGAATTCAATCCCAGCCCCCTGATGCATGCTTTTGCCCCCATGCCATACACTATTTTGAACATAGCGGGTGTACTGCAAGAGAGATATTTTTAAGTAGACCAAGGTCCTGCATCTCTGTAGCCTTTCATTTCACTGTCTGCTCATCTGAAAAAAGAAAGTGAAAGTGAAGTCACTCATTCGTGTCTGACTCTTTGTGACCCCATGGACTGTAGCCTACGAGGCTCCTCCGTCCATGGGATTTTCCAGGCAAGAGTACTGGAGTGGGTTGCCATTTCCTTCATCCAGGGGATCTTCCTGACCCAGGGATCAAACCTGGTCTCCTGCATTGTAGACAGACACTTTTACCATCTGAGCCACCAGGGAAGTCTGCTCACCTGGTGTTGCTCAAAACCACTTTGGTTGCCTCAATCTAGTCACATCTCAGTATCAGCTGCTAATCAGTCCATGTCCACCTGACCCCAGTGAAACTGCCATCACATGGGAGAGTCAGAGGAAGGCCTTCCGATAGCAACAGTATCTTTCGGCCTCATGAGGTCTGGGGGAATGAACTTCTGGGGCTATCCTGTTCTCTCTCCAGCACCATCTCTGGAAAATACTATGACAAAATATACCCACATAGGCTTCCAGGAGGGCTATGGCAATGTGGGAGGAAGAAAAGGCTGTGGGAATGTAGGATAGCTTGGTAAATGCTTTGAAGTCTTCAGAAATTATTTTTGTCCCTGTTTTGGGCCACCTTTCACTAATTAATCAATATGCCTGATTAACTGGGATCAAATTCAGGTGAGTTATTAAAACACACATATAAACTTCTCACATTGGCACTTGATGACTGTTGATAAGAATACTCATTGGACAATAATGTAAACAGGATAACATAAAGACCACCAGACTTGGAATGACCCAAACGAATTTAATGAATGGGCTGCATGTGGCTATATTGACGGCTAGGGGCTATGTGACTGGAAAACCAACGTAATGTCTCTGTGCCTGAGATCCTCATTTGAAAGGAAAGGGTTTGGCTAGCCTGTCTCTTTTAGCTCATCTTTTTCTACTCAGCCCAATCCAACCGTTTGAATGTCTCATACATGCCTGCCAGATAATGCTCCTCAAAGCACCCTGTTTTTCCTCCACTTCTCACAACATATCATTATGCACTTGTTTTCATGTTTAATAACTGTCTACCCAGCCAGACAAATCAAGGACCGTGTCTGACTCAATCACGGCACCTAGCACACTGCATGGCACATGTGCCTGAGTCAGTTAATGAATGAAACATGGGGAAGGCTAGCCACTTTATTCACTATGACACAACATGATATTTACTAGAGCAAGTATGTGAAGAGTCTGAACATGCAGAGGGCCAGTGATTAAATGGAAGAGATGGTAGAACTGAAAAAGATTTCCTAGAGTTTTGTTTTAGCTGCTCTGGGTCCCAGAAAATCCCTAGGCAGATGTGTATGAGTCTGTGGAGTGGGGGAGAATTAATAACTGGGAGGATGGAAATGGGGAATCTTGTGTATTAATTATCAAGGAGAGACTTCCTTGGTGGTCCACTGGCTAAGACTCTGTGCTCCCAGTGCAGAGGGGCTGGGTTTGATCCCTGGGCAGGGAACTATTAATAGATCCCCCAAGCTGTAACTAAAGCTCTTGCATGCCTCAACAAAAACCCAGTGCAGCCAAATAAATAAATGATTTTTTTAAATAAAAGAGTATCAAGGAAAGGCAGGAAATATAAAAATACATTTTGGGGGGAAACTTTAAGCCATCCGATATTGCTGGAGCATAGAGTGGGAGGCAAGAAAAAGGAAGGATAAAGAGAAAGCAGCATCATTGATGATCAAGGTACCAGAGGCGACCAGAAAGTGAGGATCTGCATCTGCAACGTGGGGTTTTGCAAGCCCAGCGCCACATCTTGATCTGAAGCAGGTGGTAAGGAGGGAAAGACGGGAGAAGGAGTGGCTGAACTCTGAGGGGGAACAGCTCTGAGTCTGTCCCTATGTTCCTTAGACACAGAGGTCAGCAAACTTTTTATATAAAAGGCCAGAGAGCAAATCTTTCTGGCTTTGTTGACCACAAGGTCTCTGTTACAACGACTCACGTCTGCATGGGCAAAGCAAAAGCAGCTACATACAATACTTAAGGGGTTCCTTGGTGGCTCAGATGGTGAAGAATCTGCCTAGGATGTGGGAGACCTGGGTTCAATCCCTGAGTTGGGAAAATTTCCCTGGAGGAGGGAATGGCTACCTACTACAGTATTCTGGCCTGGAGAACTCCATGAACACAGGAGCCTGGCCTGATACAAGTACATGGGGTCACAAAGAGTTGGACACAACTGAATGCTTTTCATTTTCATAATAATTAAAAAGATGTGTCTGTGTTCCAAATACATTTTACGTATGGACACAGAAATTCGACAGATTTGAGAGATACTTCAATGATAGAGCCTAACCATGGGTGCACGTGGAGCCTGAAGGGGAAGACAAATCCCAGGTTTCTAGGCTGAGTGTGAATGGCTCTGTCGCCTCAATGAAACAGCAGGCAAGTCAGCTGCAGAGATTTGCGCAGGAGACTCAGACTGGCTACTTGTCTCCTCTGGAGCTGTTGTACTGCAACACGAAGACAAGGGTGAGGTAGACATGTTTGTTTGTTTGTTTTTTAATGTTTATTCTTTCAAGTCATTTTTACCTGTCCTAAAACAGCTGCTTATCGTGCTAGCTACCAAAAGTTTCAAGAAGCTGACGACCAATCTCAAGATTCTCCTCAAAGCATTATGTTCTCCAGCATTGATTGAGTGACTTCTATACGTAAGACCTTGAGGATAAAATGAGGCATGAAAGAGACGACCTCAGTCCTCGATCTAGGAGGGTTGTGTATGGGCTCAGCTGCATCCAACTCTTGATGGCCCCATGGACTGTAGCCCACCAGATTCCTCTGCCCGCGGAATTTTTCAGGCAAGAATGTTGGAGTGCGGTGCTATTTCCTACTCCAGGGGATCTTCTCCACCCGTGAACCCATGAACTATTGTCTCTTGTATCTCCTACACTGGCAGGTAGATTCTTTACCATTAATGCCACCTGGGAAGCCCCAACCTTGGAGGTAAAACATTTCAGATCAAAGGAATAACATTAGATATCATGCCATCAATCCTCTTCACTATTTTATGTCTCCTGTTTGGAAAAGTGATTTATCTTAGGTTACTACAATTAACAAAATATCTAAGCCACTTCAGTACCTTCTGGATATGGACACTTAAGAGTAAGACAAGTTTTACTACTCAGCAAAGGCCAGTAGAAATTCATTTTCTTAGACATGACTGACTTTCTTAGGCGTGACTAAGTTGGGCTAGACAAGCATAGACCTAGGTTTAAATCAGAGTTTTGGCACTTACTGGCTGTATAATTGTATATAAGTGTAACTTCTCCAAGCCTCAATTTGTAAAACAGGGGATAATGACCTGGTAGAATCTATTAAGTGAGATAGTGCATGAGAGTGGCTTGGCAGAATGTCTGATATTTGACAAGTGTTCAGTAGTGACTGATATAAAGCTGGAATCTGTGGGAGAAGGCGAGGGTGGGATGATTTGAGAGAATAGCATGGAAACATGTATATTCCCATATGTGAAATAGATGACCAGTCGAAGTTCGATGCATGGAAAAGGGTACTCAAAGCTGATGCACTGGGACAACCCAGAGGGATGGGGGAACACAGGTTCACCCATGGCTGATTCATGTCAACGTATGGCAAAAACCACCACAATATTGTAAAGTAATTAGCCTCCAATTAAAATAAATAAACAGTGACTTATCAGTCAGTCCTGATTTACTCAATATTGTCAGCTGGTCAGGTGAGATAAATAATAGTCATTCCTTGTCTTCCCATGTTCTCCATCACTTAGTTCTGATTAAGGCCAGGTTGGCTGGGCAGAAGCAGCCTGCTCTTCCTTGCTTTGGATTTTTTTTTTTTCTGGAAAAGATGGATTATATATTCTTTACTTGTTAAGAGTATGTCTTGGCCTATGGCCAGTTTCTCCCCCAAGTCACATGGAGTTGAGGTATGAAGTAGAAACCAGAACTTGAGTTAAGATCTATCACCATCCTTTGCTGCTGGTTTTTGTCACTAGTGATTAATAGTGATAAATTCAGGCAGCACAAGACCACAGTTAGATTTACTTCTAGCATAAGGAAATGCACACAGTAAAAAATGGACTATTAAGTATCCTCAGATGATTTTTACATGTTTTCACCATGTTCCCCATACAGCATCAGTCATACTATGGGAAACCCAAGTGTGGGCCATCTGGCGTTTCCAAGCCTTCCAGCTGGCTCTGGCCACTTGTATGGTTGGAAACCAAAAATGTCCGCATGCTCCCAGTGGGACTATGTTCTCACGGCCACCTCTGGTCCAATTTCTTGTTTATGCTGAAATGTGAGTCTCCTAGCCCTGCCTCCCGACTACTGTTTTGTTCCCTCCCCTGGCATGGACTCAAACAAGGAAATCAGTCCCTTTTGCATTTGATTTGCCAAGGCAACTGCTGACCCAACAGTTGGGTGTGTAGTGAAAGTGTGGAGTCGTTTCTTTTCAGAAAGTAACAGTGATTAAGCTGCACCAGACCTGGCTTCACACGGGTCTGACTAACGCAGCCCCACAGGCACCCGTGCTCAGAGGGGCTTGCGTTCACTGTCTTGAAATCCTTAAGAATTTTATCTCTGAATTTGAGCTTTTGTAAGTGAAGTCTGAAGGGTCAACAGAATATGCATCTGGAACTCACACTCAGCTCTCTTGTCCACACCCCGCCTTCAAGAGGCAGGTTGTCTTGAAGGGGGATGTGTTGCACCCCACCCCCTTGAACTACCTCCCACCTTTGCCTGGTACTTCAAGCCCGCCTTCCCACCCTCAACCTGTGACCTACCCCGAGCCGTTCGCCTGTCCACAGCGGGTTAGGATGGCTGCCTGTGGGAACTGGACCAGTCTGGTCTGACTTCCCCACTGCAGCTTGTGTAGGGCACTTAGCCTGGGGGCTGGTGGCAGAGGGAGATTGCAGATGGTGGGCGGCATGCGCATGTCCAGAGCCAAATCCCAGGTGCCTACACGGATCTGCCCTCGTGGAGTCCTTACGCCTGAGGGAACAGGAATTAAATAAATTAAAACCAGCATGATAGAGAGAGACACTGCAGTTGATAGAAAAAAGCTGTATATTTTAGTGCCTCTAACGGCACCTTTTGCTACATGTTGAACATTTTCATTTTGCAACGGGCTTCACAAATTATAAATCCTGTGCCCGGCCCCAAACCCCAAGCTGTCCTCACTCGACTATGCGGAATTATTTTAACACTCTCTTTGTTTCCTTTTTCCACCTTCCAAATCGAGTTCCTGGAACCTAATTTTGCATGGCCAAATGACCTAGAAAAGGTTTTATAAAACAAACAAACAAAAAATTTCCCTCTGAGAGAAATTCTACCACCAGTTTTCTAAGTAGCAGGATTTTCCCCCCTTGCCCCAATTGTGTAGGTATAAATCACCAATTATTTCGCATCAGTATTTACCAAGTCGGGTTCCATGGAACATTAGTACCACAAAAGAGCCTCTAAAGAACAAGAGAGAGAAAGAAAACATTCCAGGGACAATAAGTTTAGGAAACACCAAACTTTGCTTCTCTCACTCCAACTCTTTTTTTTTTTTCATTTCCTTTTCTTTTTTTGGTAGGGTTCTTTGTCACATTAGCTTATTAAAGAATCATTTGATTTTATTTAAAATAGCATTTCCTGATTTGTCAATGGAACTCATTTCTTGGGGAAGAGCTACCAACTGCCTAATTTGCAAGAATTTCCTTAGAGCAGGCAAATTTTTTCTTAAAAGGGCAATTAGTAAATATTTCAAGCTTTGAGGGCCATTTAGTCTCTGTGCAATCATTTATCTCTGCAACCACAGACAATACATAACTGAATGAGCCTGGCTGTGTGCCAACAAAACTTTATTTGTGGACACTGAGATTTGAACTTCCTATCATTTTCACAAGTTACAAAGCATTCTTTTGACTTTTTTCCACCGTTTAAAAATGTAAAAACCATTCTTAGCTCAAGGGCCAAACAAAAACAGGAGGTGTGGGTGGTTCTTGGTCAGTGGGCAGTAGTTTGCCAATTCTTGACTTAGAGGAAGACCAAGAAAAGAAGTTACTTGTGAACACAAGTTGGGTACAGCTTCTCTACCTTAACAGTTATAGATTTTGAATTTTTTTTTTCTAATTGAGCATTTTATATTTGGGCTATGTTTTTTTTTTGATGTTATTGCTAGTTGTGGTTCAGATGGTTCCAGTTCCAAATACAGTCAGCTCTTGGTAAATACTTAATTACCTCCTATCTGCTACTGTCTCTTAGCACACACCCTCTGGTCCGAGCTGGTTAGCTATCTGAAACACTTGCCTTCTGCCTCTTAAATTCACTCTCTATTCTACACTCTGGAGTCATTCTCATCTTGTCAACGATGGTGTCCAGATGCAGCAGAAGTCATGTTCCTTGAACTCCTTCCATTTGCACATTTTAAGATATGTATACTTCCCCAGAGCCCAACACCAGAGCCAAGGAACTGAACCACAGAGCAGACGCCCACATGCTTTACCGAGTAACTCACTCATTCCCAGTCTTTTCATAATTACACCCACAGACACATGTTCTTGACTTCATGACATGTCCCATTCTCCCTAAGAAATACATGGGCACATCTATTTTTGAAATAAGGGTGAATTAACATTATTTTCTGAGAGGCTCATAATTAAGATTATCCCCTAAGATCACTGAAGGTAACCTTGGAGCTGCAAAAACTCAGTTTGAAATTGCATGACATACACTTTGAAGTTCTAAATACATGTATGTTTTTGTCTCCCTTTTTAAATTCCTTTACAGTGGGTATATGATGGGAATAGAATCAAACAAAGAAGAAATTATAGAGCAGCATCTGCGGGCAATGATGAAAAGGAAAGATGCATGTGATTACTTCAGTGTTCATGTGACCACTTGTCTCTATTTTAGAAACAAACAGAAACTGAATGACAAAAAGTCACCTGTGAGTTTGAGGAACTCTATCAATTCCTAGACGACAAGGAGAAAAGCCTTCTGTTCCAACTGAGGGAGAGCAACAAAGCCAATTTAAGAAACAAACATGAAAATATGAACAATATCTTAAATGAGAAGCCACTCCTCAACTACCATAGTCAATGAAGTCTTAAGGGTGGGATGTATCGGAGGACTGAGAATCAGGACGGGTGGGCAGGTAGGCGGGCAGCCGGGGACATTCATCCTTGGGCAGCTCCAACCATGTGGTTTGGAAGCTCTATGAGGAAAGCCATCAAAGCAATACTCCAGGAGGAAAACCACTGGTATCATTCATGGCTCCCTAAAGACTCAGGCCTCGCTCTAAGGAAGGGGAAGTTGATTATCTAACTCCCTGATTATCTTTGACATAACACTCTTAGGATAATTACCCCTGCAGCAGTCAGAGCCAGTGGCTGGGCATCAGGTGGCCAGTCTGTCTTCTTGGCCATGCCACAGATTTGCTGAATAGGCTTGAATTTCCTTCTCCAAGTTCTACTTCTGCCGCAATCATTACCAGATGCTTATAAGCACATCAAGGCTTTAGAGTCCAGTGGCTGAGAACGAGGGCCCTGAAGCCAGACCACATTCAAATCCTGTCTTTCACCTACAAGCTGAGAGACCTGCTTCACATTCCTTAACACCTATCTCTGTGTTGAGTTTCCTCTTCTTGACAAATGCTACTTAGTGAATGTTAGTCATTATTGGGAAGATTAAGAAATGTCCTGAACCTCTCCTAGCCCTGCCTCAGGGATGGAGAAGGAGCCGGGTCTAGCCCAGATGGCAGTGAAGATCTAGGGATTTGGGGAATAATAGCTCCTGCTGCTGCTGCTAAGTCGCTTCAGTCGTGTCCGACTCTGTGCAACCCCACAGACAGCAGCCTACCAGGCTTCGCTGTCCCTGGGATTCTCCAGGCAAGAACACTTGAGTGCGTTGCCATTTCCTTCTCCAACACATGAAAGTGAAAAGTGAAAATGGAGTCACTCAGTTGTGTCCAACTCTTCGCAACCCCATGGACCCCATGGAGCCCACCAGTCTCCTCCGTCCATGGAATTTTCCAGGCAAGAGTGCTGGAGTGGGGTGCCATTGCCTTCTCCTACCTGATGCAATGAGACACTGACAGTGAGGAGACGACAATGTGTTTTTTTGAGGCTGATGATGTTCTTTGTGTGTGGTACTATGTAGTACATAACAACTCCATGAAGGCTATTATTATTCTGTTTCTTATTAGCTCCATTTTGCAGATAAGTAAACTAAGACTTGGGCTTCCCAGGTGGCGCTAGTGGTAAAGAATTCACCTGCCAATGCAGGTGATGCAAGAGATGTGGGTTCAATTCCTGGTTCAGGAAGATCCCCTGGAGTAGGAAATGGCAACCCACTCCAGTACTCTTACCTGGGAAATTCCATAGACAGAGGATCCTGTCTATGGGGCTACAGTCGATAGGGTCGCAAAGAGTCAAACATGACAGAGCGACTGAATAAACTAGAGATAGGGCAAGTTGTTCAACATCCCAGGCCTAGTAAGGGACAGAACAAATATTCCAAGTCAGGTTCCTTGGCTCTAAAGTGCATAAACACTGCACAAGCTAAGATCAAAATGCTCGATGAGTACAGAAATGTTCGGGTGATAAAAATGTTCTGGAAATAGTGGTGATGGTTACCCAATATTGTGAAGGTAGTGAAGGCCACTGAATTGCACACTGAAAAATGCTTACAATGATAAATTATCAATTATGTAGATTTTACACACACATGCATGAAAAATGCCAGGAGAGAGGTTGGAAGGGCCTTGCAAACTCCCTGAGGTCAAAGACAGTTATGGAAATCAGGGACCTACCTAGGAGTCAGTGATTGAGAAAAGCAAAAACTAGAATCTACTGTTGTCTCTCCCTTACAAAGAAGATAGTTTATAAAATTCTGGAGCAATAATAAACTTGAGTTTATTCCTTGAAGAAAGCATTTTGCACCTTTGGAAGCCCACAGACTCAAACATACCACTTTTATGAGCCATGTCTAGGGCTTCACAGAGAAACCGTATCATAAAAGCCAGAGAACCATCAAGGGGGAGAAACCCCAACTTTTAAATAAATAAAAACTGAATCAATATAATAATGGCCGTGTCTGTTGGACAATATTTCTTTCTTATATGATTAAGATTTAGAATACAAAATGTTCTTGCCAAGTAATGAATGAATTTAAATAAATGTATGAAAGAGCCAGGAAAATAGAACAGATGACACCTCTGTAAATCCCACAAGAGAGATTTACAATAAGCAGGTTATTTCCAGTCATAAAAGAGCCTATAAAACAAAAACATGGGATGAATGCTGGTCTGCTTTGTTAAGGAAGCTGTGGATTATCTAGGAAGTCAGGAGCCTCATGTAGGGCTGACTTGGGCTGGCATCTGGGGATTACCTGAGTCCTCTTTGTTTTCTTTACAGAATAGCAGGCATGTCTTAAACAGGCATGTAAAGGCGGGTGGGCCAAAGGGGAAAAACAGTGGTATCATCAGATGTCTTGGTTTTGCTTCTTTATTCAGAGAATAAAATGGTCTGAAGATAAACAATTAGCCTGGCAGGCTCTGACATTACAACACCACTCCCACCCCTGCCCATTTCCTTTCTCTACAAGGCATTTGGGTGGATCCCATAGAACCTGGGAATGGCCATTTTTTTCTATTGGGTTAGTGGCTCCAATTGAATGCGTTGGTCATTAGTTGCTGGAGTCCTGGGAGTTGATAAGAAGGCAGTTCCCTGAATTCCTTGTAGACTTAGGTCCACGTAGCAGAGAACTCTGGCCACTTACTCCTTACCAGCCTCTTCCCTGGTGATCCAGAGCACACGGGAGGGCAAGGTCTTGGAGAAGACTATGTCTGCATAGAAGAGAAAGGTCCTGATAGGGAGCTGGTTATTCCTGGCAGCTCTGCCCTTTCACCTGGTCCTGTGAAAAGTCCCCTCTCTGGCCCTCCCTCAGGGCCAAATAATATTTTCACAAACACACACCCAAGCCCCAGGCCCCTCTTCTAGACAACAGTCCCAGAATTTCCTGCCCAAATAGCCCTGAGCTTACTTTCAGAGCCTGCGTTGTCCCCTTTTCTGGGTAATGCTCCCAAAACCCAAGGGTGGCCAAGGGTGACGTGCGCATGCACCTTAGACCTGCAGCCTAGGGTGTTCACACATGTGTGCATGGGCCCCTCATAGTTCAGAATAGAGCCATGACAGGCAGAGCAGGGGGTGGCCAGGGGTCAGGGAAGGAGGGGCGAGGCAGGCACTCCCTGGACTGCGTGTCCCTGGGCAGAAGTCCAAGAATCCTCAATTTGAACTTGACTTTTTAGGTTATTATGAAAGAAACATATCAAGGTTGGAAGATCCACTTATTAGGCAGTTCCCTGGTTTGAGGTGTGACCTTTGAAGCTGTAGATCTATGACGTGTAGGCCTCCATTTGTTCCCTCATCCCAGACCTTGCAAATGTGAGAGGCAGGCTTGTCCCCAGGTTGCATCCCTCTATTCCAGATGCCACTTTGGGGGGAAGACAGTATACAGTTTGCCCTTCTCTTGCTTATTCCTGAGAAGTAAATCAATTCTTCCTTACAAAAGAAACCTCTGTTTATTCCTAGGAGTGAAAACATTAAGGTTAAACCATTAGGCTCCAAGGTAACTAACTGGACAAGAGAACTGATGCTTTCTCCAGGTGGGGTGAACTCAGTGACCTCCTGCACAAGTTCAAAGGTGATGAGAGGTCCTGCTTCCCCTGGGCAGTCACTGTTGTTCTAGAAGCTGAGGAGGGAAGGAGGCTTCTCCCTGCAGCTGGAGAGCAGCCCTTTTCTAGTGTGGAGGTGAAAAGCACCTTTTGGGAGGGAGCTCAAAGCCTTTCCCTTTTTCTCTCCCTAAAGAAACTGTTGACTGCCCTGGAGGAGACGGGAATAGCTCATGATAACAAGCCCAGTGAGGCATCTAAATGGGCACCAGCCGGTGTGACTTATGGAAGGGAGAGGAGATAATATATCCGGCAAACCCTGGAGACTGAGACAGGTTTGTCAACAGTCAACTGCCCTGAGTGTGCAGAGAGGGCACCAGGCAGGGCCTCTGCTCACATTCCTTGTCATCTTAACACGTTTCAATACCCTTTAAGAAAGCATCAATACAGTATATTAACACATATATATGGAATTTAGAAAGACAGTAACGAGAACCCAACATGCGAGACGGCAAAAGGAATGCAGATGTATAGAATAGACTCGTGGACTCTGTGAATGAGGGAAAGGGTGGGATGATATGGGAGAATGGCATTGAAACATGTTAATTATCATATGTCTAATCAATCGCCAGCCCAGGATTGATTCTCGGGGGAGAGGGAGGAGGGAGGGAAGAGGGAGGGGTTTCTGGAGGGGGAGCATATGTAAACCCATGGTGATATCATGGCATTGTATGACAAAAACAATAAAAGGGAGGAAAAAAAAAAAAAAGAAAGCATCTAGGTAGGGTTATTGACATTCACGTGAAGAGGGAGGAATCAGGCCTGGGAAAAGGGAACAGTGAGGTGGGGAGCTGTGAGCAGTGGGTCTGGGCAAGCTATTAGGCCAAGCTTGACCAGTGACCTCAGGATGTCAGTAAAGCTTAAGCCTAAAGAATGCCAGCTCCTGAGCACACTACCTAGTGCTGGGAGAGGGGCCAAAAAGCAGGGAAGGGGGCATTTGCCCAACCTGAAGCTCGAGCACCTCCTTAAACTCTGTGCCTTTGGCACCTCGTTTACCTCGCCCTCACCAGGCCCAGCAAGTGTTTGGGGGGGCCTGTGCTGACTACCCACTCACCAGCAACTGGGTCACACCTGGGTCTCCCAAGTTTTCCCTGTCTTGAGAGAGGAAGAGTAAGGCCTTCCATAGATATGTGGTCCTTTAATGGCTAGTGGGCTTGCCCAAGCCTGGGGCAGGCAGGCTCCTCTTTCCTGGCAGAGATGTAGGGAGGCACCCCCCCCCAAGCCATAGCCTTCTCTGGGTTCCAGGTTGCTTCCCCAGAAGCCTTCCTCATCCCTGCCTTCAGCAACCTGCCCAACACTCCCTCTGGTCTCCCCTGACGATGTGACCCTGGACCCAGAAACTGCCAACCTTTACCTCCAAGCAGTAGGTAACGCGAGCAGAATAAACACGAGTGAAATTATCTCCCAACCCAGAGAGACTGTCCTTTCTCTGTGCACTGGGCACTGTGGAATTTCATCAGGCAGGCACCACGGGCGTGCGCATGTGGTCTTTGTGGCTACCAGGGCCTCGGTGTGGTCAAGGAATCTAGGAAAAAGAAAAAGGGCTTAAACCGAAACCTTAAAAAGACATCTGGGCTGAAAGGCTCCACCAAAGTCACTATCAGTCTTTCACCCACCTCTGCAGTGACATCTTCTTAAAAGACCCAGGAAGGTTCTAGTGTCTTTGGACTATGAAGGAGGTCACACGTCATTCCTTAATGTGGAGATTTTACTTCCATTTTGCCGTCTCAGCATGTTTACTGAAAAAATCTTTTTTTCTGGTTGCCCTTACAAGGGGCCAGTACAACCCTTCGTCCCTAATAGGAAACCCTTTCTGAGCATGTGTCTTTCCAAGAAATTCAGGATGTGGGGCAGAAACAATCGGGAGCTGCTCCTCTAGCCGTCTTTGCTGACAGCAGCAGAGCGTGGGACTTCAGCTGCTCATGGGACAGTTTGTGTGGTCGACTACTTAGTAGAAATAAAACGAACAGGGTAGCCTGAACCATGCACTTTACCCTATTTTAGTGTGGTAGTCAGATTTTCAGAGCTTATACTTTTCTTCCACTTCTGTCTTTATCAAGTGCCTTTAAAACTCCACGTCAGTCTCCCAAATAAAACCCAGTTCACTTGCTCTAAAGACTCTCCTCCATGCAGTAGTAAGGAGAACAGGTAAAGATAATTGTGTAGCCACAGAAAAGCCTTTATAATGAGGGCATTATCAATAATCATATTTAATACATACATGTTATTTCCATAGTAAGAAGCAATGGGAGGACAAAAATTATGACTCTTAAATGTTCTGGATACTGTCTAAAATCTATTTCAGATAGACTGTGCAGCAAGAGTGTGCACCTCACAGTGAAGGTTTTTCTTTCTCAGTTTCAACATATGTGCAGCTGATGTGTTCAGTGTGGCTTTTTTAAGGACTGGCAAAATTAGAGGCACTACTTCTCCCTCTGGTCCAGATGGTGCTTCCATTTCCATTTATAGCAATAAGGAAATTATAGAGCGTTAAAGACAAAGACTGACCAAAATAATCTTACTTTGCCTTCATTCCCTATTAAATGCAGTCCCAAGCAATATCCAAATTGTTCCCTATCTTCTGCCTGACGGCGGGATTCTTCCATTATCTGAATGATCTCTGACCCCCAAACTGGGCAACTCATGGGACTGGGGATGGAAGAGAGAGGGGCCGGCCCATACCCACCGTGGGGCTTCTGCCAATGAGGGAAGATGGTCTGCCTCTTGTTTATCACATTCCTCGGTGCAGAAATGGTCCTGCCACAGCACTATGCTGTCACAGTGCTCACACCCTGTTGGGACCTGAGAGGGTGTGAGTCCTATTCTAACATATAAAGCATGTGTGATTTCTAAACAGAGAGTTACTTTAACAGGAAACGTGTGGACTTTGTTCTCTTTATAGCAATTATCAGCCTACCTTCTGAGAAGGGTGTTCAGATCTTGGAGCTCCACTGCTTAATCCCAATAGATAAGCACCACCATGCCCAATGTGAAGAAGATTCTGAAGCCTGACCCGACTAATGGGTTCAAATCCTGACTCTGCCGCTTCAGAACTGTGAGATTTTGGGGTACATCGCTCAGCTTCTAGGTGGCTCAGTAGTAAAGAGTCTGCCTGCCAATGCAGGAGATTCAGGAGACATTGGTTCAATTCCTGGGTGGGAAAGATCCCCCTGGAGTAGGAAATGGCAACCCGCTCCAGTATTCTTGCCTGGAAAATTCCATGGACAGAGGAGCCTGGCAGGTTACAGTCCATGGGATTGCAAAAAGTCGGACACGACTGAGCATGCACGCATGCTCAACTTCTCTGTGCCTCAGCTTTATGGGACTAATGACAGTCTTGCCTCAGAAGGCTGTTAGAAGGCTTACATGAGTTACTACTCATGGAATACTAAGCACTTAGTAAGTAAAAGAGTTTGTAAAATAAAAATATAGTTATAAGTTGATTCATCTTATATGCCTACCATGATGAACAGAAAATCATTTCTTGGTGGTATTAGGAGGTCTCAGGTCCCACAAGGCTCTTGCATAAAAGAAGCTCAAAGATTGATATTGGGCTGAGGCTCCACCTGAAGTAGACCCTTATCGTAGAAAAATTTATATAAAAATCACACTGAAATAATCCCAGTCCAAAATAAATTTCCCTCTTGGGTTAGCCCTATCCCAGGATAGCCTGAACCACGCAATTTTTCCTATTTTAGTGTGGTAGTAAGATTTTCAGAGCTCATACTTTCACTTCTGTCTTTATCAAGTGCCTTTTAAACTCCACTTCAATCTCTCAAATAAAACCCAACTCACCTGCTCTAAAGACTCTCCTCCACGCAGTAGTGAAGAGACCAGGTGAAGATAACTGTGTGGCCACAGAAAGCCTTTATAATAAGGGCATTATCAATAATCATATTTAATATGTACATGTTATTTCCATAGTAAGAAGTAACAAGAGGGCAAAAATTATGACTCTATAGGTTCTGGATACTGTCTAAAGTATATTCCAGACAGACTGTGCAGCACGAGTATACCACCTCATAATAAAGGTTTTTCTTTCTCGGTTTCAACGTACGTGCAGCTGATATGTTCAATGTGGCTTTTTTAAGGACTGGAAAAATTAGAGGCACTACTTCTCCTTCTGGTCCAGAGAGTAATTCTATTACAAACAGAATTACTTTAACCAAAATAATTTATACTACTTACATATATTTTTAATTTTTCATTGGAGTATAATTGCTTTACAACGTTGCATTGGTTTCTGCTGTACAACAGTGTGAATCAGCTATAAGTACACATATATCCTCTCCTTCTAAAGCCTCCCTCCCACCCATCCCCATCCCACCCCTAGGTTGTCACAGGGCACTGGCTTGAGCTCCCGGTGTTATACCGCAACTTCCCACTAGCTAGGAGAAGGAAATGGCACCCCACTCCAGTACCCTTGCCTGGAAAATCCCATGGACAGAGGAGCCTGGTAGGCTGCAGTCCATGGGGTCACTAAGAGTCAGACACGACTGAGCAACTTCACTTTCACTTTTCACTTTCCTGCATTGGAGAAGGAAATGGCAACCCACTCCAGTGTTCTTGCCTGGAGAATCCCAGGGACAGGGGAGCCTGGCAGGCTGCCGTCTATGGGGTTGTGCAGAGTCGGACACGACTGAGCGACTTAGCAGCAGCAGCAACCACCAGCTATCTACTTTACACTTGGTAGTGTATGTACGTCAATGCTACTCTCCCAATTCGTCCCACCCTCTGCTTCTCCGCCTGCAGACACAATGTTTAAAAATAATTTATTGAAGTGAAATTTACTCAATTGTTTTTTTAATCTTTAAACCACCTAATTGAGAGAATAGCCAGAAAGATGACCTCAAGCTTTCACCTGCTGCAAAGCTACTCCCAAGTCTCCCCACCATGTGCCCTCTAGGCAAAGTTTTACCACCTCACTTGGTAAGTGAGAATGACCTTACTCCTGCTGTAAATGTACTAATTCATACTGTGCAAATGGTATGTTTACTATGTGATTATTATCGGGTTGTGAAACTATAATAGGCAGATTTTACAAGACCCTTCCTTGGTGTAGAAACTCGAGTGAATCATCACAGAATGTTTTAAAGTAGGTAGAGCCAAAGGTTTAAGTAGGAAGGGCTTAAAGATGTCCAACAGCATTGCCTGAAAGCTCAGCTGTGAACTAGGTCTGCCCTTGTACTATCTTGTGCTAGGAAAGAATGAGAGACGTCCAGAAGTTCTAGCAGGTTGAGTTTTAAGGAGCTGAGATTTGCTTCTACATGGAACAAGATGTATTTTCTGGACCAGCTTCCCTGGAGTAGGAAACAAGATGGCACCCAGCGAACACATGGCTAAGAGGCAGGCACAGGGAACTGGGGGGATCAGAAGCCAGACCAGATGTCCGTAAAGTTATGCTAGGACCTTAAGAGTTATTGAGGAATTATCTCAAGAGCAGAGAAACAGGGATATGTACAGATCTTTGATATTTTCACAGAATTCTTTAGAGTAAGAAACCAGATGTAGGTGGCTTAATTGTTATTACATTGTACTGTCAGACATTATTTTCTTTATATATTCCCTAGGCTTTTCATCAGATAACATTTTTATTTACCTGTTTCTGTGCTGTGTGTTTGTTGCTGCACAGGAGCTTTCTCTTGTTGCAGCCATTGGGGGTACTCTCTAGTTATGGTGTGCAGGCTTCTCACTGCTGTGGCTTCTTGCTGCAAGGGCACTTGGGGGCATGAGCTTCAGTATTGCAGCTCACAGGCTATAGAGTGTGAGCTCAGTAGTTGTGGCGCACAGGCTTAGTTGACCCACAGCATGTGGGATCTTCCTGACCAGGGACTAAACCGATGTCCTCTGCATTGCAATGCAGATTCTTAACCACTGGACCACCAAGTGAGAGTGAAAATGTCAGTCACTCAGTCATGTCCGACTCTTTGCAATCCCAAGGACTGTAGCCCTGCTGGGGACAGAGGAGCCTCTGTCCACAGAATTCTCCAGGCAGGAATACTGGAGTGGGTAGCCATTCCCTTTTCCAGGGGATCTTCCTGACCCAGGGATAGAACCTGAGTCTCCCACCTTGCAGGCAGATTCTTTACCATCTGAGCACCAGGGAAGCCCCATCAGACCACAAGGGAAGTCCTATAAAACTAACTTTTGTTCACATTAACTCTTTTAACTCTATTAAGGGTGTTTTGCCAGGTGGAACTAGTGGTGATCAACCCTCCTGCCAATGCAGGAGATATGAGACTCAGGTTTGATCCCTGGGTCAGGCAGATCCCCTGGAAGAGGGCATGGCAACCCACTGCAGTATTCTTGCCTGGAAAATCCCATGGACAGAGGAGCCTGGTGGGCTACAGTCCTTGGAGTTGCAAAGAGTTAGACATGACTGAAGCAACTTAGCACGCACATTCGTGCTTTCCTTGGAGTGAATGGGGGGTATGTTTTACCCCTAGGTCCCTGCACAGTGCGGAAGTGAAGCGAAGTAAAGTGGCTCAGTCATGTCCGGAAGTCACCAGGGGAAAGTGGGGAAGGAGGAATCAAAAGTGAGAGAAGTTGAAGGAAATACAAAAACTCAGGAAAGAAAACTGCCTGTCATGCCAGCTAAGCATCTCCCTCAGCTCCCCACATGGCTCAGATTTCTGAACCAGGTTACCCACTTCCCTACTCTCAGAAAGCAGCCTTCCCTCGGCTTCCTATGACCCTCTCTCCTTCAGAATCCATCACACAGCCAAGACCTTCCTAGGTGTGCCCTGTTCCGTCTCCCCAAGTCCTCTAATATCAGTCTTTCTTCTTTCTTATGTCCTCATTCTTTTTTATAGTTGCAGGTTGCCTCTAAATTTGTATCTCCTCTTGCTATATGTTTTCTATATCATATATGTAATTTTTACATTGTCCTGTTTGTTTTGAGTTTCCTTGAAGATGAATGGTTTCTATCTCCTTTTTAAGTCTCTACCATATTATTTACATTAAACAATTCTTCAAAAATAAAATATCTTTATTGTGTGTTTTTAATGCATCACTCTAAAAAAACCCAAATGGTAAAGAAGAAAATTCATAATTTCATCCCAGAGATAGTATTTTTAACATTTTGGAATATATGCTTCACTGCACTTGGTCTTTGTGTGTATAAAAACTGATGAGAAGGAGATCTTCTATTCTATTTCAACTTTCTCCTTTTATTTTTGTGTCATAGAGATGCACTTCATTCCTCTGAATAGCAATTTAATATTCCAAGGCATGGGCTTCCCTGGTGGCTCAGTGGTAAAGAACACACCTGCCAATTCAGGAGACATGGGTTTAATCTTTGGGTTGGGAAATTCCCTGGAGAAGAAAATGACAACCCACTGCAGGATTCTTGCCTGGGAAATCCCATGGATGGAGGAGCCTGGCAGGCTACAGTCTATGTGGTCACAAATGAGTCAGACATGACCTAGCAACTAAATAACAACAATTCCAAGGCATAGATGTTTCTTATTAGTGATCCATCATAAATATTTAGGTTGTTCCAAATGAACTTTAACATTATAAGAAAGATGTCAAGGATGAGCCTCTTATTACAACCTTGAATTTCGGGATAGATGAGGTAGCACCAATTAAGATGGAGAATATTAGAGAAGTAGCAGGATAAATAGTTGTTTCTTTTCTCTGGTTATTTCTCTTCACAATAACCATCAAAATCAAGAACCAGCGTCAATACATTATTACTATTGAATCGTCATGCTTTATTCAAGTTTCACTAATTATACCAATATTGTCCTTTATAGAAAAAGAATTCAATCCAGGATCATGCATAGCATTTAATTGTCATGTGTCTTCAACTTGTTTCAATCTGAAATAATTACCCAGTCATTTCTGGTCTTTAAAAGCCTGGAAACTTTTGAAGATTATAGGCCAGTTGTTCTCTAGACATTCCTTTTTGAGGGTTTGTTGTTTCCTCATGATTAAGCTTAGTTTATGCATCTTTGTCAGGAATATCAGAAGAGCTGCTGTGTGCTTCTCATTACATTCTATCAAGAGGTGCTTGATATTGATTTGTCCCATTGCTTGTGATGTTAACCTTGATCATCCAATTAGATGGTATCTGCCTGCTTTTCCACTACAGTCACACTTTTTCTTCTTTTGTAATTATCAAATATTTGTTGGGAGATACTTCAGAATTATGTAAATATTCATTCTTCATTCATCTTTTACCCACTAATACACATTTTTTTGTGCTTTTTAACTGAATTATTATTATTATTTGGGTTGCCAGTGTGATTTTATAATTCTATCATCATTTCACATTCATTCATTAGCATCTCATGGTAAAAAAAAAAAAAAGCCTTCCTCCTCTCTCCATTTATTATTCATTTATTTCAGTATAAGCTCATCAACTCTCATTTTATAAGTGAGGTATAGTCTACAACTTATTATTTACCCTGATGCTCAAATCATCCCAGATATGGAAAATGGCAGCTCCTCAAACTGGCTTCTCTGTTCTTTTGACATATTTCCATTATTCTTCTATAATTTCCTTAATTTCTGACACAAAAAGATTTCTAGGTTTATCTTGTACTTTCATTGACCCAGCCCTGAAATCAGCCATTGCTTTAAAGAATCCTTGATTCTTTTAGTGAAGAATGATATTTAGAAGCCAAGATCTGGGTACTGATGTGTTCAATGCTGTTAGAATGCTGCTCCTCTCTGAATTTCTGAGTATAGAGTTAAGGAGATCTATATATCTATATCTTAGCTTCTTTTTCTGATAGGGTGACATCTGTTCTTAATCATTCTTGATACATCTATTTGATCAAAGCCCCTGTATGTAACCAGTCATCTGTTGCCATCATACCCCTGCTCAGATGCCCTCATCACATCACCTGGCCCACCTTCACCCCTACACTGGCATAGAGCCCCTTCTCACTCAGTTTATATCCTGACAACGCTGTTGGGCCATCACCACCCCTCCATTCATAGATTATGCTTCACTACACTTGTGTTCCTATATCTGTGACAGGCCGCTGAAACTTCCACTATCCACACTCCACTGGTGCATACTTTGTTTTGGCCCAAGCTAATAGACCAAAATTATTCAGAAGGAAGAAAAGAGATAGGGGAAATTTTTTCCTGATTATTTTTCAATTAAAAAATTAATGCAAATATCATTGAAGATAGAGACTGAGGATTTTTTTTTTAAGCATAGAAATGGAGGAGACATGACAACTAAATGCAGTGTAGAATCCTGGACCAGAAAAAGGCCATTATTTGGCAAATGGTAAAATTTGAATGGCTTCCCTGGTAGCTCGTTGGTAAAGAATTCACCTGCCAATGAAGACCTGGGTTCAGTCCTTGGGTCGGGAAGATGGCCTAGAGGAGAGAATGACAGCCCACTCCAGTATTCTTTTCTGGAGAATCCTATGGACAGAGGATCCTGGTAGGCCACAGTTCACAGGGTTGCAAAAGAGTTGGAATAACTTAATGACTAAACAACAACAGCAATTTTAATAAAATCTAAAGATTCATTAGTAACATTTTATCAATGTTAATTTCCCAGTTTTTATCATTATACTGTAACTATGCAAAATGTTAACATTGGCGAATCTAGGTGAAAGGTATATGGGAACCCTCTGTATTATGACTGTACTACTAATATTTTTCATAATTATAAAATTATTTTTAAAATAGAAATTTTAAAGTACAGTTGACCCTTGAACAAACTCGGGTGTTAATCCATGTATAACTTCGAGTTGTCCCTCTGTATCCTCCACATTTGTGAAGTCAATCAACCATGGACTATGTAGTACTGTGGTATTTACTACTGAAAAATATTTGCATGTAATGCAAATGGACTGAGGCAATTCACACCCACATTGTTCAATGGTCAAAGGTATTATAGTCTCTTTAGAAAAAATTTAAAAGATATTGAAGTATTCAAACCAAAAAATAAGAAATAGTACTGATTTTACACACATTTACCCAGAAAATAGAAAAGGAGAGAATACTTCTCCCCTCACTATCCTGATATGAAAATCAGAAAAAGACACCACAATTAAAAAAAAATTATGGACCAATATCCTTATTTTTTCTAAATGTGACAATTCTTAATAAATACTAGCAAATCAAATCCAAAAATATACAAAAAGCATAGTATATCATGACCAAGTAAAGTTTACCCCTGGAATGCAAAGTTGGTTTAACTTTTAAAGAAATCAATAAGGTAATTCCCCATGTCAGCAGACTAAAAAGAAAAACCATGTGATTATCTCAAAAGATTTTTTAAAAAAGGCAAAAAACATTTGCCAAAATCCAGCATCTTTTTATGATTAAGAACATTGAGATAACTAGAATAGAATTTTCAAACTGATAAAAACATCATACTTAGTGGTAAAAAAAAAAAAAATGAACGTTTTCCCTCTGAAACTGGGAACATGACAAAATGTCTCCTCTTACTCCCTCTCCACAGCACTGAACTGGTGCTCATTGCCAGTGCAATGTGGCAAGAAGTAAAAGGTACACATTTTGAAAAAAAATAAAAATACTATCATCTACATAGAAAATCCCAAAGAATTCACAAAATAGCAAGGAGAACAAATAAGTGAGTTTAATAAACTTACAGAATACAAGGTCCATGTGCAAAAATCTTATCTTATGATCCTAACAATAAATTGTAATTTTAAAAGTAACACTTATGCATAAAAACCATGAAGTTCTTAGAAGTCTGATAAAGCATGCAAGATCTAACACTGCAAACTAAAATATTACTGAGAAAAATTAAAAACCTAAATTATAGAAATATATACCATGTTCATGAATTAGAAAACTCAATATTGTTAAAATGTCAGTTCTCCCTAAATTAACCTAAAGATTCAAAGCAATCTCCATCAAAATTCCAGCAGGCTTATTTTAGAAGCTGACAAGCTGATTCAAAGACTCATGTGGAACTCCAAAGGACACAAGATAGCCAGAAAAATAAAAAATAAAGTTGGTTGACTCACGTTACCATATCTCAATTTTTTAAATGGGTCTATTGTAATCAAGACAGGGTGATTTTGACATCTGGATAGACATATAGTTCAATGGAATAGAATAGAGAGTTCAGAAATAGACTCACACATGTAAGTCAATGATTATGGACAAAGCTGATAGAGTTGTCCAGTGGAGAAAAGATAGTCTTTTCAACAAATAGTAATGCTGTAACAATTGGACATACACGTACAAAAAAATGAACTTTAACTCTTACCTTTTTTGCCTCTTCATACTGTTCACAGGGTTCTCAAGGCAAGAATGCTGAAGTGATTTTACCATATACAAAAATTAACTCTAGGCAAATCTGTAGAGACAGAAAACAGATTAGTGGTTGCCTAGAGTTGAGAGGGTGGGAGGGGAAATATGAAGTCACTACCAGAGAGTCTGAGGTTTCTTTTTGGTTTGATGAAAACTTTCAAAATTAGATTGTGGTGATGCTTGCACAATTTTAAATATGCTTAAAAATCAGACTTGTACACTTTAAGTGGATTAAATGTGTAGCATGTGAATTATATCTAAAGCTATTTAAAAAATCAACTCAAAATGAATCATAGACCTAAATGTAAGAGGTAAAGTATAAAATTCTAAAAGAAAATGTGGGGAAAATCTTTGTCACCTTGGGTTAGACACAGGTTTCTTAAATTTGACACAAAAAGGAAAAACTATTAATACATAAAAAAATAAATTAAATTTCATCAAAATGAAAATGCTTTGCTGTTCAAAAGACACTGTTCAGAAAAATGAAAAGATGAGTCACATACTGTGAGAAAATCTTTGCAAAAATACATCTCTGATACAGAACTTATATCCAAAATATGTTAAGAAATCCTATAGATCAATACTAGAAAGAAAACCCATTTTTTTTAATGGATGAAAAGCTTGAAGACATGTCACCAAAAATAATACAGATGACCAATAAGTACATGAAAGGATGTTCAATATTATTAGTCATTAGGGAAATACAAATTAAAACCATAATGAGATAACACTATCTGCCTTCTAAAATGACTCAGATCCAAAAATCTGCCAATATCTAAAGCTGGTGAAGAGGTAGGGTGGCTGGGGTATCCGTGAAGGGAATGTAAAATGGTATGGCCACTTTAGAAAACAGTTTGGCAGTTTCTTATAAAAATTAATCACATATTTGGCACATGCCCCAACAAACCTCCTAGGTATTTACCCAAGAGACAACTTACATCTGCACAATGACTTATACAAAAGCGTGTACAACAGCTTGACTTATGATTGCAAAAAGCAGAAAACAAGCCACATTGGTAAATGAACAAACTAAGATACAGAGGAATACTACTCAGCAAAGAAACAGAACAAACTACTATCAGCAACATGGATGAATCTCAAACATTATGCTACATGAAAGAAACCAGGCATGAAAAGCTACCTGCTTACTGTATGACTCCATTTATTAAGATTCTAGAAAAAGCTAAACAATAAGGACAGAAATCAGATCAGCAGTCACTTGGGGCTGGGAGTAAGGGCAGGAGTTTGGCTACAAAAGGGCAGAAGAGAATCTCTGCGCGTAACAGAAATAGTCTACATAATAACTGTGATGATGCTTACATGACTGCGTACATTTATAGAAATTCATCTAGCCATACACTTTTAAAAGAGTGATTTTTACCATAGTTTATGTATATGTATATTTACTATATAATGATATGCTAATTTTACTTCAATAAATCTGACTTTAAAAAAATCATATTGTAATAAATACCAAAGAATACTGGGGTGAATGGAAGCAATGCATTCTCTTTAGGAAAATTCAAATAATCTCAAAGTATACATAATAAAAAAATGAAAATTCCCTCTCTGCCTTCTTCCATCCCATTTCTATTGTTTGTGTATATTCCTTTTTTTTAAAGATTTTTTTGACATGGACCATTTTTAAAGTCTTTATTGAATGTGTTACATCGCATCTCCCACTTCAGCACACCTTGCTGACAAGGATACAGCAGGCTTTCCATAACTGTTGTTGATCGTCTTCACTAATCATGAGTCAACTTGCCAGAGAGGGTCGGCCTGACCGACAAGAGGAACAGACTTATTCCAGCAGCTCAGTGTCCAGAGGACACTGTGTTCCTTGGACCTATTACCAAACCAGCCAGGTCAGTTTCTCCTCCTATTTCAAAGCAAATTTCCTCTCATACTTCTTGAATGGCCACGGCATTTGGCCTGTAACTTTGCTGCAGGGGTGGGGGAAGAAGGGACGCTGGCCTAGAAGAAAACGTTCCTATAAACACAGAACATCATCATTCCTCATGATTTATTTTAATCAATGTGCTTAGAGCTTAAACAACTCAACTGATCCTTGAGAGACTGGTTCGAAGTCAAACAAGCTACTGGCGGTGATGAGAAGAAAGAGGGTGAGAAGGCCGTGGTGACTGCAGCCAGCAGACAGGCCGGGCCAGCACTGTGATCCCTACCAAGCCCAGAGGGGAATGTCAGAGGCTCAGGGTTTGCTGTTGGCGGTTGGAAGAAACGGCTGGGTTCTGGAAGAGCATAGGACAGCTTAGGCGGTGTTTTCTCCACTCGCCCTAAGGAAGAGCGCTTGAGTGCTCTAGACACATTAACTGTCTACCTCACAGCCTGAGCCTCTCAGACCACTGCCCTTCATCCCCCTAATGCCCTTCCCCTCCCTGAGAGTCAAGTGCTTGGCAACTTCGGGCTGTACTGATCACAGAAGGGTCCCACATAAGGAGTTTGCAAACCAGAGTTCTCCAACTCACTGTGCTACCAACTAGAGAGGACAAGGAGCTTATGTATCAATAACTTGGTAGAGGTAGCAGAAACTGCGCTGAGCTTGAGTAAAAGGAGTGGTTTGGGGCCACATGACTAGGTCATCTCCAAAGCACCCTTCCATTCTAAAGTTCTCTATCACGGACCCAGCCAAGGCAGCAGTGCTGTGCTTAAAAGCATGCGTTTTGGCATCAGAGGGCCTTCCCAGGTGGCCTGCGTGCTTGGATGTGCTTAGTCGCTCAATTGGTCTGACTCTGCAACCCCATGGATTGTAGCCCACCAGGCTCCACTGTCCATGGGGATGCATTCTCCAGGCAGGAATATGGGAGTGGGTTGCCATGCCCTCCTCCAGGGAATCTTCCCACCCCAGGGATCAAACCCAGGTCTCCTGCATTGCAGGTGGTAAAGAATCCACCATTCAATGCAAGAGAAGCAAAAGAGGCAGGTTCAGTCCCTGGGTCAGGAAGATATGCTGGAGGAGGAAATGGCAACCCATGCCAATATTCTTGCCTGGAAAATCCCATGGGCAGAAGAACCTGAGGGGCTACAGTCCATGGGGTCGGAAAGAGGTGGACATGACTGAGCAAGCAGACATGCACACAGGACATCAGAGAGGCCTGAGTTCAGATCCTGGCTCAGCCCTTTATCAGCTAAGTGATGCTGGGCAAGTGACCTGACCTTGCTCAGCCTTAGTTTCTCCATCTTCACGGGGCTGTTGGGAGGCTTCTGTGACACGATGCAGGACTTAATACAGCACCTGGCACAGCAAAAATGCTCAGTATTGTGGCCGCTATGCTAGGTTTAGTTGCTCAGTGGTGTGCGACTCTTTGCAACCAACCCCATGGACTGTAGCCCGCCAGGCTCCTCCGTCCATGAGGATTCTCCAGGCAAGAATACTGGAGTGGGTCATCATGCCCTGTGACTACCATCATTATTACTATTCGAAAATGTCTCTTTCTGGGAAAACACAAAGTTTTTCTAACAACCAGGATGATCCTTCCTTTTGAAACTGAGCAGAATAAAAGAGGATGTGGAAATCTGAAGGTTCAGATGGTTCTTTTTATTTTTTACTTTAAAAGGTCAGAGGGATAGCCATAAGGAACAACCCCCAAAGGTAATTACTGAAGAAAAGTGAGAGGGGAGGTCAAATGACTGCTCAAGGTCACAAACCTAATTAATTGGCCAATCTGCTCTTAATCTCAGATTTCTCCTGTGTCCCAATCAAGCATCCTACTTGAGCTTAACTCTAACTGTGCTCTGAGATACCTTGGTATTAGAAGTATCACTCAGTCTCCAGGTTGTATTAGTATGAAGCTACCCTGGCAGCTCAGCGGTAAGGAATCCTCCTGCAATGCAGAAGAAACATGCAGGAGAGGCAGACTCAATCCCTGGGTTGGGAAGATCCCCTGGAGCAGGAAGTGGCAACCCACTCTAGCAGCATTCCTGCCTGGGAAATCCTGGCAGGCTACAGTCCACGGGGCCGCAAAGAGTAGGACACGACTTGATGACTGAAAAACAATAACCATTTCGTAAGCACTTGCGATTTGCCTGGCACTATACTTGAATTCAGTTCCGTTCATTCAGTCCTTAAAACACCCCAGGTATAAGCATCACTTCCCTAATTTATGACAGAGAAATTCAGGCACAGAAAGGTTAATCATGTTGCCCAAGGTCTCACAGCCAGTAAGTGGCAGAGTCAGAATTCTGGCAGCGATTTAATTCAGTGGATCCAAGGGAATCAGAATGCAAATGTCCCTGTCAGCTCTAAATCACACTGTATAGATCTGAGGAGTTAGGATTCTAAGGCACTCTGAGGCACCCAACATTTGAAGCACAAGATAAGCCCCCTAAAGCTCCTTCTCTTTGTGCTTCTTTGTGGTGTTGGGAATGACCCACATCAAAGCAAGAGCTGGAGAGAAAGAACCTGACCCGTGCTTGGCAGCACACTCTCAGCCTGACCTTCTCAAACTGGAAGAGAAAGGTCATTCCATTGGACTTCCCCACATTCAATGGCAGGAGGCTTTCTTCCTAGAATATTTTCCAAATCTTCTCTAAAGACAAAATGTGCAGCTTACAGCATGATTCAGAGGAAGCCAGTAAGTCTGAAAGTTGGGAGCAGAGCCTGGCAGGGTAGACTTGTGGGTCTGGACTGAAGGAACGGCAGCAGAGCTCAGGGTTAGCTGGCAGAAAGTTTCATATCTGCCCATGTTCCAGCCTGGTGTCTGTGTGCAAAGAAAGGCAGAAGGTACAATCTGAGAAGCATTAATCACTAGCAGTAACTCTCAGCAGCTAAGAGGCTAGCACAGGGGAGCAGTCATAAGGGCACTGTGTGTGAAATTCAGCACACTTAGATTTTATCGCCTGTAAGGTCTCTTATAAGCTGGGTCGTCACTGGTATGTCATTACCTTCTCCAGGCCTCATGTCCTCACACATAAGGGGGGGTCATAAGAGCAGTCATTGTGAAGACGCATGTAAAACAGGAAGTCCAATGCCCGAGACAGGGAAAGTGCTCAACAGGTGTCTGTCCATATTACCTAGGATTCTAAACAAATACTCTGCTTTGCAGAATTGCTCCAAATGCTCAGTCAACCTTCTCAGCTAATTTCTGTGGCCTCTGTTTGCTAGTCTGGCAGATGTAGATTTGTCTCTGAAAATTCCTCCCAGTACTGGGAAAGTTACTTTGTACTTGCCTTTAAAAGTGATGTGTAGCATTTTGATTTTTCAAAATATTGTCATACAAACTCATATATTGCTGCTGGGGATGCAAAATAGTACAGTCACTTTGAAAGACAGCCTGACAGTCTCTTATAAAATTAAACATACACTTACCATACGACCCAGCAATTCCACTCCTAGGTACTTATCCAAGAGAAATGAAAACTTATGTTCACACAAAAACCTGTATGCAAATGTTTACAGCAGCTCTATTCCTAATTGTCAAAAACTGGAAACAACCCACATGTCCTTCAGCTGGTGAATGGGTAAACAAACTAGTATATCCATCAATGGACTACCACCTCACAGTAACAAGAACGGACTGGTAACATATGCAATAACTTGGATGAATCCCAAATGCAAAGCGAAACAAGCTAGACACAAAAGGCTACATACTGTATGATGCTGTTTCTGTGATATTCCAGCACAGGTAAAATTATAGATATAGAAAACAGATCAGTCGTGGTTTTCAAAGGCTTGAGGTCATGGTGGGTGTTGACTAGAAAGAGGCACAAAAGAATTTGGGAGGATGGCAGAAGAGTTCTACAGCTTGATTGTGGTGATAGGTTGCATGACGGTCTGCATTTGTCAAACTGGCGGAAATGTACACTAAAAAGTGAATTTTACTTCACATAAATTATACCTCAGTTCTTAAAAAGACAAGAGAAAACTGGCACATGCATAATCTCATTTTATCTGCAAAGCTCCATCCCCTAGGGGAGGTTCTCTCCTGTTTGCTCAGGGACAGAGGCTTGTAGAAGCCCTGGAGCTCCAGTAGATTAAGGACCACCCCTTTACTTAGCTGCATCTACTCTGATTGTGGAAGACTCCAGGGTAATAGCCCCTATAGTCACTTCTTTCTCCCATCTTTCCTTTTCCATAAGTGTCTAATGTTTTGAGCTATCCATTTAAATAACACCAAGAATCAATCAATTTATTTGTTAATTAAATGTTTGGTGGTGTTTAATTACACATTAATTAAATGTTTAAATTCCACAAAGCTTCAGAGAGACGTATTCCTTCCATGGTCCCCAGTTTTCTCACAGGCAGGAGACAAAGGACATCTCTTAGAAGAAACCATGTGCCCTGGGGCATACATGTTCCTCTAATGTAAAAAGGACTTGGAGTTGGTAGGCAAACTCTTCTTGCCACAGTCAGCAAGAAGCCAGATCAAAGTTGCAGAATCTGTCATATTGATACATAGTCGTGATTTCCAAATTGCCTTGAGGAATACATTTTGCTTTTGGAGAGCCTCACAATGAAGACTGATTAAATTATTATTTAAAATAAAAGCTGTTGTCCCATTCAACCTCAAACATCTCCATGAAAGATCTGTAATTTCTGTTTGTTTACTCTTTTTAAATTGGGCTTTGATTATATGATCAAACATATGAGAAATATTATTCCATTATATTAAAATTTCTCCTACCTAATATGAGAAATAGTATTCCATTATACTAAAATTTCTCCTACCTAATAAACTATTGTATTCATATACCATACCAGTAGCCAAAGTGATCGGTGTAACAACTTCCATGAACAAATACCAATGTCTATAAGGAAACTAACCCTATCAAACAAAACATCCTCTGCGGGCCCTTTCTTAAGAAAGCTGTGAATAGATGCCTTTGCTTTTCTGACAAAGGAGTCAAATTAGTTCAACGACTACAAGTAAGGCATAGGCTACACACAGATTGGCCCTTGACATAATCTCCTCCTCTCCATTCTGACCTCTAAGTCCTCAGAACTGTTGAAACACATTTTGAGAAGATTTCAGAGCCAGGCATTATTAACAGGGACTGCCCTGCCAAGCACTATGGGTGGAGCAAAACCCAAACAAATAGCCTCTTTGTTTCTATCAGCCCCAGGGGTTCAGGTCAGGTAGGGAAGCTCTACTTGGCTTTCTGGCAAAGATGAAACCATTTTCATAATTCTTTCTCCAGATACTTCTAAGAATGAATTAACATTTACCGGTGGAGTCTGTGGTGTTGGAGAAGATTCTTGAGAGTCCCTTGGACTGCAAGGAGATCATACTAGTCAATCCTAAAGAAAATCAGTTCTAAATATTCATTGGAAGGACTGATCCTGAAGCTGAAACTCCAATACTTTGGCCACCTGATGTGAAGAACTGACTCACTGGAAAAGACCCTGATGCTGGGAAAGATTGAAGGCAGGAGTAGAAGGGGATGACAGAGGATGAGATGGTTGGATGGCATCACCAACTTGATGGACATGAGTTTGAGTAAGCTCCAGGAGTTGGTGATGGACAGGGAAGCCTGGCATGCTGCAGTCTATAGAGTCACAGAGTCAGACACAACTGAGCAACTGAACTGACTGACTGATGGAGTCTATAAAGTATGATGGCCTTGAAATAAACAATTCTAAGGTTCAGGCCCATACTATTTGTCGCGTACATGCCACAGGCCAGCTACCATGCTAGGTGCCAGGGATATGATTAAGAGCAAAATAGGCACGGTCCCTGACCTCACAGAGTTTATGGTCTAGTGGGGTGATAGTCCATAAACAAGTAAGTAAACATCAAATAAAAACAGATGGTGATTGTCTAAGTCAATTCATGTTGATCTAACAAAATACCACAGACGGGATGGTTTATAACCACAGACGTCTATTGCTCATGGTTCTGGAGGCTGAAAGTTCAAGGTACTGAACAGTCTACTCTATTTTCAGAGAGAAAAAAATATAGTAGGAATACTGTGGCTCTGTGCTTCCTCTTTTATTATCCCCTAGAGGAGGAGTGATTAATCAACTTGGAGAACAAGAGAAGAAACTGATTGCCTGTGGCTCACTCCAGTCCCAATAATCTAGCTCTGGAGAATCCAGGAGGACTTCATGGAGGAGGTGATGGCAAAGTCCCAAAGGGTGAGAAGAAAAGGAGAATAAGAGGGAATGGTTTGGGGGAGATACCAGAATGTGGAAATTCCTGGAGGCAAAAGAAAACATGGTCCTTTGGGGGAAAGGCAAAAAGTTCTGCACAGTTGGAGTATGGAGGGTAAGAGATTAGGAGCTAAGAGCTAAGAGCTGGCCAAAAAGCCAGATCATGAAGAACATTATGTGCCAAACTATGGAGTGTAAGCTTTATTCTGAGGGCAATGAGAGGGATTGCTCGCTCAGTCTCTCAGTCGTGTCTGACTCTTTGTGACCCATGAACTATGGCCTGCCAGGCCCCTCTGTCCATGGGATTTTCCCAGCAAGAATACTGGGGTGGGTTGCCTTTTCCTTCTCCAGTGGATCTTCCCAACTCAGGGATCGAACCTGAGTACTTCACATTGCAGGCTGACTCTTTACCATCTGAGCCACCAGAGAGGGATAGAAACATTTAATGAAGAGAGTGGAGATACACCATTCCTAGATCAAACTGGCTGGAGGGCAGAAAAGAGAAGAAGGACTGCAATTCTTCAGCCCTCTCTGAAAAAGTGAGAGAAGGAGGAAAGGGTCCTTTGCTGTGCTGTGTCATCTTCCTTTTGGCCTTCCACATCAAATTGTCCTGAGCCCCAGCTCTGAGCTCCTGTCAGAGGGCCCTCTCCGTGCAGCCCTTGTCCCAGCTCCAATAACTAACTACTCCTTCCCTCTTCCCTGCAGACCGAGGGGTGGGCACACAGTCCCCACCGCACTGTGTGATTCCTTGTAGTTTCTTTACACCCTGCCCACATATTTGTAAACAACTTTGTTATTAATAACCCCTCAAATGATCCTAATTTGAGTATGCCAGCTGGTTCCTGCTGGTATTTTTGTGGTTACACCCTCCCTCTCCCCTGCAAATAAAGAGAAAGCAAGCATAAGTGGCGTGGAAAAGGAGGAGGCATCTTCCACAAGATTATGGCTTGAGAAGTTTGCTGCTTAGGAAAGATAACCAACTTACTGAGATAGTGGTTGTCTTTTAATAGCCCTACTGTTTGGGTGAGAATGATGTTGCTCACTTAAAAAGGGAAGAAAAAGAAAAATCTCCGGAAACCTCTGCTTCCAGAGGCAAATGCTACTAACATTTTTGCTGAATATTTCTATATAGTTCTCTATACATACATACTTACATGCAACTTTATATAAATGAATTCTACTCCAAATGCTGAGTCAAACCTACTTTTTCTCATTCATAAGCCTCAGGTTTTGAACTGCCTGTGGATGATTCCAGGTAGACCTGTTGGGAAACAAACAGAATATAATAATCTAGAATTCAAGTTTTAGGGCTGCCACCAGAGAGAAGAAAGACAACCATGAAAGCCAACCGTGAAAGCCTCAGGAGGCAGAGGATCCTGTCAGGCAGAGAGTAGGAGGGGAAGAGGTGGGGGCCACCACAGGGCCACTGGAACTCCAACACTGACAGGGCAGGAAGAACCAAAGAATACAGAGGAGGAGCAGCTAAGGAGGTAAGAGGAAGCTGGAGGAGGCTGCTGTCAGCTCCAAGGAGGTAAGGGATTTGGATTTACCAATAAAAAGGTCGCTGGTAGACTGGAAAAGACTGATTTTTAGGTGGGAATTCCCTGGCAGTACCATGGTTAGGACTCAGTTCTTTCACGTCCAGGGCCCAGGTTCGATCTCCAGTTGGGGAAGTAAAATCTGGCAAGGAGCACGGTGTGGCAAAAAAAAAAGAAAAAAGTGACTTTAGTCAAGTGGTAAAGTGGAAGCCAAATTGAAAAGAGCTGAGAAGACAATGGAGGTGATCTATTCCCCAATTTCTTGTCCCTTTCCCCCCTCATCAGGGCATTTTCAGACCCTATTGAGTTTGAAACTCTGCAAATCCACCTGAGCATACTGTTACAGTTCAGATCTGATTTGGTAGGTCTGGAGTGGGCTCTGTATTTCTAACAAGCTCCCTGGTGATGTGGATACCACTGAACCAAACTTGAAGTAGCAAGGAGTTGGGCTGCCCAGTCACTCAAGGCCCAGTCTTGATGAGTGCCTTACCAAAGACACTCACGTGTACAGAGATAAAAATAATTCTTAGAGTCTTATTATCCATATCAGAAAAATACTAAAAAGGAAAACAAGAGGAAATTTCAGCACTCCTATGTCTGGTTCTTTCCTGTATATGTGCCATCCTCATGAAAGTCCCTCCATTTGGGTCACTTAAGACTTATTAGGATTTTTTAAGTTATTATTTCTATGTTAATTGCATTAGGCTCCAGAACATGCTAAAATTGCAGTCCTTTGAAATTTGTTAATATTTGCTTCATGGCTCAAAGCATGATGAATTTTTGTAAATGCTCCATGAGTGCTTGAAAAGAACATATTCTGTAATTGGGTTCAAGGCTTTACGTCTATTAGGTCAAACTTACTAACTGGGTTTGATAGGTCTTCATAATCTATCAAATGGTTAAAATCACCATTCTCTCTCTACCTGGAAAGCCTTTCCTCCTCACCTCTCCAGCTTGCCCAGTCTTCCATCCAACAACCGTAGATTCATGGTGACCAAAATCTGACCAGGTCTCTGCAGAGCACAGTCCTTCCCCTCCTGGAGCTGACAGTCTAAGAAGGTGCATCTGGTCAACAATACCTCCTCCCCTCCCCTTGGCTGTTGTCGTTCAGTCACTCAGTCGTGTTCGACTCTTTGCGGCTCCATGGGCTACGTGCCAGGCTTCCCTGTCTTCACTGTCTCCTGGACTTCGCTCAAATTCATGTCCATTGAGTTAATGATGCCACCCAACCATTTCATCCTCTGTCGTCCCCTTCTCCTCTGCCTTCAGTCTTTCCCAGCATCAGGGTCTTTTCCAATGAGTCAGTTCTTCTCATCAGGTGGCAAAAGTATTGGAACTTCAGCATCAGTCCTTCCAGTGAATTTTCAGGGTTCATTTCCTTCAAAATTGACTGGTTTGAACTGTTTGCTATCCAAGGGACTCTCAAGAGTCTTCTCCAGCACCACAGTTTCAAAGCATCAATTCTTCAGCACTCAGCCTTCTTTATGGTCCAACTCTCACATCTGTACAAGACTACTGGGAAAATCATAGCTTTGCCTATACCAACTTTTGTTGGCAAAGTAATGTCTCTGCTTTTTAATACACTGTCTAGGTTTGTCATCTCTTTTCTTCCAAGGAGCAAGCATCTTTCAATTTCATGGCTGCAGTCACCGTCTGCAGCGATTTTGGAGCCCAAGAAAATAAACTCTGTCACTGTTTCCTTTTTTCCCCCATCTATTTGCCATGAAGTGATGGGACCAGATGCCATGATCTTAGTGTTTTGAATGTTGAGCTTTAAGCCAACTTTTTCACTCTCCTCTTTCACCTTCATCAAGAGGCTCTTTAGTTGCTCTTCACTTTCTGCTATTAGGGTGGTATCATCTGCATATCTGGGGTTACTGATATTTCTCCTGGAAATCTTGATTTGCTTCATCCAGCCTGGCATTTCCCATGATGTATTCTGAATACAAGTTAAATAAGCAGTGTAACAATATACAGTTCTGATGTACTCCAGTTTTGAACCAATCCATTTTTCCATGTCCAATTCTAACTATTGCTTCTTGACCTGCATATAGGTTTCTCAGGAGGAGGTCAGGTGGTCTGGTATTCCCATCTCTTTAAGAATTTTCCACAGTTTGTTGTGATCCACAGTCAAAGGCTTTGGCATAATCAATAAAGCATAAACAGATGTTTTTCTGGAATTCTCTTGTTTTTCTGATGATCCAACGGATGTTGACAATTTGATCTCTGGTTCCTCTGCCTTTTCTAAGTCCAGCTTGAACATCTGGAAGTTCACGGTTCACATACTGTTGAAGCATGGCTTGGAGGATTTTGAGTATTACTTTGCTAGTGTGTGAGATGAGTGCAACTGTGTGGTAGTTTGAACATTCTTTGGCATTGCCTTTCTTTGGGATTGGAATGAAAATTGATCTTTTCCAGTCTTGTGGCCACTGCTGAGTTTTCCAGATTTGCTGGCATATTGATTGCAGCACTTTAACAGCATCATCTTTTAAGATTTGAAATAACTCAACTGGAATTCCATCACCTCCACTAGCTTTGTTCGTAGTGATGCTTCCTAAGGCCCACTTGACTTTGCATCCCAGGATGTCTGGCTCTCGGTAAGTGATCACAGCATTGTGGTTATCTGGTTCACGAAGATTTTTTTTATATAGTTCTTCTGTGCATCCTTGCCACCTCTTCTTAATATCTTCTGTTTCTCTTAGGTCCATACTGTTTCTGCATGAAATGTTTCATTGGTATCTCTAAATTTCTTGAAGAGATCTGTCTTTTCCATTCTTTTCTCCCTCCTCTGAGCTCTTACATCACTCACTGCCTGTGTAGCTAATGTAACACTCAGATGTCTGTCTTCATTGCAGTGATTTGTGTTCATAATTTACTCCAGCTTTTAAACTCCAGATAAGCCAAGATTATCATGTTTTCTATATAACTTCTTTATTGAACTATAATTATTGACAAACCATAAAATTCACTCCTGTAAAGTATAAGATTCATTGGAAGAACATCTTATTTATCTTGGCATCCTCTGTAGCAGTGGTCCTCCATCTTGGTTGCATGTTGGAACCACCTATAGATTTTTTTTTCTTTTAAAGAAACCCATGCTACCTGGTTCTCACCCTCAAGAGGTTCTGACTTAATTAGAACCCAGACATCAGAATTTGTAAAACCCCAGAGTGATTTTAATTTTTAGCCTGGGTAGCCTTATAGTGCTTTGCACATAACTGCCACTCAATAATTATAATCATGAATTAGTCCGAGGTTCCAGCTAATTAACTCACCCAAGAACTACCTACCTTCCCTGTTTCCCTCTAGTCCAGCAGCTCATATGATGATCTGTGTATCTCCTCCACCTGGTGTGAAAGGAAGCCTGAGACAAAAGTATTTAGAAAAGATAAGTTTACTTGCAAAGATGTGCAGACTTCAAATACAACAGATATTTAAAGGAAAAAAGTAAAGATTACCACATTTACATTTATCTCTTAGGCATAGATAATTTGCTTACATGGGGAGATATGTCACAAATGACATATTTCCAAATTTCTGTATTCAAAAGTCAGGAATAAAATGGTTCTCATTATAGATTCAGTACCTGATATGGAAAACTCAAGATTTCATTCATTTCAGACACCAGATACAAGAGTAGTTTGGTAACTGTCTTAGGCTGGAAAGTGTCTTGTTTTCCTTCATGTTTTTTCCTCCTGTGGGACTTGATGTACACTTTTTTTAAGTCCTCTAGATATGTTTTTATTTCCAAAGCAGTAATGTAACCATCTATTTTAATTTTCAGTTGTCTCCATTGATGACATTAGACCACAAAGAATTTTTACTTAATCTTTCTTTCCATGCTGCCGTAAAAATAATCCTAACATACAAGGAAGACAGCCTTATTACAAAATCTATTTCCAAACTGTTTTCGACAATTTAAACATTCTAAGGTTTTTAAATTAAGGATTTATTGTGCAGGTACATTTAAAATTGCAGCAGGGCAGCCTGACTTTTGCTTCCACAACTGAGAGCTTCATGAAGACAGGGTCCGTCCCAGTCTTAAACATTATGTCATTTCCGTGTTGGCACATGTTGGATAGTCAATAAATATTTGAAATAGATACGATCACACTTCATGCCACAATATTTAAATAAGATTTTATCTAATTATTTAGATAAGATTTTGTACCAGTTTCCCATTTTGATACTTTTGCAATTCTTAATTATGGTACTCTGAACTGGGGCACTCCTTAAATTTCTTACTCCACAACAAATTTAGAAGGTGGTTTTATTCTCATGTAAACAGTTGCTGAGGGTCGGGTGTCTGAAAGGATGACCCTCAAGGGAGAAGCAAGATGGTCAGTCCCAGGTGAATGGACACTAGCTTCTCCGGATGGGAAAGGTCCCTCAGCGAGGCCAGTGGTAGGTCATTTTGCCAGGCCTGTCACACCATTTAACACCTGCCATTGACACCTCCCCACAGCCAGACCCCAAGGATCTGCGTGGTCATCCGGAGCCGCGCCCCCTAATTCGCTGCTGTAGCATCCCCCAGCAGGAGGGTCACGCCCCAGGGCGCAACGCCGAGCGACTCAGTCATCTAGAAGACAGAGTAAAACCAGTCGCACCAAGGAGAGGCAGCGTTATTTAGGCAGCTGGCTACTCCTCCAGAGCCTCCACCCTGTACCCTGGGCCCGGCGCCCGGCGCTCAGCCTGTGCCGGGCTCCAGGAGCCCTGGCTCCCTCCACGTGTCCTGTCTTCCCAGCAGCCACCTCTGCCGCCTCGGGACGAAAACCTCCTGACAACTCGCGGTCTGCGGACTACGACTCCCAGCAAGCACCGCGCCGCTTCTCTCTCCGCCCCCTCCACGGGGCACGCAGGCGCTCTGGGCTCCATCAACAAGCCGGGCTGGCGAAGACTGGATACAGTTTCTTATGGGATTTGTAGTTTTTCTGGAGTTAGCTGGGCCGTAAGTCAAAGGGATAAGAACTACAAGTCTCGGCCGCCTCAGCGCGACTAGCCCGGTCACGTGGCAGGGGGCCGACCGGGCGTGCGTGCCGCCGTTGATCCGGTGCTGCAGTGAGGAGGTGGTTCTCGCCCGTGTGGTGTGTGTGTGTGTGTGTGTGAGTGAGAGAGCGAGTGAGTGAGTGAGTGAGTGAGTGTGTGTGGGGGGGGACTCGGCTTGTTGTTGTCGGTGACTTCCCCCTCCCCTCCACCCCTCCCCCTTCCCCGCCGCCGCTGCAGTGGCCGCTCCCTGGGCCGTAGGAAATGAGCGATAACGATGACATCGAGGTGGAGAGCGACGTGAGTCCTGGGGCTTCTTCCTTCCCTCGCGGGTTGTCAGGCGGGGACAGCGGCCGGGGTTCTCAGCGGGGCGACGGCGGCAGGGGGCCGGGCAGCCGCCGCCTCCTTCCCCTTCCCCCGCTGGGCCGGGACCCCCGCCGTCGCGCTCCCGGCTCGCTCTCTCCGGGCTCTTGGCCGGAGCGGCCTTCTGAGACTGGAGGTGGGGAGGAGACACGCGGCCTCTGGGACCCCAGCCTCCCCCGGTGGAGGAAGGTGCTGCGGCCTCCCGTTCCCATCCTATCCCTTTCAGGATCCGGGGGACAGGGACGGGGCGCGCCGGGGATCCCATTGTCCGGATCCTGGGGAAGGGGGACTGCGCTTAGGACCTGCCCCGTCGGCGCGCGACCCCCTGCTCCCGTGACCCGCGGATCCTGGGGAATGAAGGAGGGCGGAGAGGGATTGCGAGTGCCCAGATGCCATGAGCTGGGTGCGAGGAGAGGAGGCAGTGCTCTGGATCCCTTTCTGTCCCGGGTCGGATCCCGGAAGGAGGGGCGGCGCTCGAGACCCCCCTGCCCCGCTACCCGATCCCGCTAGGGGGGATGGGGGCGTAGGATGGGGAAGGGGGGGTAGGGCTGACTCCCCACCCGCCGCTTCCTCTGACGCCGGCATTTTCTTTCTTGTTATTGAATGTGAAGTGTAAAAATAACTTCTATATTTTCTATTTTTTTTTCTCTCTTATTCCAGGAAGAGCAACCGAGGTTTCAATCTGCGGTACGTCTCCTACTCTCCATTTCATTTTCATTTCCGTTCAATTCTAGTCCTTTTTGGGGTCGGAGAGAAAAAGAGATTGTTCTGTTACTTTTAATATTGTAGTAAACTCACCTGTTAACTGCTAAGGTGAGGTGGGGCCTTGCTCTGGGATTCTAGGTGGTGGTGGGGGTTGGTTTGCGAATCTCAATTCTGGATTCTCAGGTGATAAGTTTCAGTGAATGTAGGTGAGTGAGAGAAGTTGCATGCAAGGAGATGAATCCTTCTGTAGTTTTCAGATGGGGGCTCTAGCTGTCACTATATAAGTGGGAAATGAGAAGTGCATCATGCTGAAGTAAGTTGAGGTATTACTTCAGGGAAAAGTGGTCAGACTTACTTAGGAACAAGTAGGTTCTAAACCATGGCTGTGTGAAGTTGAAGCCACATGCACTAATCACCTTTAACCAAAAGTCATGTGACTGCTGTAGACCTATGGAATCTCACACTCTAGTGTTATTCTAATGCAGACATTGGGAATGTAGAGGAGCCAAAGGTTGAATGTGAACGTGTCGCATTCAGCAGCTTATTGTGGTCTGACTATATTTTAGTTGAAGGAGCTGTATAAGAGCAATAAAATAATTGTTGAAGAAAAGCGGCATTGCAGAGAGAGGTTTGCTAAGAGGTGATGGTTGAGACTATGCAGTGTTGTCAGTAATTTCTCAAAGTTTTGTTACAAATGTTCTCAGTAGATGGTTCTGTGGATTAAGACAGACACTAATCTCATGTCCTTGAGACAGTACTGTGAGTGTTCCATGAATAGAACAGGAGAAGGAAAAAAGAATAGATACAATCAGGGAGAAAGAGAAATAAGTAAATCATGCTGTCCAACATTTGACAGATGGGAGCAGTAGGGAGTGGATAGAATGGAGCCCCAAAATTTAGATGCATTCCAGGCAGTCAGAAATGAAGTAGAGAGCAGAGGTGAGACCTGGGGGACTGAAAAACACATGTGTCTTCTGAAAAGGCAGCTGCTGTAGTCCAGTGGGTTATTATGTGAGAATCAGAGCTAAGGATTGTTTTATCTTCCTATTTTGGGAGAAAGATTAAAAATCCAGACTTTTATGTTATTTTTCTGATTTTTAAAATAATGTGTGAGACAACAAAGTTGCTTAGGGGCTTGTTAAAATTTCAAGGATGCCACTTAGAGACCTCTGGTCTAATAATTTATCACAGAGTAAAAGCAAGCGCTCTTGTACCTGCTCAGTTCTGAGGTTGTCAAAGCAGTTAGGTATTGAGGAAAAGTACTTATTGAGAGCTGATATTTCTGTAAAAATCCAACAATGCAGTTGTTCCAAATAGTTAGTAAAAATGAATTTATTTTTCCTTGGAGTATTTGAAGATAATACTTTTGAGTATTTGCAGTATTGTTAGATACTTAATATCTCTACATACATTTGAAAATTAAATTCCTTTTATTCAGTTACTATTATCCTTAATAATGTAAACGTGGAATTTCATGTTTGAAATCTGGTCTGTTTTCCTCCAAGTCTCCAGTTATAAAATCTGCCCTAAGGCTTGATCAGAATTGGAGAATAGGGGTTGTTTAGGCTCCCTTTGAAGAATTATTATTTAAATTGAAATTATATCAGCTTTCCACTGAGAGAAAAATTTTCTTAATGAAATTTTGGTGTATAGTTCCTGAGAGCTTTCTGCTTTTCAAGATATCCATACACATGGCTGTTGATGTAAATTGTTTTATTAAATTATTAAAATGTTTCCACTCTGCTAGAGTGCTAATCTCATTGTTCTGTCTAGATATTTTAAGTTTGATGTTAAGGTACTTAGGATTTTTCCTTTGATTTTGGAGGGTGGGCAGAGGGAGTGGGTTTGACCCTTTGTTTTTAATTTGACACATCTACTTGCTGAGATGTTTAAATGTTATCTATTGCAAGGTAATCACACTGGCATAGAGAGAAGAAGCAGTAGACAAATTTTATGGCATATCAAGCAATTATTGTGAATACATAGGGTTAAAAGGATTTTTTTTTCCTGGGTGTGACTATGTCTGTCTATCTTAGTATAGATAAATACATTTTTTAATTTGGGGGGCAACTGTTAAGCTTTGCCTTAGATTCAGAAAAGGATATGGACTGTGAACAACCAAATATTTAGGACTACAGAAGAACTTTTAAAGTTATTTTGAAAAGGCCCTGTGGGTCCTAATACAGAAAGAGAAATTCATTCATGTTTTATAATGTATAACTATAATAGCTACGGCGTTACTGCATAAGAAATGTAGGATATTCAGCAAGAACAGAGGCTTGAAGTAACAGAAAGTGAAACTGACTTGACGAATATTTTTTATTGTTGCCTCAGTGCAAACGGGAAACAGCTTCTCCGGTGACCAATAAGATTTGTTAAAGGAAGTAATCCCAAACAATAATTTTTATTAGTAAATTCACTGTATCTCAGAATGTCACTGATATTTTATTTTTATTATTCTTTGGAGGAAAAAAGTTGCATTTCAAAGAGTTTTCTGGGGCAGGTATATTTCATGCACGGTAATACTTGTTTTATATTTCTGTTTGGGACTTTTTTTTTGAAGGAATGAAAGTATCTGAGAAACATAGGGCTAGAGTTAGTGTGTTAGAAACTCACAGTCCTTTTCAGCTTATTCTTCTTGACAGCTGCACATGTTTCAGTTACAGCATACCTATCTGGGGGGTGGTTAGAAACAGATTTGTACGATTCTGTTTCTGGACCTTTCTGGTATGAAATATTTTTAACCTCTCAGAGGTCTTTGTTTTTTTAGGAATTGCAATGTATTCAGAGGGGAATGAGTTTGGTTGGTCACCTTTGCGATTGAAATTTACTCAGGAAATTTGTGTCTTTACCCTGAATTAGTTGCATGGTGAAAGTGCTACATGATACATGTAGTTTGTGTCGGCTTAGAGTGTTCACAGTGATGTGGATGCCAAGTTTGGTTCCTAAAAATACTTATGGAAGGGTGATCTTATATTTAAGTCGTTTTCCAAGATGCCAGTAATAGTAACATCGTTGATCAAGGAAAATGGCTATAGAATGATGGCATATTTATATGATATGTTTCCCAAGTTTTTTAAGGCACCAGGTGATTTTTTGAATAGCCTGGAAAACACATACATGTATTGGATGTTAAAAACGTTTACCAGGCAGTTGTAAACTGGAGAGGTGAAAAGGTGTTGGGAAGTTGCCATTTATATATCCTATTAAGGACCTTAGTGAGCTTCTCACCCAAGCTGCCCATGATTTCATGTTGCAGTTTTCATGTTGATTAAAGTGAATTAAGTTGCTTAGAAGTTTTATTTATCCTATCTACTTCCCATCAGAAATAACAAATAGATCTTTTCTGATGAGAATTTTGAGCCTATGTATTTCCAGCATTAGTGTTTAATAAGAATACCTTATTAGGTTATCATAAGCAATACTGTCTTCCTTCTAAACTATAACTTTTAAATTTCTTAAAGGCAGTAAATGTTTACAGAGCAACTCTTAATCCCATATATGGTGGGAGTTTTCTGTATTGATTCAAGAAGATTCGCCTTATAGACGGAATTAGGTGTCAGGTAATCAGTAGGAGATTGCATTGCTCTGGAGAATCTTAGGGATCCTTGCATAATGGAACATTCATTTCCCCATGTGATTTACCTCCCTAGAACTTGTGGGAAATTATGCTGCTGTCTGATGTAATGCCTCAAAGGAAGATGTATTCTCTATGCAGTAAGTTGGAAGGAAATTATTTTTTAAAATTCCCTCAGTTTTAAACAGCCTTCCTTAGCGTGAATGACCTGCTGCCAGTTTAGTAACTTTTTGGCTAAGGAAATAATGTTTGCCTTCAACATTTAACAACACTTAAGATAACACATGCTTGTTAGTGTCAGAGATGGACAAATTGTAGGTGAAGACTCGTGTTCTGGCTGCCAGTATGGAAAGTTTGGGGGAAATGATACTGAGAGGCTGAATAAAAACCTTGGCAGCGATGTCAAAGCTGGAATCGATTTGGTGTTGGGAGTTCCTGTTGAGCATCTGTGGGCCACTCTTGAGTATCGCACGGCCCTTTAGTGTTTCTGTTAGCCTGGGATGCCCTGAAGGAGGGCTTGTCTGGCAGAAACTGCAAATCCAGCTTGCTTAAAGAGTGACAGCATCCAGCCACTGCTCCTGTAGGATGTACTGGGGGCCTGCTGTACAGCCCAAGAATACCTGTTGTCTACCAATTTGCCTGGTAGCACCTGTTTTCATTATCAAACATCTTCCTGAGTATAGGTGAGAGGAAGCTGGCTCATCTGAGTTGAGCTTTATTTGTTCAAGACACACAATTGTTTGGCCCTTTCCCGCCACCACCCCCCCTTTTTTTTTCTTAGCTAGTTTTGAGTTTGTGGAAGGATCTCAGATGCCTTATAGTGGGAGTCTTCACCCAGTTTTTCATTTTCAGTTCTGAAATCTTGGCCCTTTCAAAAAGGCTTGCTAGCAAGTGAAGATAGTTAACAAAGCAGTGATAAGCCTGGCAACTGGCCCTCAATTTGGATGAATTGCGGGGGAGGGGAATTCATCTGGCTAGACATTTGGAAATTGTTTCCCAAACAGAATTCTCAGTGTCATATAAAGGTTTTTCATATAGTCTTTCAAGCCACTAGAGGTATCATTTAATCAGAGTTGCCTGGAATTAGGCATGTTAGTTCTGCATGTTTTTAACTTGCTCTTTCAAATGAGGCTTGAGAAGAAGAAAAAATACATCATTGACATTGTCTCAGAGAGCTTTAAAATGGCCTCTGGTTAAGTGGAGCAGCTTGGGGATGGACATGGCAGCAGGGATTGGTCTAAGATTCCACTCTTCTGCTGGTTAAATGGGGCCTGGAACCACCACAGAAATTCCATCCACTGCTTTGAGAACAACAGTCCCCAGCCCAGGCTTTCTACCAGGCAGTGGACTGCTGCCTTCCCTTGTTGAGCCAACTTCTCAAAGTTGGCTGGCTCCCCAGATGAGAAGCCAAGATTTCGGCTGATGGTCCACAGCCAAGTTCACTTACAATCCTCTAACCGAAAGACTTGTCCATTTGAGTCCTTTCAGGGCTCAGTGAATGGGAAGGGGGTAATGCATTGTGGGGATGATTTTGGTGTTAGATTATACTTAGCTCCACCCTTCTAGTGCAGGCCTGAGTGAAACCAAGTCCAACTTGATTCTAGCCATTTGAGATTTGCAGGGCTCTCCCAGGAAGAAAACAGACAATTAGAATTTTATTTGTATCAACAAGAAGGATTGTGGGTAACTGGTGTCATTGCTTCTGTGCACAGCTCTTAAGCTGGGAGGAGGGCCAGGAATCAGGGTGATTTAGTAGACAGGAGTATCTTGGGCTGCTGCTGGATACCAAAGCTGGGCAATTAATTTGCATGTAAATAACCATCCTAGGGAGTGTGTAGCAAACACAAGGGAGACAGATAGATGCCAAATGCCATCTCTCAGCCCCCTTTTAAGTTTTTGGTCTAAGAACCAGCCCAACTTAACTTTCAGTAGATGACTAGAGGGAATGGTAAGTTAGAAAAGGACTAGGTACTTAAACATGTTTAATTCCTTCAAGCTATTCGTATAGCTGGTAGAAGGTGCCTGCTATTTTCTTGCTCTAATGCTATATGACACCTTCTAGTCTCAGGTGAGCTGGTCATTCCCTCAGTTTCCCCGTAAATTCCACATTATCACTGAAGTTCAGCAGACACTCATTTTTACAGAGAATCCAGACTTAAGATTAGGAGAGCTTTAACTGTGTTCCAGGCATCTGCCCTAAAAACGAATGCTGTGCCATGGAGAACCGTGGCTGTGATGGGAACCATGTGTCCTGTTCAACAGGGCTGTAGGTGAGGTGTTGTTCTTGAGAGACCAGGAAATGACTAAAATTACCACAGCTGCTCCCAGCCTCTTCTTCCTCTGTCATGACTCAGAGTTTTAGGATTAGATACTAGAATTTCAAGTCCTTTCATTCCCATAACTCTTGTCTTTATAGACTTTTATCTGAACATCTTGTCTAGTACAAAGATTCATTTGAGGCTTTATTGTGCTAAGCCAAGTTGTTTACTCCTGTTGCTTCATTTTTAAAATTGCAGGTGCTGTGTCTGGGTAGGTTAAAGCTACCTGAACTTTCTGTGTCCAGACTTCTTCTTTAGGTTGGCTCAGTGCAGCCTCATATATCAGGGGTAAATTCTCAGAGTACAGTGTTTCCACTAATTCCTGAAGTGCGAATATGCCATTCTTGCTTCAGGTTAAGTCAGCATCTGTGCCTCATTGGAGGGACTGCCCCTGTAATGGGGATCTGCTGAAGCTCCCTTGCAACGTTCACTCACACTGTCTTCCATCTGAAGCCAGTGTGTTTTGCCCTCCCTGATTTATTGGCTGTCTCTGTCCCTCTCAGCTGATTGTTCTTTGTGATTCTAAGCAGGACAGGATAAGGACTTTGGTCTGTGGGTATTTAGCTACCTGCCAAATAAGCATGACCTGCCACAGGTGCCTGAAGAAATTTATTCAGAGTATGTGGGTGTCAGAAGGTTTGCTGTCTAAGAACTACCTTTCTGGAAGCCTGTGAAGGGAAGGCCTTGGCAGAATAGCACCTTGGATGCAGTTTTGAAAAAAAAAAATTGGAGCTCAGAATGCAGTTGGCATCTATATTAGCTTTGTCATGGTGATCTCAGACTCATGCATCTGGGTTTTCCAGAGGTTTTAGTTTCTCATATGTGATTTAGCAAGCAGGCCTTAAAATTAGTACCCTTTAGCAAGATGGAGACCAGAGCAGACTCGCGGTGATGTTTTCACATGAAAGAAGTACTGTGCCAGTGACCTGACTCCTTTCCTGGGTCCCCGCCAAGGGGAATCTCTTACAGTGGGGGTGATCACCTCTTATGAAGGGGCCCACCTCCTAGCCATGGGACTGGCGGCTGTTCTGTCACATAAGTTGTGGGAGAAAACTGATGTTACAGGAGAGTCACACTTTGTCCCCATGAATAACTTTTATTTTACTTATGCATGAGCTGGATGCATCGAGCTACTTTGGATGTTCCTGTCGCAAGCCTTGCTCACCCCTTTCTCCCCCTTTAGCAGAGCCTAATTCTGGAGACTCCTAACTGCCCACCTCGACAAATCCTCCCCAGTCCAGTCACCTGGGACTGCGCTGACAGCATATACTTCCAGGCTGTACCCACTCACCTGTACGTGGCAGGAGGAGTGACACTGCTAACGTGCTGTTTTTCCCATTCTTCCAGGCTGACAAACGGGCTCATCATAATGCACTGGAACGAAAACGTAGGGACCACATCAAAGACAGCTTTCACAGTTTGCGGGACTCGGTCCCATCACTCCAAGGAGAGAAGGTGAGTTTATTGAGAAAGCTGATGAGCCACCACTAGCTTGGAACGTGCTGTGGGGTTTAGCAGGGTGCTCACCTTTCCAGAAAGAAATGGAGTCTGGGATATTTGGGTGACATGGTTCCCTTCATCTTTGATTCTTCGGGGAGTCATCACACACCTTACCTACTCTCTAGTTCATCCTTAACAAACCATGTCAGATGTAATGGAGCTGCTTGCTAAGACATCAATAGGAGCTATCTTTTAAAATTAATATTACATATAATAACTCAAGAAATTATTATAACAAGAAGCATACAGTAGTTTGGGATAATGCTAAGGATTCCTGAGGTCAGTGATTCTCTGGACCTCCTTGGGAATTCCTTTCATATGGTTCAAAGTGGTACTTATTTAAATGAAACCCCCCAGGAATGTATGTAAATCCATCTGGACACCAGTGATCTCCCAGTCCAAGAGTAGTTATCATTCCCAAGGCACATATATAAAGAGCGCTTTAAATGTGGACTTGAGTAAAGAGACATGCTCACATGAAATGAAAGAGGAAAATGACCACTCTTCCCCTGTCCCTCTGCCCCACTGGTGGCCTTCCGGAGACTTTTCCCTGGAGAGGTAGGCACCAGCTGTTTCCGCGTTTGAAAAACAGAGTCCAAAGCTTTGACTAAAAAGCCTATAGGTTAGGGTCAGTCCTTGAAATTTGGAGATAATATGTGTTTGCACAGTTAGTTCCATCTTTGACACACAATGTAACTGGCTGCTCTCTGCAGCTGTTCTGTGATATAAGTGGCAAATTTGGAAGAGGACCTTTATTTTTTTGTTTGTCTGTCTGGTTGTTTTGTTGGTTCAATAATGCAGTGTTTCAAAAAGCAACCATGTTAAGAAGAACCATTGCTGTCAGGTGTGCTTTGAATGGTTCTCCAGGTTTAGCTCTGTGGTAGGAGTCTTAGGTTTGTTTGGTTATCCAGAATTAAATGTGGGCCAATGAAACGATGCCATGATGCCATTTTATTTATACTGCTACTCTGGTAAGCCATGTGCTGTATACCTTATCTAAGGTGTGACTGTGTGATTGAAGCGTGAGGTGGGTCTGACCTTATGAAAAACATAATACAAGCCATGTAAATAGCTAGTATTGCAAAACCAGAATTTGCCATGGGTTAGGCCTGCTTAGTGTGGACTTGATTTAATGGCCTTGGTCCAAGGTGCTTACCTGGAATAACAGCATTCCTGGGTACAGCACTGTCAAAGCACCACAGGAAATCTTTATGATGGGGAGAGAGGCTCACCCTTTTAGTCAGAGTACACACGTGTGAAGAATTATCTCTTATGCTTACCTGAACTGTTGACAGTAGGTGCGTATTCGTGTGCCATGATACCTATTAAAATGGCTTTGGTGAAGTAAATGGGAAAGCTGCCTTTTTCTAAGTCTCACATCTCCCTGGGAGTGGTGCTGGGACAGTATATCCCAAGAAATGGCCTGTAGACCATCTCCCTCAGAATCACTACTGAGTCTTTCCGGAGGTAGGCCTAGAGGTCTGTATTTGTAACTAGCAGTCAGATGATTCTTAAGTTTGAGAGCACTTTGGGAGAGGTCAGTTCTTAAGAGCTCAACTCTACCTTTTTCTTATCTAGTTTTTTTTACATTATTGTAACATTGTTCCTTAGGTCCTTAAAAATATTACCATAATCCTGTTGTCTCATTTCTTCAAGGAAGTTGACAGTGTGAATTTGGTAACCTTACAAATAGTTGTCATTCATTGTCACCCATTCATTTACTCACTGACTCCATTCACAAATACTGGGGATCTGCTGGATGCTAGGCATTGTCTTAGATACTAGGAATACAGTAGTGAACAAAGCAGATAAAAGCAGCTCTTAGTCTGGTGAGGGAAAGATTGAAAATGAACTAATAATTAAATATATATACGTATTATGTCAGATAAGTGCTATTGAGAAAATTAAACAAGGAAAGAAGGGTTGAAGTTTTCATTGGGGCAAACCAGAAAAACACACTCTGGCAAGGCAACAGACTTGAACCATGCATCTGTCTGGTGATGAGCATTCCACTCCAGGGGAGGCAAGTGGAATAGCCCAGGGGTGGGAGCCTGGGAGCGTTGCTGGGCCCCTCAAGGAGACAGAGGCCAGCATGACCAGAATGGAGTGCGTGAAGGGGTAGTGGCGGGAGATGAAGTCGGAGAAGTATCAGGAATAGGGGAGAGAAGGGGTCAAGGGGCCAGCTGTCTTCGAGCAGATGAACAGAGCGCCATGGCAGTTTACCAGGTCCTTCCCAACTTCAGGATGCTTCTGCGTGGTCTAGTCCAAATGTTCGTGTTGAGCATGAATAAAGGAAGTGGCTATTAACCTCTGGTTGAACCCCAGCCCTTTCCCACTAAGTTTCACAATCTTTATTTTCCTTGTCTGCTGACACTGTTCACAGGTGCTGCGCTGAGTCTCACAGAATACTCTGGTCCCTCAGACTTCCGAGTTTTCACTAAATGTTGCAATTTTTTTTTTTTAAGTGGTATTCGAACCAAAGGAAATTGGCTAATTCTCGATTTGGATTGCAGCAGTTAAGGTTCTGACATTATGTAAATAATCCTGAAATGATCATTTTGCCCTGTAAGTTGTGGGGGTGCTTAGATCAGTTTCTTGAAGGGAAGGCCCCCAGTCTCCTTTGATTTGTGCATCTGTATGTTCCAGGTGACTTCTCTCTTAGTATTGGGACTATTTGGCCTACGTGTTCTAAGCTTTTTGTCTTTTAAAGGAAAACTAATACTGATTGAATTGGATCCTAACCAAGAATGGGGGATACTTGTACTAAAAAACACCCCTCAAAAAAATAAAACATCTTTAAATGTGAGACCCAAACCCTGTCCTTTGTTTCCTGTATTTTACTATAAAATGTTCACCTTTTGCTTAAATAAAATGTCAGTATTAACTAATATCTGTATTGCAGTATAAGATGAAGTCTTCCCAGTAGTTCTGAGATGAGTATTAACACTGTCATAATTGGACAGTTACTACTGCTAGCTCCTGCCATTGTTTTGTATGAGAGATGAGGGAGCAGGCTCAAGATCATGATTCCAGTCTATAGCTAGACAGGGACTGGAACTCAGGACTGCCAGTGGCTGAGTTAGTCTTTCTGCCACACCCTAGGGATAAACAACTTTAGAACATTTTAGAGAAATTTCCTTAAATTCGTATACCTTGTCTTCACATTGGGAGCTTCCCCTGGATAGGGCCAATATCTTGCCAGTGTGTCATACTAAGGTTACTACTAAAATATTCTCCCCTGAAGTAGCATATGGAGGCAACACTGAACTGCAGAGTTAAGGGTCACTGAAGTTAATAAATTTGTCTGGGTCCGTATTGCTGCTCTGAGAAATAGATCATTATAGTTGGCAGTCCAGTTGGGTTTTGCCATAGATCGCATTGTTTGCAAGTGGCCTCTTGAGCTCCTGTTGCTTGAGACTTGTTTCCCATAGTTTTTCAGCTGGACTTGGAGCCCACAGGAAAGATAGAATGGAATTAGAACTATAAGCCAGTCAACCAGAGTAGGGAAAGTGAGTGAAAGTGAAGTCGCTCAGTCATGTCCGACCCTTTGCGACCCCATGGACTGTAGCCTACCAGGCTCCTCCGTCCATGGGGTTTTCCAGGCAAGAGTACTGGAGTAAGTTGCCATTTCCTTCTCCAGGGGATCTTCCTGACCCAGGGATCAAACCTAGGTCTCCCACATTGTGATTGCGGGCAGACACTTTACTGTCTGAGCCACCAGGAGTAAGGAAACAAGGGCGGAAACAACTGTGACCCCATTTTGCAAAGGAAGATACTACTGTTCTTGAACAGAATTACTCTTTGTTTTAAGGGTCCTTAGTTGGGTCATAGGGAGTGTTGCCCAAGGGCTTGCTGGCTCTGAGCTCACCCTCTTGTGTGTCTGGGGTTGGGGGCGGTGGCAGGGAATGGTATACCTGGTGGTGAGCGCGTCAGTTTGCCTTTCATGGGGCCCTAACTCTTCCCCCACCCCCAGTAAGTTAGCCCCAGCCCCTGCAGCAGAGAGACTTGCCTCCAATCACAGTTGTCTGCTTGGCATGGTTGACTTTAGTGATGCAAGGTTCTGTTTCAGCATTGCCATGTGTAGCTAAACGGTGGTTTATAGTAATTTCTCATCTTCTAAGTCTCTTCCTAAATGCCTATTTGTCATACTTCATTGCTCTCTTAGGCAGTGGTGCTCTGGATTTCTCCTTTTTGGATAGAGCTATGTTAAAAAGAGATTATAACCTAAGATGAAAATAAAGAAAGACAGTATTTCTTCTGCTCAACAATTGAGAGTTCTTCTAGGCAGTGAGTCAGTCCCTTCTGTTTGGGTGAGACCATGAAAGCACTGCCTCTGCCAGCCCCTGTCTCAGACTCCAGCTCGTGTAGGTCCCCGGGACAGAGCTGTGGGGTAGACACCAGAGGAAACGGTGGGCTTGCTCAGCTCTGTGACGCAAACAGCGCAGCCAGCATGGCTGTGCTCACGTGTGTAACTCTGAGCATCGAGGAGGTTTAATACATGGTGTCTACTCTTGAGGCTCTAGCTCTCTTGTTAGGGGAGAGGATTATACCAAGCAACAATAACAACATGTTGAACATCAAGGAACAGATCAAAACACGGAGCAAGTTTGTTTTATCCTCATTAAAGCCCAGTGTCCTTAACAGGAATGTTGAAATCAAATAGCTCCCTTATACCAGGAAACCAAACAGTTCTTACAGGTCAGTATCCCTGTTAAACTCACTCAGCCCTGTGGCCCAGGCACTTAGCCCAGGTGTAACTGTACATGTGTTTGTGTAGTTACTTAATGGCTGTCTACCCATCACCCATACTTCACCCTAGTAAGTACTGAAGGCAGGGAGAATATCTTTGGTCATATTTCTTGACTTGGAGCCCGGCACACAGTAGGGAGCAGAGTGAGTGTTTATTAACTGAAGGAGCCCCTCTCCACCTGGCCTTGTTCCACTGGGAGGGGCTCACTCTGGTGGACACCCTTTGAGGCAGGCAGTTCATTTAGCAGAACTATTTCTACATCATATCTGGGCTGCTGAAAGGATTGTCCTTTAAGTGAAACCTAAACCACAGCCCTACCCATTTCACCTCATTACCCATCAGTTAGTACCTGACCAGACTCCAACTTGGGCATTTCTTCTTAAAATTTCTACATCTTAAGTTGTTGTCCACAGTTGCCCAGATCTCCCTTAAGCTCTGGGCTTAGTAACTGTAAATGTACAGTTTGTATTTGACTTCTTGGTACTTCCCCACTGCGAAAGCCTCCAAGGGTTTTTCAGTGCCCATAGAGGTAAGGACTGATATTCATGTTCTCTAAATAAGGTTCACAACTTGCCCTCCTACTTTTTCTGCCGCTTCCCTCATTGTGGAGCACTGTACACCCTCCTCTGTGCAGGAATGTCATCCTCAGGTTTATCTGAATTCTTTCCTTCCACCAAGGTCCCAACTCCAGCCTCACCACCCCGATGACATTGGGGTTTCACAGTGAGGAGACCCACTTACAAGGACTCCCCAGCTCCCTGCGTTTCCTGCTCTTGTGCCTTCCTGTGTTTCTCCCTGCCCGGGCCTCCCCTGCCAGGCAGTCTCCACCCGCCCATTGTCATGGCCCACGTCAAATGCCTCAACACCCTGAGAACCCTGGGGTATCACTGTCCCTGACACCCCAGTGGACCTTCATGGGGCCTCTCCTGTGTCTTCCTTTTGTGTGTGTGTTAACAACCTTACCACCTAACTGAAGGGTGCACTCCCTGAGGGCAGGAACTTTGTCCTCCCTTCTGGAAGTCTGTGCTACACAGTGCTGGAGGGCTCACTACACGGAGAAGACTATAGAGCCCTGAAACTCAGCGACTTCAAAGGATAGGAATTGGTTACTAGGCCTTCCCTCTAGCATTTCTTTTGCTTTTTTCCCCTCTTATAAAATTGCAAAAAACTTTGGGAAAATGGGAAGAGGAGGAACAGCCCTTCCATTCCTATAATACAACTACAACCTTTGCTTGATCTAAGATAAGTGGTGTCCAGTGAAAGTTCAATGTGAGCCAGAAATACATTGGAAATATAATTTAGTTTAAATACAACTAAATTTTAAATTTTAATTTAAATACAATATAGTAAAAAAAAAAAGCAGATGAAATTAATTTTAATAGTATGTTTTATTTATGCTTGCTGGATGGCTCAAACAGTAAAGAATCTGTCTGCAGTGCAGGAGACCCAGTTTCAGTCCCTGGGTTGGGAAGATCCCCTGGAGAAAGGAATGGTGACCCACTCCAGTATTCTGGCCTGGAAACCAATACCACCAGTTTCATGGACAGAGGAGCCTGGCAGGCTATATCCATGGTATCACAAAGAGTCAGATAGGACTGAGCAACTAACACAACCCAAAAATAAATATGACTTCCATAGGTAATCAATATATTAAAAATTACTAATGGGATTTTATTTTATTTTCTTGCACTGTTTTATAATCCAGTGTGTTTTAGACTTACAGCACTTCTCAGTGCAGACTAGTCACACTTCAGTACTCATTAGCCACACTTGGCTAGTGGCTATCTTACTGGACAATGCAGTTCAGAGATACACTCTCCCCATCCCGCACCCCATTTTAATATGACTGAAATTTGACATCTCCAAGTGATGTCAAACAAAGCTGGCTCCGTTTCCCTCTCTCCCTAAAGCTGCTGTTATTAAATCCATGTGTTTACTGATGGAGTCTCAGAAGCAGGAGTAAAATGGTATGTTCCTGGTCTTTTCGTATGCATGCTTCACATGGGTAAAATCTATATAGTTTGTTGTTTTCACATAACATGTCCTTTCCCCAAGTGATAGAACGTTCTTATTTAGACATCAGGCACATTTCTTTGGGCCATTTAGGTTGCCTCCAATTTTTTAACTTAACAAATAATGTAGTGATGCACATCCTGGTGCATGTGGCTGTTGCCATAAAATAGGTTCCTGCAAGTGGGGTTGTTGGGTCTAGTGGTAAGAACACCTGATTTTTTGCTGCGTGTTGCCAAAATGCTTTCCAGGAGGGTAGTTTTCATGTGTTCATTCTTTCCTTTTTCAAGTAAATTCTTAAAACTAGTCTTTTGGTATTGTTTTGAAAGTACTGATTTTACCATCACTGGATTTTTTCTTTTAAGGGGGTGACTAATTTAGTAAGCCAAAGATAGTAATTAATTCTGTGTTTTGTCTGTTGTCTGTGAGAGTAAGTCTTTTTCCACATGTTTATTTACTAGTTGTATTTCCTCTTTGGAGGAGACCTGTGCCCTGTCCCGTGTGATTAAAGTTTGATGGGACAGTGTCACACCTTCATTTCAGACTACCAAGAGCCCAAGATAAAAGAATACAGGGTTTGAAACATGGCTTGTGTTGACCGTTAAGCAGATGTTTGGCTCTCAGCTTTAACTAGGTCTTTTATGGGGTATGGTACCTTTGCCTCCTCTAGTAATCAAGAACATGGTCCCTTGGGCTGGGAGGGGCCGCACGGCTGTGCTGGTTCTGACCCCACAGCCTTCTGGCCTCCCTTGTTGGCACTGATGGTGGTTTCATTTTGGAATGAACTAGTTTACTGCAGACCCGAATTTATTGTGTGGGTGCTTTAATTTTTGTTTCCAGAAAATGGCTTAATCAGTTGAAAATGTATACCAGCTTTGCCCTAGCCCTCCCTTTCTTTACCATATGTAAAAGTTTTGCAGGTTTCAGAACATAATGGTTTTATTTTCTTTAAAATAACTAGTGCAATATAAAACATGTCAGTTGGTAACTCAGCCAGTAGTTTTTCATTCCCCAGGATATGGGGTTTTGGTTCTTAGGAGAACAGGGCAGCTGTCGCATCAGCCCGGTAGGATCTGATTTTGACAGGAGGAGAAAATGATAAATTCAGCAAAGATAACTATTTCTCAGATCAGCATTAGGACCCTAGGGAACAGCAATGATATTTCTGTTGTTAACAGTCTGGTACTAGTCTCTTCCTCACCTTTCCCCACCTTCTTTCTAAAACAACTTGGAGTAATATACCAAGACAAAGATATGGGACTCTTGCCCTATATGGAAAATTTTGAGAGCCACTGCCTTAAATGGGATTTAATAACCGTGGATGTCATTCTAAACATCAGTGTTAAGTACTTCAAGAATCATTTGGGACCTTTAAAAGGTACAGATTAGAATCAAACTCTTGAGTTTAGGGCCTCTGGTGAAATACTTAGTTAATTCTTACTGCAGCACATGAGGTGAGTATACTCTGTGTGCAAGCAGAGTTCTATTCAAGCGGGTGCCTTTGGAGGCTGGAGTGGCCCTTTCCTCCATCGCCTTGCTGCTCTGGGCACAGATGCAAACAAGCAAGCAGCTACACATGAGCAGGAGAAGGCAGGAACCCCTGGGCCCCTGAGCCAAGCCGGGTTGTCTCCACTGTCTGTTTTAGGTTTCTCCTCTTAGGTGATAAAGCCAGAGCAGTGTGGGGAGCCCGCATCTCCTCTCGGTTGTGGCTTGCATGTTCTGGCTTTTCCTCTATATTTGCTTCTCTGCTAGAAGACTCTTTGGGTTTCACTTGCCTCTCAAAGAAAAAGAAAAACAATTTTCCTTTACGGTGCTATTATTATATACTACTTTTTTTTTCCATTTCTTTTCAACCTCATTCTAAAAACCAGTCTTCATCTTTGCTTCAGCTTCAAGTCACTTTTGCACCCATTTACCTATGTGAAGAAGATTTACCTAAACTCACTTCTTCAAGGAAACCACCCTCACCAGGCTCTTCATTGATGTCCTTATAGACAAATTGGGCGATTCTTTTGTAGTCCTTGTCTTCCTGCTCTGACTCTCCAAATTTCATTAATCTTCTTCCTTAGTTCCACAGCCTCCTCTCTGGTCCCAAAATAAGGGTGTCCTAGAGGCCTGGGTTCAAATCTTGACTCTATTACCTACTGTTTATTTAACATCAGGCAAGTTACAACTCTGTGCCTCAGTTTCCTTGTGTATGATAGGGGGAACTAACACATCAGAACTAATACAACAAAGGTCCATCTAGTCAAGGCTATGGTTTTTCCAGTAGTCATATATGGATGTGAGAGTTGGACTCTAAAGAAAGCTGAGCGCCGAAAAATTGATGCTTTTGAATTGTGTTGGAGAAGGCTCTTGCAAGTCCCTTGGACTGCAAGGAGATCCAACCAGTCCATCCTAAAGGAAATCAGCCCTGAGTGTTCATTGGAAGGACTGATGTTGAAGCTGAAGCTCCAATACTTTGGCCACCTGATGCGAAGAGCTAACTCATTGGAAAAGACCCTGATGCTGGGAAAGATTGAGGGCAGGAGGAGAAGGGGACGACAGAGGATGAGATGGTTGGATGGCATCACCGACTCAATGAACATGAGTTTGAGTCAACTCTGGAAGTTCGTGATGGACAGGGAGGCCTGGCGTGCTGCAGTCCATGGGGTCGCAAAGAGTTGGACACAACTGAGCAACTGAACTGAACTGAACACATCAGAAGATTGTGTGAGGGTGCCTGGCATTGTGTAACTGTTCAGCCGTTGCTGCTATCCTCGTCATTGGTACTGCTGTGTGCAGCCGTGGCTCTGGAACACCATCTGGCATGGGTGTCCAGTGTCCTTTCACGTGGTTCCCAGAGGGAAAGAGAAGCCTCGGTTGCTGTACATTAACTCACACAGCTACCCAGAAGGCCCAGTGCTGCTTCGGTCCCTCGGCCACAGGCCCTCCTGTGCTGGGACTGTGTCCAGACCATGGAAGGGGTCTGTTTCTGCTGAGAAAGGCAGAATAAAAATTAGTGGCTTCTAATTGTAAAAACTAGCAGGAAAGATTATTCATTCAGATCCTTCCTGGATACCCAAAGGCAACAGTCGATCTGTGAACATGTTGATCTACCAAATGTTATCTGCTCAGGGACACGCAATAACTCAGCGACTAGGCACCGTTTAGAAAACAGAAACTGAAAGCCCAGGGCCGCTCCATAGTCCAGGCCGTAAGACCCAGGATTCTTGCCGGCTTCATGTTTACTGTGCATAGTATAAACTCATAAAGGCAAGGTCCTGCCCACACCTTCCCCCTGTGGCTGGTCACACAATCTTATATGGTTTGTTAAACTGGGGGTTTTGTTTGTAGAGAGGGGGTTTTCAATGAGTCTGTCCTGTTCTACCTTCAGCCTTTTGCTTTTTCTTCCCTGGACTTCAGGCACTTGTAAATTTGGGGGAATTCTGTCATTTGTACTTTAAATTTTTTCTTGTAGGATTTAACTTGTTGAGAACACTGGAGAAGGCAAAACAAAGTTAACTGAACCATGCTTTTGGACCTGCTAAGGGGGGTCGGGGACAACCTGAAGTGGCCTGGGTACTTCTGCTTAGCAAGGGGCTGGTATGGAAGAAGGCCAGTGCTTTTTAGCATTCTAGAGGGTACTGAGTTAATTCCAATCTCTCCTTCAATGGAGACCTCTTGATCCCAATACATTCTGTTTTCTGAGCAGCTATGAATTGTATTTTCATCCAGAAACTGCCCTGAGGTGGAAAGACTTCCGTCTCTCATGGCATCTTTCTCTTTGGTTTGTTGCACTATGCCCACAGCTCACGTGTCACTTCATGATTTCATGTATGAACACCTCGTGATTTCATGTATGAACATGTGAAGAAGAAAGTGATAGCACTCAGGCTGCTATTCTATGTGGTCATTTGTTAAAAGTTATCATTAAGCATTTGCAAGTGCTCTCCTGTTCAGAGATTTTGCTTTTTTCCCTTGTGCTAGATACGAATGAGGAGTTAAAAAAGGTTAACGTTGCATTCTGGGAGCAACAGTTAGTCGAAAAAAAAAACAGGCAAATTTAAAGAGAGACTGTGATGTAAATATGCATGGCAATTAGATCAGTGATGGAATGCATAGAATTTGGAAGGCTCAGTGGGGTCAGAGAGTTTCTCATCAGATAAGAAACAGCCACGCAAGAAAGACTGTGTCTGCGGTCACAGAGCACATTAAGGATAGGACTCCAGAGGCACTCATCTGCTGGATTCCTAAACTCTTCTCCCCATCCTGCCATCCTGCCACCTATCCTACTATACGTGCCTTTAATCCCCTCTCTAGCATCCAGAGAGGCAGGGTATTTTAGTCCCTTCTAAATATGTGTCCCTTTTTTCCCCTCATTTTATCACCCACTAATTAACCCTAATAAGTCTCCTTTGGCAGAAATGGGAAACAGCCTCTGAAGTGGCCTTGTAACGAGAATTGCATGCCCCATCCCCCTCACTCTTTCTACATCAGCTGACTTACTCAACTGAAGGCAGAGACCTGGTCCTGTCTCCACCCTCATGCCCTTGCCTATGCTGTTCTCCTCGCCCAGAGCAACCCTTTCCCACAAATTCCGCCTCAGTCTTACCCGCCCTGACCCACTGATTCAGATGGGAGCCTGTGTGTGCAGAGCCAAGGCTGGCGCACACAAGGTGACCACCCGGCCAAAAGCCATCTTTTCTATGGCCTTTCTAATCTGTGCTACTCAAGTTACACTGTTGGTACTGCCCTGTGATTTGTCTGTTTATAGATATGTTTATCTCCTCAACTAGATAGTAAGTAAGCATCTGGGCAAAGAAGCCATGACTAATACATTTTGTTTCCCCACAGTGTCTGCTCTGTGCCCCACACATAATTCACACCAGATAAAAATGGTTGAATGTGAAGTTTCCTTTTGAGGAAATTGCCTTAAGGATGCTATAAGAGGAAAGCCTGGAGACTCTAGTACTTGTGAGAACTGGTGAATAAACCTAGGCCTTCCAGACCTCTCTGATACCCAGCCATGCTGGAGTCTGAGTTGAGATTGTCAGGGTTTACTACAAGTGGGTATAGTCTTCCCACCTGAGTGTGGCTGTTTTCTTTGCCATTTAAGAAGCTTTGCTCCTGCTTAGGAGCCTCGGTGGCATGACTGCCGGGCTTCAGCTACTAGACCAGCTTGTCTTGGGCTTCAGTTCTCTGGGCCTTGTACCATTCTGCCAGTTCAGTCTGTTGACTGCTTGGTCATGAGTAACTCAGGCCACGTTTGCAACCCCTCAGGGAATCTCCCAGACAAGTTTGACCTCCAGGGGCCAAGTAACCTGACATCCATTTTATTAGTTCATTACCTTGTTCCTTTGACAGGGCAGTGCCTAGGCGACCCTGGGCCATGGTAAAGGTGTGGTTGCTTCCTGAAATGGCCCAATCTCATGCCCTTCCTGTGTTGACACTAAGCTCTGGCAGCTTTCACAAACGTCTCTTTAGCCAGAGAGGTTGAAAGAGTGACTCGGTCACACGGCTTAGTTGGAACTAGTTAGCAACGGTCTGAGCACTTGTCTGAAGTACCTTTAGTACCCATCCCATTCTGAGCCAGCTCCAGCTGAGATCTTGATCTTGTCTTTCTGGACCACATGCCTGTAGCTAGGCCCTAGCAGAGAGTGAGTGACCTTAGCTCTCAGTTAAATAGTATTTTAATGTTTTCAGAACAGCCTGGCTGAAGACGTGAAAGCAACCTAAAGAACCAAAGGGGCTGGGTAGGGAACAAGTTCAGGATTGAGACAGACTTGAGTTTTGAGTCCAGGCTCTACACCCTTCAGCTGGTGATTTTGAATAAACCAGTAAACTTCTCTGAGTTTCAAGTTCCTAGTGGAACCACCTCAGAGTGCCAGTGAGGTAAGCTGTGGGAAGCAGCTGGTGCCTTGATCGGCATGAAGAAGATTCTCGAGAGCACTTAGCACTTCGTGCCCTTCCCCTTCCGGCTCCTGTCCCTTCATGTGGCCTTTGCTGAAAGGAATGGTTTCCTCGCTGCATGGACTAGGTCTTTATTTTGTCCCCTCTGCTTTTTCTCATATTGCAACAGGCATCCCGGGCCCAAATCCTAGACAAAGCCACAGAGTATATCCAGTATATGCGAAGGAAAAACCACACACACCAGCAAGATATTGATGACCTCAAGCGGCAGAATGCTCTCCTGGAGCAGCAAGGTGAGCAGCGGAGCTTGTGGGGCAGCTGGCCCTGCTGTGCGCCAGCCAGGTCAGGGCCTCGCGCCGGGGCCTGCAGAATCAGAACCAGTGATGGAGCCATGCTCCTGAGCAGCTGCGGCCCTGCTGCTGGGGCCTGTAGTCGAGTGTAGCCATTCTGAGGAAGGACCTGAGCCCTCAGTGAGGGAACAGTGGAATCTAAAGCTTAGCCACCTGGAGACTTTTTTCTGACCTGCTCGCTCTCCCCTTCTTGGGGCTCAGGTGTTTTGCTGGTAGTAGGGATCACAGCTGGCTTCAGGTGCCTCAAAAGAGCTGTGAGGTCCTTGGATTGGAGTGTGCTGTGTAAGTGCCAGAGACTCCAGGTCAGGGACAGTGAGCACTCCCCATGTCAACGGTAGTCCACTCAGGGCAGCCCATGGGCCAGGCCCATGCTGTTCTCCAATGCTCACACCCGCCTTTTCCTACAACCACAGGGGAAAGCGAGAGCTGATCAAGTTCTTTGTTCCTGGGGAATTCACTTCTCTTCCTCCCTCATGGAAGATGCAAGTAAAAGGAAATGCAAGTAACTGTCTGGGTTAGAACATCTCAAATAAAATAAACTAAACCAAAATAAATGGGTTGACCTTCTAGGCTCAAGGCGAGCTGAACCGAGGGATGGGCAGCGGGAGGCGGCAGCGGGTTGGTTACCGGGCCTAGCAGCCTGCATGTTAGGGGCTGCGTGTTGGAAAACCCAGGTACTCTGTGTATTGGTGACTTGCTTCCAAGTGTCCAGCTTGTCTTTCCAAGTGGATCTTGTACATGAGAGCTAAGCCAAAACTTCTTTGGCTGGTACATCTTCTGTCATCCTTCCCTGCTAATGTGTGACCCTCACACTCTTGTGGAGCCAGGCATTGCCGGGCCAGCTGCGCTGTTACCGCATTGCTGGGTCCCACAGGGAGCTCGTCTTCCTCTCTGCACTGGGCTTCCACGGCAGGACGGTGACATCACACGCCTTCTCTTTAGGGTTGGGTGGCAATGCAGAGTGGCTGGCCGTATCCACTGAGCGCTCGTGTCTGGCTGGGAAAGGCGAAGGGAAATGAAGTGTGCAGGTGGACCAGCCACCAGAAAGGAGTTACTTAGGAGCCACCCTGAGCCTCGGGGGCCAGCACGCCCTTCGGAAGAACAGGCTGGACCCCAACCCAAGACTCGGTTCCTCCCCCAGTATCCAGAAGGCTGTAACCCACTCGCTTGGTTGCCTTTCAGTCCGTGCACTGGAGAAGGCGAGGTCGAGTGCCCAACTGCAGACCAACTACCCCTCCTCAGACAGCAGCCTCTACACCAACGCCAAGGGCAGCACCATCTCTGCCTTCGATGGGGGCTCGGACTCCAGCTCGGAGTCAGAGCCCGAAGAGCCCCAAAGCAGGAAGAAGCTCCGGATGGAGGCCAGCTAAGCTCCGCGGGGCAGGCCAGCAATAAAAACTGTCTGTCTCCTCCGTCGTCTTATCCTCCTTTCAGTTCATCTTTAGAACCCTCAGAACCATTTAAGAGACTTTTTTTTTTTTTTTCCCTCTTTCTCCTTTTTTTTAAAAAAAATTTTATTTTTACGTAGAAGCTCTTGGACAACAGCTCTCGTTCTCCTTCCCCATTTCCACTTTTTTTTTTTTTTTTAACGTTTCCCTTCAGGGATTCCCTGTCCCCACCAGGAATTTTTAAACCAAAACACCCCAACTTGGCAGCTTTTTCTGTGGAGGACAGACGGCCGGCCAGACCTCTGAGCACATGGTGTCCTGACCACCCACCAGCTCCTCCAGCCCCACCGGGCACGTGCCCGGGGGACTCCTGCCCTGCCCAGGCCTGTCCTTCTGGGCCATCCTCACCTCTGTTTGATAGACTTTGTGAATCTGTGGACTGCTCTACTTTCAGAAGATGACCAGTTTGGAGTAATCAGAATTATTCCCCCTTCTTTTTAAGGATTTTTTTTTCCCCCTAAAAGGCTATTTATCGCTCCTATTGAAAGACCAGATCCTTGAAGAAGTTTGTGGTATAAGAGGAAGTGGGGACAGATTTGCAGCACAGAGTCTTGGCCTGTTTTACTCCTGCTTCTCTCAGCTAGCCTTAGGGAGGCTGTGTGACGCTTGTGTGGCGTGAGGGGATGGCAGCAGTGGAGCAGTAGCCACCAGGGGGTGGTAGGAGGTGGGTGGGCCAAGGAGGGAGAATCGGGTGGGGTAGAGGTTTTGTATTGAGGGCCAGTGATGATGTTTTGATATTTATTTCCTGCTACTGAAATTTGAACCTGAGTGAATTGTCCCTATTTCTGATGACGTCGGTATTGCAAAGCGACAGATTCATAAAGTAATGATCAAATCTTCCTTTCTTTCCGTGTGTATTTCTAAGAAATAGAGCCAACTGATTTTGTATGTAAATACCAAGAGCGGTTCACCTCGTACTAAACCCGCACCCCAGTGCGGACCCCTCCCCACCCTCGCCCCCCTTCCCCTTCCGACTGTCCTGGAACCTGTCCCCGTTATGTGATCCAGCCCTGGTTCTGGCTGCGGTCAGCAGATCCCAGTGAAGGGTTTTGTGTGTTTAGGCCTCATTTCTTTGTCTTTTTCCTACTCTGTTCCCGGCATTTGCTGATTTCTAGTGTATACTCTGTAGTCTCAGTCCGTGTTTGATTCCATTCCATGGAAATAAAAAGTATGTTGTACATACTGCTGAAGAATTGTCTTGCAAGTTAAGGCTTTCCCCTTTACTATAAGACTATAAATAAAAACTTATTTTATCCTTCTTGGTGGTGGTGTGTTCTTGCCCTGGCAAAGGCCAGGATGGTGAAGGCCACTGGGCCTGTGTAGGGGCCTGAGAGAGGAGCCCGCAGGCTGGGAGCCACCATAGCCGGAGCAGTTCCCTTTGTGTTTTAAGGGCTCAGCCTGGCCCAAGCAGGACAGGGGGGTGGATAAACCAGTGGTAGTGACTTTGCTCATTGGATGGAAGCTTTGAAAGTTCCAGCAGGGATGGGGTTATCCAGGGCAACATTTCTGGATCCAGCTCCAGCTACATAGATGACCCTTGGGGAACTGGTAGCCAGGAGCTGTGGGTTTGGGTTTCTTCTGGTAACGAATGTCATGTCCAGTCCAGGGGTGACTGGTATTCTCTAGGACTTTCCAGTTTCTAGAGAGTTCCAACATAGTAATAGGAGGCAGCAGGGCTGCCATGGGCTGGAAGTCAAAGAGGCTTCAACAGCATCCAGTTAGCTCTCCTCGGGCTAGGGACCAACCCTGGCCTGAACTTGTTTGACCTTGAAAGAAAGGATTTATGGCCAGAATACAGCTTAGCTTTGGTTTTCCTGTCTGGTTGACAGGAAATACTGCTGTTCCTAGACCAAGGGAGGGAGAGAAGTCTAATCAGTTCTTTGATTTGTCGCTCTTTAGAGTGGTGGTGCTGGGGCTCCTATCCGTTGGATGTCGAATCTGTAGCATCTCTTGTTGGTTAACGGGAGTTGATGGGGTGGATTGTGTTTCTTTAAGAGGCATTTTTACAATGTTATGTTAATTTCTGCTATACAGCAAAGTGACTCAGTTATATATATTCTTACTCATATTTATAAGGGATGTTTTGTAACGTGACAAGCCAACTCCCAAAACCATGATCTCGATAAGGAAAACAAGGATGCGGGGAGAGAGCAGAATCCTGCTTAGTAATGGCATTCCTTTTCAAGACAAAAAGAGACATGAATAAGGGAGAAAAAAACGGGAATGAGCAGTCTGGTGATTTCCTCAGCCCTCAAAGTGAGTGTGCTTTCTTCCCTTCCCCTTTACTGCCCTTTACTACATCCCTTTGTATATCCAGACTTTTAATTATAGATTCCATATTACGCACAATGGGCTTGGTCAGGGTGGGCATTAGAACTGCACTGCAGGTGCAGCCGCATTGGTGAAACAGTCGGGCCATCCTGGAAGAGGTGACATCCCCGAGATCCTGTCCCTGGCTCCAGGATATTGGCTGGAAAAGGAGTTGCGTTTTAGGCTTCTCGAACTTGCCATAAACCAGTTGGAAGAAAAAGGCCACAAGAGGATAGCAGGTTCACCTGGGAAAATCCCAACCTGGCCGATGTGCTGACAAGCAGTGGAGAGTAGGAGGAGCTACTGGGAGCAGCCTCCTGGGAAGTAGGACCAGGTAAGAGCCCCAGGGCTGGAGGGTTGTGCTCACTGAAGGGAAACAGGTGAAAGCCATGGCTAAGTTCCTTCCGGGGTGCGTGTCTAGGAAGCCAGTGTATGTCCCCCACGTTGCCAAAGTGACCACGGTTAACTTCCAGGTTACTCTGTGGTTGGTTCTCAAGGCACTGCACTCTGGACAGCCCAGCACAAAGCCGGAGAAACTGCTGAGGACTTGGTCCTGTGAAAAGCCACCTCTTTCTCTTGCCATGGGGAGAGCTTGATGTTTTCCTCCCTTTACAATTTGCCCCAAGGGCAAGGGTATTAATGGCCTGGTTTTTAAAATTCTTAATATGGTAATCCCATCTGTAGAGTAGCTACCACTTCAGCAAAGAATTGCCCAAAGCTAACAAAGCTATCAACTCAGAAAGACTTAAAAACCAGACTAGAGCAGATGATAGCCCTGAGCTAGAACTGGAGAGCTGAATTCAATCTCTTAATATTAGAGTTGTAGTGTATTAACTCTTGGGCTCTGAAGTCTGGTTGCCTGAGTTCAAAATCCTGGCCCTTGTTAGTCACTGGTAATTTGGGGCAAGTTACTTCGTTCAGCCTTAGTGTCCTCATATATAAAACAAGGATAATAATAGCTTTAACCTCACAATGTAGTTGTGAGGACCAGAGGAAATAATGCTTATAATGCACTTGACCTCAGGACCAAGGGAGCACTCAGGTGCCAGCTGCCCTTATCTACACAGAACACGTGACCAGGGCTGAATCTGCAAGATGCAAAAAACCCAGCTGTTCCCTGGACTGCATCAGGGTGAACTTCTCCATGTCTCACAACTGCTTCCTGCCCAAGATGTGTCCTTGCTGTACGAGGTAGAGTGAGTAAAGAGAGGGCACAGGACCCCAGAACTGGTGACAGTCGAGTGTTCAAAACCAGAGAATGTACCTTAGTTCTGTTGTCACCCAAAGTGAGGCTGTGTCATCCCCTCCCTCTACTACTCAGTGGGACACTTGGTACTCTGCCTGGCAGAATTGCCCAGAAGCCCCCATGATGGTGTTACTTAAAGTGCACCCTTGGGCCATGCCCCAGGGGTGCTTGTTAAGAGGATTCTCAGGCCCCTGCTCCCTCGACCAGCAGCCCACCATGGCTCACCAGCCAGTCGGACTGTTTAACAAGATGGTTCTCATGCACTCAGATTTTACTCCCCAAAGCAAAATAGCCCAGGGAACAAAAGGAAACTCTTGGGACAAGTGAGTCAGCCGAGTTGAATTAGCCAGGTGGGTCTGAGACCAGGCTCTTGAAGGCTTGGGTAAAGGGGGTGGAGAGACGCTTGTTATAAGTCTGATGGATAGAACTACCTAGACGGTGTTTCCCTTCTCCCAGTGGGGCTCAAAAGCTCATGAGGGCTACCTCGCCACTTGTTGGGGCAGCACCCATTTTTATGCCACACACTGACTGTCCTGCATCACCAAGCAGGTTTATAAGCTAGCCAGAGCAAGGCTATCTCTCAGGCCTGGCTCCGTTCTGCACAGCATGAAACGAGAGCTTTTCTTTGCTCAAAACAGTTTCTCTGGCCTGAGGAGGAAACCCAGGTAGGCTAGAGGAGTTTGCCAGCCTCTACATTGGATACACAGTGGAAAAATCATGTTAGGATCTAGGACCCTCTGACTCTGCTGGATCATGAATGGGCAAGACAGTGTCCTTCAATTTTGAGGTTTGATAGTTTGGGGTTTACTAAAGGCATGGGCTTTATTAATACATCCCCACACTTTCCCTGAGAAGGGGATAAACAAAAATATTTTCTACTCAGGTAGAGAATCAGATTGGCCAACTCATTCCCGGACCAGCTTGGAGGAACAAGCTGAGGTGGACACAGGACTGACGGCACTGGGCAGGCCCCTGCTTGAATTGTCTGGAGGCTTTCCTAGCAGACATCATCACCCAGTGGGTAAGTATCGTCATTGCTCCGTTAGGTCAAGCTAGGGACAAGGAGCCTGAGAGCTTCAGAACCAGTGCCTGGGTGGTTTAGGTCACAGGCTCGGAGCCCACCTACCTGGACTGACTGGCTCTGGATGACTCTGCTGTGGCTTCCTGAGGCATGACATGAGGACAGCAGTGGCACAAAGTGCCGCTGTGAGGCGTGAAGGCTTAAGTTGGAAAGTCTGGCACTCAGGCAGGACATGCACGTTAGCAATTCTTAGGTCTGTCTGCCAGCATAGGTCCTGGCCGTGCAGCCATTGGAGTTTTGTGGAGGTATGGAGTGAATCAGCTCTCTCCTTCAGTATGTTAAAATTCTCACAAGGAAGGGGCGGTAAATACGTGTTGAATACCAAAGGGCATGGTAACAAATAAGTTTTGTTTGATTTCTGAAGGGACTCTAGCAAAACGTGGTCTGCTATCGTTTGAAAATATCTCAACTTGGGAAATGAAATACACCCTTGCTGGCTGGGTCGGAACTATTAGCCATGACCTTTCTGGTTTCTTCACCCCGTTCTCCATCCTGGTTTCAGTTCATATTTCTGCAGTGCCTTCCTGATGATCTGCATTGAGCTAGCCACAGAGGCACTGAGAACCATCCTGTGCCTGCCCTATGTTTCCTGCTGGGGCTTGGTTACAATAAGGGCGGAAGCTTGGTATTTACAGGGCCTCTTGAGCAAGGGTGAGATGGGGACAGACTCACCTGCTGGCTCCATGCGGTCTGATGACTGGATCCAGGGCCCACGTGCTCTGGCTCTCCCTGCTGACGTGTGTGCCCTGTGCGCACACACACACACACCCCCAGCAGGATGGGTGTGTCTAGAAAAGAGCCAAACAGGTGGGCCTGGACAATTCACAACCCGCCAAGCCAGTTCCCTCCCGTGCCCATGCGGGATGCCAGCTGCACCAGCAGGCCCAGGTCTGACTGCCAGGCCCCATTTAGGGTTGTTTTCCTCTGATGTCCATTGTATGGGTGGGGACCCTGTACACCTACAGGCTCCGCTGGGCCAAATTATCCAGCACAATCTCTGCTATTAATTTTTTCCAGTAAATTAAAGGCCAGAGGGGGAAAGAAAAGGAAATGAAGAATCAAGGATCCAATGTTAAGAAATCTGTGCCAGAACCTTCCACTCCAGTGCTGAACATGGTGAGGGTTTGAGCCTCCTGCCAAGAAAAACAGAAAGCTGACAGCTCCACCGCAGGCCCAAAGGGAAAGGTAAGCCCTTCACAAGCCGGGTCCTGCAAGGCCTCCATGAGCCTCGCAGAGTCTGGTTCAGAAAATAACCCAACAGGCGTGCGGAGCTGCCACCCACGCCCCCAGGCGCTCATCAGCAGAGAGGAGTCCAGCTGGCACTGTGGTCCCACGCACAGGCTTGAGAGCCTCATTGTTTCGTATCTCCCGGAGGCATCAACAGCTGGGAGGTGGCAGGGACAGATCTGGGGCTAAAGGACAGTGGCCAAAGGCTTTGGGCCAAAAGGCCACAGCAAGGCCAGCCAGCTGAGAGGAGGAATGTCACGTCCACAGCAGATACCTACCACAGTGGAGACTTCGGGTACAGGAACTCTGGTTCAAATGACTTGACTGTTTCCCAACCAGGAAGTGAGTCCAGGGCCCCGTCCTCAGGGGGCTGCCGTGAGCCTTTCGGCAGGCCTTCTTCCCACCTGGTGGGTCCCACGGGCCCAGGCCTGGTCCTCGTGGTTGCTGCTGCACCCCGGGCACAATGCCCGGCCAGTCACGAGTACAACCCCACACGTACACGGAAGTGTGTGGGCCAGTGGACTCCGGCCGTCTGGTGTATGTCCATCTTTGAGCACGGTTGGGTCAATCCTGGGGTCACCTCTGCATAAGTTCAGTCCATGGGTATTTGAGCAGCCTGTATTCTCAGCCCAGCACTGTGTCAGTCACTGGGGAGGTTCGGGGCAGCTGATAAAGCCTGAGCCCTGCCTCCAAGAAGCTTAGAGTAGGTGGAGGGCAGATTCATGCACATGGCACAAGTGTGCTTGTCCAGGCTACAGATGCCAGAGTTCAGAGGCTGGGGCCCTCGGTCCAGACAGGATTGGCATGTGGGAGGGGCAGGGATCAGGGCCAGGTCATCACTTCTCAAGCTCTTGCTGTGCTCTCCTTCCTGCCCCTCCTCACCACAATGCCAGCTTCAGGCTCCCTGTGCAGCTGGCAGGGGGCAGGGTGGAGGCTATGGGGGGAAGGAAGGTGGGCCAGAGCCTCTACCCTGCACTGGCTGGATCACCATTCACATCCCACCATGGAGACTGGCCACTGGGGGATTCAGGCCCAAGGCCACCCCTGCTGTTGAGGTGGGGAAGGGATTCGAGGGGTGGAGTCCAGCGAAGCACTCTCCCTCCTCGGGAGCACAGCAGAGGTCTCCGGGGTACTCCTCTCATCATCCCCATCATCGTCCCCTCACAGAGGGGCCACTGCAGGACATCACAGGCCTGCCAGGCACGGGTCAGCACTCCTGGGGAGCAGAGTCTGTGCACTCCCAGGTCCACCTAGCCCCCTTGAGAGAGCTGTGCTACTGAGCCTGCTTTGACTGTAGTTGAAGTCCAGGCTCCTGTTACCATCCCCTCCATCCCAAGGACCTGGGCCATCACAGGTATGGACTCGTAGCTGAAGTCCAGGCTCCTGGCCTATCAGCCCAGGCCATCACAGGTATGGTGGATGGCAACATGAAGTCCTCCATCCAGGGTAACCAGCATGCAGTACCTTTTATTTTGAAAAGAATTTAGTTGTGACCAAAGATTGAGAAAGGAGTCTACTGAACCCTAAGGTAACCATTTTCCAATGTCGACAGTTACCAACATACAATACTTCTTGAAAGAAAAAGAATAGAAAAATGCATTATTATTAAAAGAAAGGATGGGTATGAAAGAGGGACACAGGAGCCAACTGAAAGAGCTCCTAATGGCCAAATCTGGGAAAATTTGAGCAGTAAAATAACACAGTATTAAAACATTGATATATAACCCAAAGTATAAAATAATTATTCATGATGTAAAGGATTGAATGAATAAATAAATAGAGCATAGATAAACTTTGCAAACAAAAGAATTGCAAGTAGTTTATGTAGCTACTCCATCCTCAAGGATGTGGGGTATAACTCCCCACCCCTCAGTTGGACTGTGCACATGAGCTTCCTTCTAAAGGGAACAGTGTAGAAGGGAAAAAAGAGGAACCTGGTGGGGGGACACCTGATAAACCTCAGTCAGGTGGCCAAGGTTAACGTCAGTGAGAAGTCATGTTGATAGCAGGTACCATTGAGAGGATGGGATGAGAAGGCACTTGACCTTTGTGGTCTTTCTCCCCAAAATCCAGTCTAATCATGAGAAAAAACTGACACAAATCCCAGTGGGTGGGCGGTCTACAAAATACTTGATGAGTCCTCTATCAAGGTCACCTGAAGCAAGGTAAGTCTGAAAATATCACAGCCAAGAGCAAGCTGAATGTCATGAGGTATCTCAAATGAGATCCTGGGACAGAGAAAGGGCATAGGTAAAAATGAGGGAATTCCAAATAAAGTATGTGCTCAATCATGTCAAACCCCTGAACTATAGCCTGCCAGACTCCTCTGTCCATGTGGTTTTCCAGGCAAGAAACTGGCTGCTGCGGCTGCTCAGTCGCTCCAGTTGTGTCTGACTCTGTGCAGCACCGTAGACAGCAGCCCACCAGGCTCCACCGTCCCTGGGATTCTCCAGGCAAGAACACTGGAGTGGGTTGCCATTTCCTTCTCCAGGGGAAATAAAGTATGGGCTTTAGTTAATAGATCAGTATTTGCCCTTAGTTACGATGAATGTGGAGACGGCAATGGCAACTCACTCCAGTACTCTTGCCTGGAAAATCCCATGAACGGAGGAGCCTGGTAGGCTGCAGTCCATGGGGTCACACACAGTTGGACACGACTGAAGCAACTTAACAGCAGCAGCATGATGAATGTACTATATGATGCTAACAAGAGGGGAAACTGGCTAAGGGGCAGAAGGGAACTCTGAAAGTTTATTATTTAAAATGTATTATTGTTGTTCTTTCTCACAGCTGTGTGTCTGCAGAGAGCAGAGAAAGTGTCCCATTAACCCGGGCTGGTGATGAGCCCTCCGCCTGCCTGCCTGGTTTTGTTGTTGGACGTGCCCAAGAAGTAGGAACGAGGAACAGTAGCCACTGGGCCCTGTGTTCTGAACCCCCTGCATCAGCTGGTAAAATGCAGAGCCAGGGTTACCGCAAGGAAGTGAAAGAGGATGTCCAAGAACCAGTTAGGCATGCCGTCCTGGAGTGGAGAAGGCTAGCTGGGGTCAGCTCCCGGGAAGACTGACTCACCGTGGCCTTGCCTGTGAGTCACGCAGCATCACACTGTGCCCCGGGTGGCCTGCACGTGGTGCAGAGAGCACTGCTTTATGCCGGGGACTGACAGTTGGGGGCTGGGGGTGGCAGGGAGCTGGTCAGAAGGGTAAGGTGAGCCTGCCCCCGCTCTTCATTGTCACCATCCTCATCCTGGTGAAAGACGGGAGCAGGCATTCAAGGCCTCTGTCGTCCACCCTGGAGGAAACTCATGCACGTTTAGTCTGCTCCCCACCCCCTGAGACCACCCATTTCAGAGACTGGGAGTGGTGGGAGCACGTGGCCTTTGGAGGCAGCAGACCTGGGTTCAGGTCCAGACTCCACTGCTTGATGACTGGTAAGCCCTGGGTGAGTCACTCCAGCTTTCTGACCTGTTTCTCCAGCTGTAAAATACAGATAATATACCTGCCCCACCCACCTCATGAGAGGGAATCAAACATTAAATGACGAGAGGCAGTGACCAGGAGGGTGTCTCCCTTGGGTTCTTGTTTGGATGGAGGTGGCAAGGACAATCTGCATTCTTTTTTTTTTTTGGCTGCCCTGGGTCTTATTTGCAGCATGTGGGATACAGTTCCCTGACCAGGAATCAAACCTGGGCCCCATGCATTGGGAGCACAGAATCTTAGCCACTGGACCACCAGGGAAGCCCCGACAATCAGCATTCTTCAGGCAGCAGGTGAGGACTTCGTGACTCGGGGGCTAATTTGGGATAGAGTTTTGTGTGTGTCAGGATGCTTTTGGTTGCAAGCAATAGTAAATAATCCAACTCTTTCAAATTGGCTTACCTAACTGAAAAGTCAAGAGGTAGATCCAGGCTGCAGAAGCAGTGTGACAGAGCTGTGGCCATGTTTCTCAGTAAGTCTCAGGGAGTCTGTATGGACTGGCCTCTAGACAGGCTTCCTTCTAGGTAGGAAAATAGTTGTTGGAGTCCCAGGGTACACATTCCACCATCCCTAACAGGAGAGAGCTGCTTTCCCCAGTCATCAGATGTCCAGGGCTTTCCTCCCTTTGGTCTATTTTAGGCCACATCCTTGGCTCTAAATCAGTCACTGAGGCTAGGACAAACTATGCTGATTGGCTTAGGCCTGGGTTATTATTAAACCTGAACAAGTTGCTGAAGCAGAAGGGTAAATTGAAATGATTGGCTTGGGCCGATCAGGACCTGGCCTGGATGGGGATGGTGGGTGGACACTTGCACAAGCCTTCTGGCTGCCACAGTTGGGGAGGGAAGGAATGGATGCCACAATGTCCACGACAGGCTTCTAGAGTCCACCATTACAGAGAACACAGTGATTTGCATTGCTAGCATCCATCTCCCCCTTTAAAGAATCCACCTGCAATGCAGGAGACCCTGGTTCTATTCCTGGGTCGGGACGATCCACTGGAGAAAGGATAAGCTACCCACTCCAGTATTCTTGGGCTTCCCTGGTGGCTCAGACGGTGAACAGTCCACCTGCAATGCAGGAGGACCTGGGTTTGACCCCTGGGTTGGGAAGATCCCCTGGAGAAGGGAATGGCTACCCACTCCAATACTCTGGCCTGGAGAATTCCATGGACAGAGGAGCCTGGCAGGTTATAGTCCATGGGATCTCAAAAAGTCAGATACAACTGAGTGACTTTCACACACACTACTAATTTGTACTGAGGCTTCATTCTGTCCCTATTCTTGGTCTTTGTGCTTCTGATGGAGCCCCATTTCCTGCTCATGGGAGAAGCATGTGATCAATCAGTGTCCTCTAGTCTCCTGGCCATGGGATTGCATCTCAGGAAAGCACTTGGCTTGATCAAAGCCAGTGAAATGCAATGATACTCACTGGGAAGGAAAAGCCTGCTGCTCTTGTCTGCTGAACTTGACCCTAAGGGTATGTAGGTCTGAAGCTGTTGCTGCTGCCATTTTAGAATCATGTGGAGAGAGCCTGAGGCCAGAGCCGATATAGAAAGATGGAGAGAAACCCACTGAAGCCACTCACAAAGCCACGCTAATTCCTGAACATTTCAGTTTATGAGTCAACACATTTCCTCTTTGCTTTAAGCCAGTTTGGGTCCGGTTTTCTGTCAGTTGCAACAGTTCTTTACATCATACAATTCTCCTTCCTGTTCAAGGGCAATGAATGACCTGAGCAATGCACATGGGTGGTTAAAATGTTTGGGCTGAACTTTAGCAAATACATTTTGTCATTTAACACTAATATGTACATGGAAAGCATCCCAGCCATGAGAGATGTGGAAGAATGTTGAATGGATGGGATTTAGTGTAGATTTAGGGGTAGGCAAATATAGCCCATGAGCCAAATCTGACCCACTATATTTTCATAAAGTTTTATTGGCACATAGCCATACTTTGCAGCTGTCTTGTACTACAATGGTAGAGCAGAGTTGAGTAGTTGCTTGCAAAGCCTAAAATATTTATCAATAGTTTGGCCACCTGATGCGAAGAGCTGACTCATTTGAAAAGACCTTGATGTTGGGAAAGATTGAAGGCAGGCGAAGGGGATGACAGAGTTTGAGATGGTTAGATGGCATCCCTGAGTCAATGGACATGAGTTTGTGTAGACTCCAGGAGTTGGTGATGGAAAAGGAGGCCTGGCGTGCTGTGGTTCATGGGGTTGCAAAGAGTCGGACACGACTGAGCGACTGAACTGAACTCAACTGAACTTTGGCCCTTTAGAGAAATTTTGCTGCCCCCCTGTGTAAATGGTGGAAGAATAAAATATTAGCAAAATAGTTCCCCCAAATGAATACCCATATCCTCAGATGGAAGCAGTACTGAACAGCCCTGGATCATAGACCCATTAATCCCATTCATATCAAGTCCTCTTCAGGAATAGAGATGCAGAGTAGAGAATGGACTTGTGGACTCAGTGGGAGGAGGAGAGTGTGGGATGAATAGAAACTGTAAGTAGCATTGACATACATGCCTTACCCTACCGTGTGTAAACTAGACAGCTAGTGGGAAGCTGCCGTCTAGCACGGGAGCTCAGCTTAGTGCTCTTTGATGGCTTAGAGGGGTGAGATGGAGGGCAGTGGGAGGGAGGCTCAGGAGGGAGGGGATATGTGTGTGCATACAGCTGACTGCTGTTGTTGTACAGCAGGAACACTGTAAAGCAACTGTATTTCAATAATAAAAAAAGCAAAGGGGAAATGTCTTTAGAATAGAATGGAAAAAACATATGACTCAAGCCCTACCATCAGCGTTAGGAAAGCAGAGTTTCCCAAATTTATCCCAGAATGATATGTCCTGAGTCTTTGTTAAGATGTCAGCACTGTTCTCTATACACCTGACTTTTGAAGCCAACGGATTCCATGTCTGCCAACAATAAGCGCACTTAGGGCACTCCTAAGAAGCTCCATTTTTAATTCCTGGCTCTTAAGCTCCTGCCAGAAGTGCAGCATAGTTAATACTGATGAAAACAGCCAGGGCCATGTAAGCCATCACCCTGCCAGGGGTTTCTCTGCTAAGTTAAATCACCAGGAGGCAACATACCAAGATCCAAGGCTAGACTTCTGTGGAAGGCCATCACGGAAATGTTATTTAATAGTATGGCCTCTGCTTTTGTGTGAGGTTTTCCTGAGAAGGGGCTTCATTGAGGACACTCCTGCATTGTTAGAGCACAGTGGCCATAATCTTAACTTGCAACTTCTAACTCAGAAATTATACCAGAGGGCGATTTAAGAACATTGTTGACTCGTATTGTCATCTCAGTCAAGTTTGCACTGGCTTATCCACGAAGACCCTGTTCTGCTCATAGTAGAGTCTGGCAGGCTTCCCAACTTACATAGCATTCAAGGTGGGTCTGGGATAGGCCCCAGGGGGATGTTGGGGCCCATCTGGAGATAAGAGATCTGTAGTCAATTTCTTTATTGATAGAGGAAATATTTGGGGCAACCTACCTTGAATGCTGTGGAAGTGCCTTTAACTTAAGGATCCATGATAAATCTGAGGACCCACTTGGAATGCTCTTTAAGTCAGGAAACCCTCCAGACCCAAATGGGAGCAGAGAGAGGTCTCATGGATATACCAGTTTAGACTCTCCTGAGGTAAGAATACCAGTGAACGATCCTCTTTTCTACCGTGCCAAATTTCCCTACCCTTTGGGGCCTGGCTCAAATCCTCCCTCCTTGGTATAAAGCCAGTGTAGACTGAAGCAATCCCTTCTCTTAACCACACCAATTACTACCGCAATTAATCTCTTAATACCTTGAGGCTACTGGTCTTAGAGGGTTGGCCTTTCGTTGTAGTGACGGGAGGGTGCATTTCAACATGTTGCTTTGTAGCCTGAACATTTGTTAGCCTGGCAAAAACGGTACCGGGACAAGAATTACATGCCAGGATGTGGACCTGGTCGATGCGCCACCTCTGTAGGCACCTTCTTTCCCATCAAGGAAGGAGAGGGGCTTCTCCTTGGGAGAGGGTCTCTGACCGGGTGAGGAATACCAGGTCACCACATGATTCCGAACTGCCCCTGCGATAGCTGCCCTGCCTCTTGCGAGGTGTCACCCACTGCCAAGTTCCTACATGAGGACTCAGGAACAAGGTCCCTGCTCATAGCCAGGTGAAGGAGACAGACACACAGACTGTGAAACCTGCGTGTGTGGAATGCTGGACAAACGAAGGGCTCCAGGGAGCTTGGGGTGCACAACTTCTCCCCCTCTTTGTTAGGTCCTCCCTGTCCTCGACTGGAGAAGGTGTGGGCAGGAGGAAGCCAGCTCACACCTCTTTGTAAATACTAACTCGCCCAGTCTGGAATCACATACAGGAGGAGACAGGTGACCCACAATTTGAAGAACTAACACTGGACACTCAGAAGGAACTTTCTTGGCACCAGTCACAAATGAGAGACGTCATAGAAAAGGTTATTTTTTTATTATTTCAAGGAGGTAATACATAGCTCAATACGCCAAAGCACTAGGGAATGAGAGGCAGCAGATGGCCAGAGTTTTTGAGATGAGCCTTACACTGCATCTCTGGGTCCCCATCTGCCCACGGCTGCTTCCAGGAAGGCCAGACCAGTGACATGGAGCTTGCTGTGACCATTGGGGTGGATAGGTGAGCCAACACCACCCCTACTAACCGAGAAAGAGTTGTTCTGTGTGGGCAGCAGGGGCCCTGCCAGGCTGAACAACTCTGGGCAGCGTTCAGCCCTGCCCTAGCAGCATCCAGCTGATCTAGCACTAGGTTTTCCTTCTCTGAGCCTGGAGTAGGCAGGATGTGAATAAATCCTGAGTCAGAAATGAAGGTGAAAGACTTAGTAGTGTTAATACTCGGGGTAAAAGAAGACAACACTGTCTTTCAGAAGGGTGAGCAGGGAGCTGGGGCAAGAAAGATGAAAACATTTCCTGGCCAAGGGCTGAAGGTGCTGCCTTGCAGTCTTCAGAGGGGCTGTTTGGGGCACGTGATGGGATGGCTCTGGGGCTGCTTCCTCTGGCTCAGAGTTGAACAAGAGGTTCATGTTCCACTCATAATTGGTTCCCAGGTCTAAGCTACCACAACTGAGGCCGAGGCAAATCCTGCCCATGCAGCAAGCTGGCCTCGGAGATGTGTGGTCAGTGCCTAGTCTGGAGAGGGAGGAACTCACACCTCCCGAGCGCTTCTCCCCCAACCCTAGCTCCTTCCCCTTGCAAGTAACCAGGCTGGGAGGCCAGGACCTTGGGCACCTCTGAGTGAAGCCCCACCACGTGTTTTTCCTGGAGAATTCATTTAGGTGAGACTCAAAGCCCCTGCCTAGGCATGGAGCAGACTTCTTTCCACCCACAGGAGGCCATCTTCCTGGTGACGCAGGGGTGGCACACATGAGAATCGCAGCAACAGCTCTGAAGGCTGTAATACTCAGACGTCATTCATTTCAATGGACGGTCGCGCTGGCCAGCTCGCAGGGCAGGGCTGCTGTGCCAGCATGCACTGCTCCCCAACCAACCCTGGCCGGGCCAGAGCTAGGTCCAGATGCTACACAGCTGGTAGGTTTTTGGTAGGACGGGAGTGGAAAGAATTTTTAAAAAACCACACCACTGTGTTCTCTAAACCGAGAGCCATCAGTTTTGTTCTGTTTAACAAAAAAGGACAAAGAACCAAGCTTCACAGCGGCCAAGGCTTGTGCAGCACAGAATGCAGTATGTATCGACATGTATCAACCTTGGTCTGACTGGGGAGACAGGTGAATACAGAGCTGCGGGGCCCGTGTCCCCTAGTCAGTGGCAGGCTCTGCTGATGCCTCATCCTCATGCTCCTCAAAGCCTGGAACAGGCTTCTGCAGAAAGTACATGGTAGCCTGGATCACTTTGTCCGGTCCAATATTGTACACGGGGTGAGTGGGCTGCTGCAAAGAGAACAGATGCCAGTCAGTCACCCTCTGGTCCTTAGACGTGTGCACAGCCTTTGCCCATTAAATGCACTAGTAAGAGTACAACAAGAAGTCAGAGCTGCACATGGAGATGTATCTTACAAGGCCCTAAGGTTCAACAACAGAGTCCTGGTAAAAACATGTTCTAGCACATGGGACACAAAGGAATTATAGAGCCATTAAAAAATATGCTTTCAGATACTTGATGACATTGGCAAATACTTAACATTAAATGAGGATAACAGCATGTGTGATGTCCCAAACTTACTTTTTAAAGTGTCTGTAGATGTGATGTATATGAAGAGGCAAAAATGGAATATTCCAAAATAGGAGCAGTGACATTATTTAAAATTTTCTAATTTATACTTTTATATATATTCCAATTATTAAAATGATGAACTTGCATTTATATTTATAATCAAGAAAAAGGTATACAACCCTAACATTTAAGTAAATATGTCAGGCCATATATAAATTATTTTATCCCAATGCACCAAAGAGACTCTGGTTTGAGACAGGGTACAATCCTAGGCCAGTATTCAGGATTCTTCCACTCTGGGACAATGAAGAAGGGGACATAATTGCAAGAGATTTAAAAACTTCAAAGAAAATACCATGACCAACTTCATGCCAAAGCATAAAAATTTTGATAAACTAAGCAGCTTTATAGAATAATATGAATTTTCAAAATTCCTCAAGAAGACATTCTTTAAAACCTATATGAATAAGTTAAATAACAACTGTTTATTCTGCTACAACCATTTCCCCACCACACCAAATACTAGGTCTACCTGTTTCATCAAGCAAGTGTTAGCTTATAATCTCTAACTTACACAAAATTTTCCAAAGAAAAAGTAGGGTAGGAAGATACCGATCTAATTTTATGAGGCTATATTATCCTGAAATACAAACTGGAAAAGAACAATACCATAAAACAAAAATTTAGATCAATCTTTCTCATGAACACACATGCAAAAAAAATCCTAAATAAAAACACTAGCCAAAAATACCAACAAAGCAAATCCAGCAGTGTAATAAACCAGCACACACACACACACACACTCTATTATGACCAAGTAGTGTTTATCCTTCTCATGTAAAGTTAACATCACAATGTGTATTAACAAAAACATAATACAGATTAAAGGAGAAAACCCAGATGTGGAAAAAGCATTCAATAAAATTTAACACTAGATTATGATTCAAACAAAAAAACAACTCAGCAGACCAGGAAAAGGAGAATATCCTTAACTTAGCATGAAATATTTACCAAAACCTCACAGTCAGCAACTTCCTGAATGGTGGAATTATTGAAGCCTTTCCATTACAATCTGAACACTTTCTATTACCACTTCTAGTCAACTTCCATAGAGGGTTTAGCCAACATTACATGGCAAGATAAATAAAATTCTTAAGAATCAGGAAGGAAATGACAAAACTGTCCTTATTTAAAGATGACATTACGGTCTAAATAAAAAAATCCAAGAGATTCTATAGACAAACTATTAACAACTATTAGGAGAATTCAGTGGGAATTCCCTGGTGGTCCAGTGGTTAGGACTCCATGCTTCCACTGCAGGGAGCCAGATTTGACCCCTGATCAGGGAACAAAGATCCCATAAGCTGCCTTGAAGCAATAAAAAAAAAAGAATTCAGCAAGGCTGCTGGGTGCAAAATTAAACTACAATTATCAATAGCATTTCTATACATTAATAATAGCCAATTACAAAATAAAATGAAAAAAATAATCACAATAGACACAAAAACTATAAATTTCTTAGGCATAAATCTAACGAGATATGCTAGTCCTTTGTGGGAAATGATAAAAGACCATTATACGTAAAAAACCTGAAAAATATTAAGGGAAGCCTTAATATTAAAGTCAGTTGTCTCCCATTAATATTACATTCAATGCAATTCAATGTAATAAAATTCCCACTAGCTTTTGTGTGTGTGTGTTTGTGTGGAACTTGATAAGCTGATCCTAAAATGCACAGGAAATCCTAAAATGCAAAAGGCAAAGAATAGTGAAAACAAAAAAAAGAATGAGGTGGGCTTACATGCATTTAAGATTTGATAAGACAATGAAGATAATAAAACAGACCCATGGAACAGAGTGTCCAGGAACAGAACCAACTCATAAACAGAAACTTGAGTATGTAACAAACGTGGTACACATCAGTAGGAAAGGTTGTAAACTTCAGTAAATGGTGCTGGTCAACTGGTATCCAAAACAGGAAAAAGACAAAATTATATCCAACCCTCACTACAGATGGAAATCAATTTCAAGAGAATTTTAAAAATTAAATGGGAAAAGCAAAATTTACATTGTTTAGAAGAAAATACATTTATGACCTCAGGTAGGAAAAGATTTCTTAATTAATCCCACCCTCCCAAACCCTTGAAAACCAAAAAGGCACATAAAATTATTCACTTCAGAGTTAAACTCTTCTATTCAACAAAAAACACTAATAAGGTGAAAAGACACAAACTGGAAGAGATTCACCACACACATACATACACCATTGACAAAGAATTAGTGTCAAGAACACACAAAGAACTACAGAAAGTATAAGAAAAGAAGAAACAAAATTACAAATCAGATAGAAATTGAGCAAAGGAAATGAGTGGCTGGCGATTTACAGAAAACACAACACAATGACCAAAAAAAAATGTTTGAAAAGATGCTCAGCCTCACCAGTAACCAGGGAAACGCAAAATAAAACAGACACCACTTCACATCTAGCCAAGTTGGAAGAAAGGAAATATCTGACTATGGCACAACTCATCTTGGTGCTGCATGAGTGACGAAGAACCCAAGCACACAGGAGCCGTCTAGTAAAGATGAAGGTGGGTCTCTCAGAGAAACCAATAAGAATGTTCACTGCAACACCTTGTGTCACAGCACAAGCTGAAACCACCTCGATGCTGACCCACAGGAGACTAGAAAACTCGACTGGGGTCCACCTAGACAACGGAATACCATACAGTAGTTAAGATGAATAAATAAAAGCAACATACATGAAGATGGCTAAACCTCAGGGTAACAATGGTCAGTGAGAAAAGTGATGCCGTCGATAACTGCTATAAAGCAATGGAAAGCATACATGACAAATCTATTATTTGTGGATACATACCTCTGTAGTGATAGCACAAAAACATCTGCTGGCATGATCGATGTTGAATTTAGGATGGGGTTACGATGAGAAAGGAGGGAGGGAAAGGAATGGAAGAGAGCTGCATAGCAGGCAAACACATGAAAAAGCTGAAGGGGTTTTATTTGGATTTCCTAAACTAATTAGTGAGGCTGAGCATCTTTTCATCCACCTACTGGCCATCAGCGTTTCTTCTGCTGGAATATTTCATGACAGTCTGCACAGGCCTATCATTTGACGGCCATGGACAGTCTTAGTCGGAGTCGTTTCTCAGGCTCCTGACTAGGCTCAGAAGCATCGCCTGTGGCCAGGAAGGCCTGGGGCTGGATGCCGTGGTGAACAGCCAGCCCACGGGGGTGATGGTTTTTGAGGGAAGCAGACAGAACCCAGTCAAACACACAACTAAAAAGTTGTGCTGGGAGGGAGGGGGGTTCTGGAGGGGGAGCATATGTAAACCCATGGTGATATCATAGCATTGTATGGCAAAAACAATAAAAGGGAAAAAAAAAAAAGTTGTGCTGGTGCTATGAGGGGCACATATCATACTTTGGCCGGGCATTTCTGGGCGTCTCATCTCTAGACGGTGGTCTGAGAGGGTTTCTCTGGATGCAGGGCTGCACGTTGAGATCTCCAGGAGAAGACCTCAGCTACAAGGGGAGGGATGCTTCTGCAGATGCAGAAACCGCTGCCCCCGAGCCAGCTTCCTCCAAGACGGGGACTAATGACAAGTAGTCTGGGTCCTAGACTCCGGGACACAGGCACACACCCTCCGTCGCAGGCTGAATCCCTGCTTAGAACTTTGAGTTTGCCAGTCAGGTGCTCACGAATGGGGAACAGGCAGCAGATGGAGAGAGTGTGGGGACGGCGAGCTCGCCAGCCTGTCCGTGGGGGACACTTGTGCCATCGGTTCTAGAGGCCCCAAGGGGCTGCTCTGCCCTCCTGCCAGCCCCGTCCTGGGAGCCCTGTGGAGAAGCGGTGGTGACCCCCCACCCCACCCCCCAGCCCCATCCCGCCTTACCAGGGCATTTTCAGGCACACCCAGAACCACGTCGTGCAACATGGCTCCGCTGCCGAAGTGCTGGGCTATGGACAGGCCGCTCAGGCAGTAGCACGTGTGGTAGAAGTCCCGGGACCTGCAAGGATGCGGCAGCTCTGAGCAGGTATCCTCTGCTCCCCACCCACCCCAGCACAGCCTCCGACGATGAGGCCACAGATGAGGCCCAGGAAGCACTTGGACGTCCCAACCCGCCCTCCAAGTGCCTAGAAACCTGGCTTCCCCCCAGAAGCAGTGTTTCAGAGCTCCATCCTTCTGCCCTGCCTAACCGTAGGAACTGTCTGTCCTCTTGACTTCCTTCTAGGAAAGGCTCTCCAGGGTAGTATTGCTAAATCCATAGAGTACAAAAGCCATAAAAAACACCCCACACCAAAATTTCTAGAAATGAGTCAAATTCTTTCTTCAAATGGGTCAAAATTTACAAATAGGTAAATTGCTGGGGGCCAGCCTTCAGCTGAGCCTTCCCCTGGATGCCTGCAAAAGGAGGCAGGATGTGTGTGTGATGGGGGGGTGGAGGGAGTGAGCAGCAAAGGGAACAGAACTTGATTGGCTTCCTTTTTTCTTTCAGTATGGCACCTAAAGGTCTACCCTATAACAGCTGTGATTATAATCTCTGTTTATGATACTCTTGAGAGTCCCCCAGACAGCAAGGAGACCAGTCCATCCTAAAGGAAATCAACCCTGAATATTCACTGGAAGGACTGATGTTGAAGCTGAAGCTCCAATACTTCGGCCACCTGATGGGAAGAACCAACTTACTGGAAAAGACCCTGATGCTGGGAAAGATTGAGGGCAGGAGAAGAAGGGGACAACAGAGGATATGATGGTTGGATGGCATCACTGACTTGATGGACATAAATCTGAGCAAACTCCAGGAGATGGGGAAGGACAGGGAAGCCTGGAGTGTTGCAGTTCATTGGGTCGCAAAGAGTTGGACTCAACTTAGCGACTGAACAACCACAACATGACACCCAGGAGTTTAAAAACCCTGTATCCTGTTCTAGTTAGGTCAGTTTGGTTAAATAAAAGAGGAAAGAAATGCTACCCACGCAGCAATCTGTTTACCTAACTGGTAAGGGGGTGCAGGTAAGCCGGGAAAAGGAGAGAGCTGAAAGTGCAGGTAAGCCGGGAAAAGGAGAGAGCTGAAAGTGCAGGTAAGCCGGGAAAAGGAGAGAGCTGAAAGCGCAGGATGGACGCATGGTGGACAGGGCTGCTCTGGGCCCGGCTGCTCCCATGCCACGTGGGCACTAAGCAGCTGCACAGAAAGGGCTGCCCCGTCTGGGTCGGAGCAGGCTGCGCGCTCAGCCCCTCACCCCGCCCTCCCCAGAGACAAGGCACTCACTTGCCAGGTTTATCCAGAAGCCCCCCGGTGGGGCACTGGCAGCACATCAGGATGTACTCCTGCAGGGCCTGCTGGTGAAACATCCAGCGGCTCATGCTGAGGGCAGAGTCACCTGCAGAAGACAAAGGGTCAGTGTGCACCAGGGCCTGGGAGCCGTCCGGCGGAGGGTCAATAACTGCTTTGTATTTTATGATCCAATAGGAACAGTCAAGGACTCCCCCCATTCTGCTTGGACTAATCTTGAAAATCACGTTCTTGGGACACGTCCCTTCTCCGGAACCTTAAAATGGGTCAGAGAGCAGCAGGTCAGAGCAGCACTTGGCTTTACCTGAAGTGTCTCCTCCTTACCCTGGAGGGCAGTTTCTAAACCACATCCCTTGCAGGCACTGAAGAGCTTTTTAGCTCAGCTTTCAATACGACCTCTGCTACTGTGCCTGACTGGGTTCACAATCCCCCCCCCCCCCCGGGCTTCTTAAGACTTTTCCTCTAGCACATCTCTGAAACTTGTTAACCAGACTTTAATTAGCCAAGAGAACTCCAACAGGGGTAATACTGTCTGTTGCTTCCACTTCTCTTAGCCTGAATTTAATCTATCTCCAAAGGGAATTCTCCAGCTAATCTCTCGGCTCAAAAAGTTTCTCTAAGAAGAATTCTAATAATTGGCCTCCTGCATCATGATAGTCTAAGCAGAAACTGGGATTCTGGTGATAATACTAAAGTACTAGCCAGCAACTGAGCTTCTTTACTCTGAAGTTTAATCAGCGGTCAGAGAATCTGTGGACACGGTTGAGGGACAAATTACCACCCAGCAAATGTGCACGGAAACATTTATATGAGAATTGTTTTCAAAAATACACATATAGGACATGCATTAAGTCTTTAGTCAATTTTATACTTTGATACCTCGGCTACAAAGGTAGTGAACAACCTGTAAATGACAACGGAAAGCTAATTTTCCTGTCTTTTTTTGTTTTATGCATTTTTCTATACAGGTATGATATTTCTGTATCTTATGTCTTTCATTTAACTCTAGAGGCATACACTTTTCTGTTCTGCTACATAATCTTCATAGCCATCATTCTGAAAAGCCACAGAGTATTTCATTAAGTGGACACATGTAATGGCATCAATGTAGGCACTGGACCCAAACTCTCACATAAATGAGTAGAAAATCTTCTATGGTAAAAATTCATCAAAGTTTATAGCTAATGTGGTACATAAAAAGAAATTTCCAAAAAGAGTTAATTTTGAAATATTCGTATACATAGACTACTACAGAAAATAATCATTTTCAGATTTCTTAAATGAGTGATGGGAGGAGGGATGGGGGCAGTCGGAAAGTGACCGCTATCTCCCGGGTTGAGCCCTGGATGATGTGCACGGTCAGCTGATGTTTGGGGGCCACGTACAAAAACCACTCATCTTCAACACTCAAGTCCCACCCGGCTCCTGAGATGCTCACACCAGAAGAGGCACACAGGAACTGAGCCTAAGGAAGAGGAGCACGGTCAGGGCCCCCTTCTTGTGCTCCTGAAATGCTCACAGTATTGTAATTACTTTCCTCTTGTTCTTTCTCCACCTGTGAGCACAGCGCTGTAGGAGATACACACAGATATGATGGGACTTCTCTCTAGCGTACTTGTTGCCAAGGCCGTTTCCAGTTCCTTGCAATCATAAAAAATGCCGCAGTAAACACCTCTGTGAATCTTCTCTATGTTTAGGATTATTTTCTTGAAATAGATTCAAAGGAGTGGAATGATTCAGTTAAAAAAGAATAAACATTTTTAAGGCTTTTCATAGATACTGATAAACTGGTTTAAGACTTTATATAGCTGCCAGTAAAATTTAAGATTCTTCCTGTACTACCTCCAGCATTGGTTACTTTTAAAAAGTTCTCAGTAATACATGTATATGTGTAACTGAATCACTTTGCCATACACTTGAAACTAAGACACACTGTTAATCAACTATGCTTCAGTATAAAATAAAAATAAAACATCATACATGGAAACAAGTTTTCAGCATTTAAAATGTTAAAAAGGAAGAGTACCTAATTATTTATCTTGCTTTTAATTACTAATTAGGGTGAACTTTTTTATAACTTGCTTCCTAGTTATATTTCCTTTTGAAAGTTTCCTGTGTCTTCTGAGATACGGGTGAATTTTATTAGTCTAATTTTTTACTACACTTGCCCTTTATCTGTATCATATGGTATACTTATTTCTCCCTTTTTGCTCTACTTTTTGGCAAAATGGGTTTTTTAAATTACATAAATATAGCTTACCTATATGCCATAATGACACTGTTGATTTTTCCTTTGTGATCTCTTCTTTTAAGAAGCACATTCAATGAGCACAGGGATGGCGGGGTGGGGGTGGGGGATGTGAAAATTCTAAAACTGATCACAGAGGTGGTTGCACAACTCTGAAAACACTAAAAACTACTAAATTGTACACTTCAAATCAGTAGATTGTTCAGTATGTAAATTATATCTCAAGAAAGCTGTTATTTTAAAAAGCATATTTATCAAAATTTAGGATTAACTGCATTAAACATTAGTATAAAATATACCTTTACTTAATATCCTATAATAAATAAAAGACTGTTACCTTAAGGCAAATGATAACCTATCCCTAAAATTGGAATCTGAGAAGAAAATGCTATGTTTATTATTAAATAGATTACAGTGTTGCAGTTACCTCCTCCATTCCTCAAAGTTCATAAACTGGACAAGAACTTCCAGAGATCCTGAATTTGCACATCAACACACATAATCACAGAGGGAATAAAGGAGATATGATTACAGAGTGATAACTGTGCCTTTTAAATCCTTTATCCCTCTTCCTTAAAATACAGATCCCCATTATAATGTCATTTTGCATTTCAAAGGTTCCTTTTATCTGAGAAATCAAAAGTTTTTCCAACAGTAACTGACAGGTACAGCCACATGGAGCTCAGTTTCACAGGTGGACAAATATAGAGTATGTCCCAAGCCAGCAACTAGTAACTATCAATCCAAACAGAAATTCACAGGCCTGCTGTGGTCTTACTGCTCCACACACACACAAAAAAAGTGATTTAGTCAGCATTGGACATTTTAAATATATTAATAATAATTCATTCTTCTACTCAACTATCGCCTTCTATGACTAAGGCAGCCACCTCATGGACTGCTGACAGCCTGACGACCACTCGCCGAGTCAGGCATGGCCTGGGTTCATGGGCCACGGTGTGCTGGTCCCAGGTCATCATTTTAATTATGAGTGTCAGCATCATTGCCTTAGACATATTTGTTCACTTACTAAAATATAAGTAACACACAAGATAAAGGAACTGTGGTGTTGAAGAAGACTCTTAAGAGTCTCTTGGACAGCAAGGAGATCAAACCAGTCCACCCTAAAGGAAATCAGTCCTGAATATTCATTAGAAGGACTGATGCTGAAGCTGAAACTCCAATACTTTGGCCACCTGATGTGAAGAACTGACTCATTTGAAAAGACCCTGATGCTGGGAAAGATTGAAGGTGGGAGGAGAAGGGGACGACAGAGGATGAGATGGCTGGATGGCATCACCGACTCAATGGACATGAGCTTGAGTAAACTCCAGGAATTGGTGATGGACAAGGAGGCCTGGCATGCTGCAGTCCATGGGGTCGCAGAGTCAGACACAACTGAGCAACTGAACTGAACTGAACAGTAGGATATAAAACTTGAGAAATATGTTTCCTGGGACTTCCCTGGTGAATTGCATACATACTGCTTTGAAACCTAACTTTGACCACAGTATATTGTGAATATCTTTCTGTGTTGCATCTTCTTCTGACTTCCAACATCAGTATTTTGTCCACCACTGAAAACTTCTTCCCAGATCCCTGCCTGGTCCAAGTCCACTGTTTGCTAAGAAGTGAGCTACAGGCCTAATATGGGCCTCCTCCCAGGGAGTGAAAAAAGCTAGAAGCACCAAAATTCACAGACAACTGACTTTCTTTCACAGGCAAATACGGAAATATGACCAATCCTCCAGAACTTGTGATATAATAAGCAAATGTGAAGCACGAACCCCTTGAAGACTTGGGCAGGTAGGGTTCCTGTTATCCTCTCACCAGATTCTCCTGGCAGCTACAGAATGACTGCATCTTATCCCTTCCAGGGACAGGCTTGTGAAAGGCGGAGGGTGTTACCAGAGGTTTGACCTCACCAGTTCCAAAAACAGAGATCACTAAAACCCCAAGTTATTTCTTGTTTTGAAACATTGGGCTCTCAGGGGATTTCTGATTTCCTACTATAGTGTTCAAAGCAGAGACCATGCAGGCTCCAGAGTCAGCGGGAGGTATCAGCTCATCACCTTGAAACTGGGGCTCTAGGCAGAGGAATCTTAGGACAGGCTGTGACAGGGAAGGTGGAGTGATGGAGAGGATGGGGTGACGGGGACACAAGAGAGAGCCTCTGTCTACTTCAAATAAGAAACTAATGCAAGGGGCTCAGAAAAAAAACAGCCAAACAAGAGAAAGTTGTGTGTCTGGCAAGCAGGTGGGCAGGAGAAGGGGGCAGTAGAAAAGAATTTTATCTCTACATTTGAGCAAAGAATAACCCAACTACTAAGCTTCATTCTGGGCCAAGGGATTGTACTCCAAGGCTGATCAGCATGCAGCAGGGCTGCCATGACTTCCCCTCTCCCACTGGTTTCCTTCCTGTTCTCACATGAAGTAAATGAGAAAGATGGTTCAGGAAGCAGCCTGAGATTCTGAGATGTGACAAGGGAAGACTCTCAGAAATTTGCTCTCTATTTCCCTGCTTGGATTTGCATGCCCATCTGAGGTCCCACAGAGATGATAAACCCAGGTCTCTCTACTCCAGTGGTGTGGGGGTTGGGGGGGAGGCAGTACTAACCTGCATCCAGGATTCTTCAGTGACTCTAAACTATGGCACTTCTAATGGCAGCCACCACGCAGCCAGCCTGGCACGGTGGGTCTTTGCTCCAGGGGTTCTTTCTGCCTTTTCGGCACCATTGTGACCATGTACACAGTGTGGGTTTTCAGTCTGACGTGACTCACACAAAGCTCTGCATGGGAACCCGTGGCTTCACACTCAGCTGAGGGGGCGGTCACCATGTGGCCAGGTGCCCACCTCTCCCACCTGCCACAGCCGGTGTGACGCAGCAGTGACCTCTGAACCCAAGGACGAAATCCTAGCTGGCACATGCGTGCCTAGGGAGGGAAGGTCCACACTGGGCACTCAAAATCCAGGATGGACAGAGGCTGTTTCAACCCCTCTAACCAAGCGCCCTGGTTTCTGACTTGGTCAGCAGCCGAGGGGAGCCGCCAGCCCCACCAGCACCCCGGGCTCACCTTGGGCGTGCAGCGCACGGTGAAGCAGGGGCAGGAGACCCGCCTGCCAGAAGGAGTAGCAGCCATCCACCAGCTTGTTGCAGCGACCCTGAAATCCACCTTCAAACCTCATCTGCCGGCTTGTCACCCATTGCTGAGCGTGAGACAGAGAAGAGAGAGGCGCCAGAGGTTAAAAGAGACACGTGATCCAGCCAGCTCTCCAGAGGCCGGTCTGGGAGGGAGCGTTCCCAGGTTTCGGCTTCTCAGCTCTCATTCCCGTGCTTTGACCTCAGACTTCCTCACCCTCAGCGTCACAGAGGGCTCTACACTGCAACAGCTAGTGTAACCCTCTGGAGGCAACCAATACGAATTCCTGCTGGGGCCTAAAAGACAACTAATTGCCTTTCCTGGGTTTCAAGAGGGTTCTGGTGCTGAAAGAACAAAGGGGCCAACCTAGCCTGGAAGGAGACCTGCAATAACGCCTCTTATAAACAAGGTTTAACTGGGACGTTCCAGGCCAGACCACCGGTGGCTCATTTCTATTCACTTTCCTTGCTCAGGGAAGTTTATTAAAAGTAGATAAATGGAATTTTACGCTACAGGTCATCAGATGATTTCACACCATTCTTGGCGAGGAAATTCACCCCAGGTTTCTTAGCACGGCCCTTGGCCCTTGCGGAACCAGGGGCAGAAGCCACTAGTTCTGGTGAAGGAGGATGGCTCTGTGCACTCCAGCCAGTCTGCTGCTCCAGGGCAAACCGGCTGGCGACAGAAGAGCCTTTACTGTGGACCTGTAACATGGCCCTTGGCGTCACTCAGTGGGCACACGTGATACCTGCCTCCCTTATCTCCAAGTTTTCTAAACACACTCCACTTCAAACATCAGGATAGTCAAGGGCTTGGCCTCGGGGAATGAGCAGACCAGCTGGCTGAGCAGATAATATTTCCATGTCCCTCCCAGCCCCTCAAGACAGTTCCAGCCACCAGCCAGGATCTCAAGGAGCTGCTTCACCAAACTGAAAGGTACAGAGGAGGGCATTCCCCTGGACCAATGTTTTACTGCACTGAGTTCCTAAAACGAGTCACTGAGGACCCCCTTTGGAAGAACCAGTCCAGCCCTCCTTTAATTAACAATTGTAGAGTTTAGATTACATCCCTGTTCAAGGGCAACATCACCCATAGAGTCACAATCCTAAAATTCTTAGAAAGACACAAAAAAAACTGCACTGCAGGTCCACACTGATATATCCCCAGTGAGTCTTACACGAACCAGTGCTTTAGGACTGATGCCCTCTAATGAAAGCAGGTGAAGCTTTTCTCAAGAAAACAGGCACTACAGTAGGGAGTCCATTCTTCATTTTTGCTTACCCCACAGATTAAGTCTTTATAAGCCAGACTAAATAATTTTTTTCAGTGCCTAAGCCCATGGATTTATTCTGTTTCCCTCCGCTATATGAATTCATAAAATCCTTCAGGTATGGGTCCTAGTTCTCTCAGAGCAAACAGAAGGGAGGGAGTAGTTTGGGCAAGAAGGATGCACCTACTACATACCAGGCTATTTCATGTATGTTATGTTCTCTGACCTTCAAAGAACTATTACTTCTACCTTGTGCAGAAAAAGAGTTGAAGTTAAAACAAATTAGACAATTTTCCCAAGGTCATATGGCTATGAAGTGGCAGAAAAAGAGTTCAAATCCAGAACACTGTCATTGGAACTGAGACATCTGCTTATTTCTTATTTCTGCCTGGGAGATGGGGCTTTTATGTTTCACACCTTGTTAGTGATCAGGTTTTTAAACGTCTGATAAACTCTAAGTCAATGCATAAAGTTGCCCATTTGGGCATAAACCCTTCAGGCATTAAGAACCTTCAAGAAGAGTATGCTACAGGAGGCTTCCTAAAGGCCAAGACAAAATGCCACTGGTCATATCTATACAGGAAAAATATAAACTCTCTTGGGACCCCATGATGGGTCTCACAGCAGTTCCTGCAACAGCAACCTGACACCTGAACTTAGGGAGAGGAGATGAACATCAGTTGCAGCTGATCTGCTTTGAGGTCATGATCAGGGAGTAAAAGCTTCACCAAAGACAGCTCCTTGGTGGCTGTGTGTGTGTGTATACCAGGCCTCCAATGATAATTTAGCTATAATCTAACAAGTCCCTGAAGCTGACTGCATTCTGGATAATGAGTTCACTCTGAATAATAGGCAGGAACTTGGAGCTGAGACACAAATGCCTGGGCCACCCGCTCCGTGTATTCCCTACTGTGACCAGCTCATGAAAAGGTAGCTACTAACCACTCACGTAGTGCGGTGGGTAATAAAAGCTCGGCTTCCAAATGCCTCAAAGCTCTTCTCATAACTTCTCCCAGGAGAATCTTTCTAAGACACATGAAAACCTCTAGTTTTAAGAGACCAAAGCTATACTCTCCTACAAGTAGGAGACAGGTAGTGTGGCCCTCCCCGGATATCTGAGGGACTCAGGAAGGCTCTGGGGTTGGCCTAACACATGACGTAGAAAGTTCAGAGCAGGAAGGAGGAAAGGCAGGAAGAAGGGAGCTGAGACCGAGAGCAGACGTTCACCCCTGCACCCTCTCAAACCAGTGCTGGGCGATCCAACAACTGCATCTGAAGCTTTGCTACAGGACTGTCAGCCCAGAGCTCAAGGTATAAACTGCTAGCTCTTCACACAGCCAAATGTCCCTGAAACTGGCATGTCTGAGCAGTCACATCCCAGGGGCCTGGGGCCTGAGGGGAAGACAGATCACCAAGTACTTACTAGTAAGCTCTTCAAGTTCAAGGAGCGCTCCTTCTTGAGGATGACCAGTGCAGCCAGGCCACAGAACGTGTAGCCGCCATGGGCTTCCATTCCTGGCACCCCGCCAATCCCACCTTCCCAATTCTGACACCTGGGAGGAGGTCGAGAAAATCCAACTGAGTGTCAGCCAGTAAGCACCCTGGATGGCGAAGAGTGAGGAGGCTCAGCTTAAGGCATAAACTGCTGCAACCATATTCAGTATCTTATGATAAACTATAATGGAAAAGAATATGAAAAAGAATATATCTATATAATGGAATTAATTTGCTGTACACCTGAAACACAACATTATTAATCAACTCTTCTAATTCTATTTAAAAACTGCAACTATGAATGGAAAGATGCCAGCTAATTAACTTTTAGAAATGCTTCCTCCACCTGCAATGTGGGAAACCTGGATTTGATCCCTGGGTTGGGAAGATCCAACTGAAGGGAACGGCTACCCACTTCAGTATTCCAGCCTGGAGAATTCCATGAACTGTATAGTCCATGGGGTTGCAAAGAGTTGGACACAACCGAGCGACCTTCACACTTTCCTCCAAGAAAAAAAAAAGGAAACATAGTCTACTAACGAACAAACATAGTACCTCAAATCATTACTTTTTGGCAAGAGTTATAAAATCATATGTATACTGTGATAACCATCAGGTTAAAATAAAATTGAAAAATAATTGCTAATTATGGTTATCTTTTAATACAAATCTATTGCTGATACCTTTCCTCTTCATTTTTCCGTTTTCAAAAAGCTTTCAGAATGAAAATATACACTTTTATAGCTATCCAAAGTAAACTTATTTTTCCAAATTACAAGTTCCTATATTTTAAATTATTATTATAATAATTATTGGGATTATAAGATAATTAGATAATGTAAGATAATATAGAAAATATGACTGTTTTTTCTAGTCATAAAAATGTAATACTCTTTGGCCCAGCAATATTAGGGTCATTTCTAGGAGTTAAAGGGATTCCCTGATAGCTCAGTTGGTAAAGAATTCACCTGCAATGCAGGAGACCTGGGTTCTATCCTTGGGTTGGGAAGATGCCCTGGAGAAGGGAAAGGCTACCCACTCCAGTATTCTGGCCTATATAGTCCATGGGGTAGCAAAGAGTCAGACACGACTGAGCAACTTTCACTTTCTCTTTTCACTTTCTAAGAATTAGTCCTACAAAGTAAGTACGAATGTGTCCAAAGATCAGATTATAAGAATGTTTATTGTATCCCCATTTATAATGGTGAAATATTAGAAACAACTCAGAAACTCAATAGTAAGGGACTGGTTATATAAATTATAATATACCCATATCACAGAATACTATATAATCATTTAAAATAACATTACAGAAGTATACTCTAAAATGTTCCAAATACATTACATGAAAAAGTTATAAAATGATAACGTAAAGCATGATTTTTCTGGAATTCTGGAAAGATAAGAAACAACTGAGTGGTTGGTGACTTTATATTTTCTTTATTGCATGTCTTAATAAACCTGTTTTATTTGTGATATGAAGAAATTTTCTTTTCTGTATATTTTCATATAACATAGAACTCTACTTCCAATGATCTACTCGTAAGTATGTAGAGTCACATTCCCTACAGGCGTGTCTGTCTCACAAATCCTCAAAGGTGTACAGGTCAATGAGCACTTAATCCAACTTCCGGGTGGAAGAAAAAGGAATCTGTAGTACTACCTGTCTTCCAGGCACCTCTCATTAAAGGAGAGGCCTTGGGAATTCAGAGGCCTTTTTCACAGAGGCCTGATAACCTCAGATACACAGATGACACCACCCTTATGGCAGAAAGCAAAGAACTAAAGAGCCTCCTGATGAAAGTGAAAGAGGGGACTGAAAAAGTTGGCTTAAAACTCAACATTCAGAAAACTAAGATCATGGCCTCTGGTCCCATCACTTCATGGCAAATAGATGGGGAAACAGTGGAAACAGTGACAGGCTTTATTTTGGGGGACTCCAAAATCAACGCAGATGCTGACTGCAGCCATGAAATTAAAAGATGCTGGCTCCTTGGAAGAAAAGCTATGATCAACCTAGACAACATATTAAAAAGCAGAGACATGACTTTGCTGACAAAGGTCCATCCAGTCAAAGCTATGGTTTTTCCAGTAGTCATGTATGGATGTGAGAGTTGGACTATAAAGAAAGCTGAGCACTGAAAAATTGATGCTTTTGAACTGTGGTGTTGGAGAAGACTCTTGAGAGTCCTTTGGACAGCAAGAAGATCCAACCAGTCCATCCTAAAGGAAATCAGTCCTGGGTGTTCATTGGAAAGACTTATGCTGAGGCTAAAACTCCAATACTTTGGCCACCTGATGCAAAGAGCTGACTCACTGGAAAACACCCTGATGCTGGGAAAGACTAAAGGCGGGAGGAGAAGAGAATGACAGAGGATGAGATGGTTGGATGGCACCACCGACTCAATGGACATGAGTTTGAGTATCCAGGAGTTGGTGATGGACAGGGAGGCCTGGCGTGCTGCGGTTCATGGGGTCGCAAAGAGTCGGACACGACTGAGCGACTGAACTGAACCGAACTGAGGTCCAGGGAGTTCACAGCATAGAGTCAGGGGCTGCTACCCCTTGAATAGCTTCTTCAGCATCCTCCATCCCTCAACCCCATGGCCACTCAAAGACACACAATCCAAATTCTCTTTCCAACGCATCTGGCTTCTTGGAGCACAGGAACAGCTCAAGTTTGAAAGATCTGATGAGTGAAGAATATGCAAGGGCCCTCTTAATTTTTTTTTCTTGACTTTTCTTAACTCAGCTTTAAAACTTTTTTGAGGTAAAAAAAATAAGTATAAAAGAATAAACAATAAAAAGTTATGACTCCTGCTGAGCCTGAACTCTTAGTTCCTCTCATCAGGAGTAATCACTGACAGTTTCTATGTCTCAGTCTCTTTACACACACACACACACACACACACAATATGCATTTATTTACATATTCTACTTTCCATCCCTTTGATTTCACATGCATGACAGCAATTTAGCAAAATTCTTTGGGAGTTTCTTCTAGCTAAATATAATGGTTTGAAAAGAGCCCAGTAAAATGAAAGTAAAGGAATTTTAAAAAAGGATAAACCCTTAAGGATAAAGAGAATAGGAGAGGATAGGAATACAGACAGGACATAAGAAAACTGTGAAAGCTGGAAAAGGATGAAGATAAGAAGTAACTGACTTAACAGAGCCAAAAAACCTACACCAGCCCTGGGAGGAAAGGAGGGATGAAGCAACAGAAAGCAAGGTGATGTTCTCTGATGACAAGTTGAGGGACATAAGCTACCCCTAAAGTGGGAAGCTTTTAACTGAGTAGACTGGTGGTAAATTGATAAAGAGACTCAGTTAGACCTCTGGGTACCCAGCAGATGGGAGGTTGCAGGGGCTTAATCAAGAAGTATGAATTCCAGGATTTCCAGCACAGCTGAAAGCAGGCGGAGGTACTGTGCTGAGCAGGAGGATTAAGTGGAAGTCTATGATCTGAGCAAAACCACTCCCACCCCCTTTCTCTGTTGCTGTTGTTGTTTAGTCGCTATGTCATGTCTGACTCTTTGCAACCCCATGGACTGTAGGGGCTCCATCCATGAGATCTTTCAGGCAAGAACACTGGAGTGGGTTGCCATTTCCTTCTCCAGAGGATCTTCTCCACCCAGGGATTGAACCCGCGTCTCCTACATTGGAAGGTGGATTCTTTACTGCTGAGCCACCAGAGAAGCCTCCTTCCCCTATTAGAGTTCACAAAGCTGGCTGCCAGCTTCACACCACAACCAGGAATCTGGAAGATTCTCTACAGAAATCGATAAGCCCAAGGGAAAAATCCTATGAATACTGATATATGAGAATTCCCCCATGAACGGCTGGATCCCAGGCCACTCTGGCAAACATAGCTCTCCATCAGCTTTCTAGCACCCGACTTTTAAATAAGAACATCAGACATTTGAGCAAAGGCTCTTACATGTAAGAGATTTTTATGTAAACATGACATAGAAATAAAACAAGTAAAAATAAATTGGAGGAAATAACATAAGGAGCAGAAGTAAACTTTTTAAACACTGCAAGGACAAAATATCCCTGAAACAAGAACAAGAGAGTACATAAAAAAGAAGTATTCTTTTTTCATATAAATGGAGATTAAAAATAAGCCTTGAAAAATTTTACATAGAATTACAGAAATAAAAACTCAATAGGAGGATTAGAAGATAAAAGGTAAGGGAATCTTTCAGTAAGTATGGAAGTAAAGGACATGCAATTCTAGACCGAAGATACCTGCTGAGTACCCAGCACCATGAACAACAACAAAAACTCCTATCATGGCTCATCATCATGAATTTTCCAAACAGCAAGAATAAGAGAAATAAGACAGAAGCAGACAATGGATCGGGAATACAGTGGACTGGGAAGCAGTAATGCACAGTGGATACCATAACAAGTTTTACCACTTAAATTTCTTTGTCTTTCAGCTTAACACCAAATTCAATATCCCATCATTTGACGCATATGGAGACTATGACATGGAGAAGTTACACAACCTGACCAAGGCACAAAGCTAATGAATGACAAAACTGGGCTTCAAACCCAGGCAGTCAGAATCCTGCAAATATTAATGACTACACGCTCTGGACAAAACACACTAAAACTACTTCCTGAACGCTCAGCAAATGAAAAAAGGTGGGAATTTGAAAGCTGGAACAGTCAGTCTCTCCTCTCCCCCATTCCTCCCTTTTTTTTTTCCTGATTTGCCCTGAGGATGGCTACAGTTGCCCAACAGTGGCAAGCAGGTCAGTGGAAGGCAGCTGAAACGGAAAGACCCTTATTTCTGGCAAGAAGAACCAGAATGAAAGAAATTGATGATGAATCCCAGAAGGAGTAGAGTCAGAGAAGGAAAATACCAAATTTCATGTTTAAACTTCGCTCAAGTTTCTACCTGTCCCTGAATTACACGTGTACTGGACAAACTGAAAGCAGTTTCTAACTACGAACTGACCCAAGAGCTGGGCCCCTGCCCACTGCAATCAACTAACCAAGTTGATTGCCTGCTAGCAGAAAAAGATCAACACTCTTTAAAGCAATCTAATGACTTCAGTTCTTACAATATAACATCACAACGTCCAGTGATGCGAGCTAAGTCATTTCAGTCATATCTAACTTTTTGCAACCCTATGGACCACAGCCCCCAGGCTCCTCTATCCACGAGATACTCTAAGCCAGAACACTGGAGTGGGTTGCCATGGCCTCCTCCAGGGGATCTTCCTGACCCAGGGATTGAACCCATGTGTCTTATGTCTCCTGCATTGGCAGGTGTGTTCTTTACCACCAGTGCCACCTGGGAAGCCATAATGTTCAGGGTACAATCCAAACACCACTTGACACAGGCACTCAGGAAAAGGTGACATGTCAACTCCAAGATAGCCAGATGTCGAAATTTCCAGGCAAGAATTTTAAAACAGATATTATAATTTTATATTTATCTTTATGAAGAAAAATATACTTGTAATGAATGAAAAAATGAGAAATCTCAACTGAGAAACAGAAGATATAAAGAAGAACCAAACCCAGCCCCTCTAGCTCAAAAGGGTATATTCTCAATGTTTAAACTAGAGCTCCCTTACTATTAAGCATTACATACCATGTCCTCAGTAAAGGCTGGCTATCATTATGATCAACCTTTTTAACAATGACACTGGAAGCCATAAGATAATGCAGAAATGCTTAAAAAAATCTGAAGGAATACAATTTATAATTTTCAATTTAGAAGTCTCTAATCAAATAAACTAGCCATCAGGTGTGAAATTAGAATAAAAAGAATTGCAAAATCTTAAAAATGTATCTCCCAAGTTCTCTTTTTGGGGATCTGTTGGAGTAAGTGATTCATTCAAATGAGTAAGTAAACCAGGAGAAAGGAGGACTGGGGCTTTAACAAAGCAGAGAAGTGAAGTGAATTTCATGCTGAAAGGAAGCTTCTGGATGCCTGCTGTGCAGCAACCTGAGGTCAATATGTCCAGACTGAAGCAGGGGGGCAGAGGCCCTGGGGTAGATGACTCAAAACACACGAGCACACACGTGTACACAAACACACGTACACAAAAGGGAACTGATACATTATCTGAACTGTTTGACCAAATTCAGAGTAATTTTATAGCTCTGGCAGAAAATGCAGAATTAGGAGGTAATGATTAATTCCAGAGGGGAAAAAGTCATACAACAAAAGTAAATATGATCATAGTACATCATTTGGTTTAGCTGAAAATTGTATTTTCATAGCAGTAAGTACTACTTTGATAAAAATGAAGATATAAAAAATAAAACAACGCAGCTTGGATATAATTCCTCAATAGTACATATCAACCTATTCTACCTTTTTAAAAAAAAAATTATGAAATAATTGGAAGGATCCAGAAGCATATAGCAAATAATATATGTGTATCTAATACCAACCTTTGATTTAGCCATATGCATTTCAGGTTTCTTGTTTTTAATTTTAAACAAATAAACAGTTACAGACACAACGGACGTCTCCTGAGTACAAGGGCATGTGTGCATGCTAACTCTCCTCGGTCGTGTTCAACTCTTTGCGACCCTACACGCTGTAGCCCCCAGGCTCCTCTGTCCATGGGCTTCTCCAGGCCAGAATACTGGAGTGGGTTGCTGTGCCCTCCTCCAGGGGCTCTTCCCCACCCAGGGAGTGAACCTGAGTCTCCTGTACTGCCAGGTGGGTTCCTTACCTCTAGCGCCATCTAGGAAGCCCGAGTAGAAGCGCAGACTTCCTGTAATCTTTTGTTTGCTTTCTTTCCAGAAGTAACAAATTTGGTGCTTAATCTTTCCAGCATGTTTTGATATTACTACATGTGATTCTTCCCATGAACAATACAAAGCTGTTTTGCATGTTTTCAAATTTCCTGTCAATGTACTAATCTGCATGTTTTCTTTAACATTCTTTTTTTTTACACTAGATTAACACTATTAAACTCAACAGTGTTCTGAGATTCACCCATATTGATACATGTTGCTTTAGTTCATTCATTTTAATTACTAATTATATTCCAATGTGACTACATCACAACTCATTTATCCATCTCATGCTTGTGAACGTTTAACCCATTTCTAGCTTTAAGGCATGTGCGTGAGCTGCTGGAGGAGTGGAATTTTGGGGTCATCAGCAAGGACATTTTTGAGATATTTCCAAATTTCTCTTCAAACTGGTTTAAATCCATTTAGACTCTCACTAATACTGTTTTGATCCTTGCCAATCCCATTAAAGAAAACTAGAAAAAAGAAAACTTTTAAAGTATTTTTAAAATGTAAAATCTTTCAACCATAAGATGGCTCTTGTAATTTTACATTCCCTTCTGGTTCTTCTGCACTTCCTTTATTTTTCAGAAGTCTTGACTGCCTGCTATCTAAGAAATGGGACAAATCCCAGCATCTCTCACCTTGCAATCCATTCAGCAGTGCCCTCGAACAGGTCTGGGGTGATGATGTTGGTCAACGAAGCTACCGAGGCAGCACAGTATGCACTTCTGGAAAGACAGAAATAGAGGGGCAAGTGTCAGAATCTCAGGAAGAGCTCAAACAAGGCTCACTGAACTTCTTGGGTGGACTGCTCTCTGCCTCATAAGCTGTAATCACCACCTGTCCTCACTCCTGGTCTCCAACCAGGAGCTCCGACATTCCATTTGGATCAAGTTCCTAATAGCATGGTCTCAGAGAAAGAACATGACATTCTATTCTCCCTACCTCCACACAGTCAAATCTACACCAGACGAAATAACAGCCATATCAATTTATGTCAACAGTGAATTCAGCTCTTCTTTCAAAGACCTACAATGGCTCCCAAAATTCCACGCTGTCATTCAGGTATTTCTGAGATGCTCGTTCATTCAGCTGTCAGTACTGTTCTTAGATCCAGCACTTGCCATGTTTATGGCATGGACACATGAAAGGTTAAAAGTATTTCTTTCAAACAGACAACCTCCAAAGCAGGCTGCCAGACCACATGGCTGCATAGATCAAGCAAGAGGGACCAGAATAGATGAGCTACTCAGATCCATTCCTTAGACTTCTAGAAAAGAGTTTTGATTTCAAGCACCCCTCCAGTATACACACACACACTTTAAATAGAAAAAAGAACATATCCTACTTGATTTGAAATAATTCTTGCCATTCCATCCTGCCAGCCCTAATTCTTCTCAGGACACATTTTATCTCGGCTTCTCCCTCTATTATAGAACACATCTACAAACTGTCTTTTCTTTTCCACTACAGGCTTCCCAGGTGGCGTGAGTGGTAAAGAACCAGCCTGCCAATGCAGAAGATGCAACAGACGCAGGTTCGATCCCTGAGTAGGGAAGATCTCCTGAGATAGGAAATGGCGACCCAATCTAGCGTTCTTGCCTGGAGAATCCCATGGACAGAGAAGCCTGGCAGGCTACAATTCATGGGATTGCAAAGAGTCAGACACGACTGAAGCGACTTAGCACATGGTCTTTTCAAACATCCAACATCCCAGCTTCATTTTATGTTGAAGACAAACCTGTTTGTTCTAACTTTCTTTCAAGATCCTTTATCTAAGGGCTCCTAAGGAATATAAAAGAGAGGAGAGAGAAGAGTCTAGCTTGCATATTGTTCAACATGGACACAATACTAAGTCACGCACACTGAAGCATTCCAGTGAGCTGCAGGTATTAGTCTCCTCCCAGCATTTTATCAGCCTGCTCACACTGGCCAAAGGCACAGCAGAGGCTGAGTTAAACTAGCAGGCATCAGAAGCACGCAAGAGTCCTTCCTGCCAAGTGTTATCACCTACCTTAGGCTAACTTCGAAAGTCTGACCTAACTCCTCTCAGGTCTTAAGTCTCACAAGGGGGTTCAAAAGTATTTGCTCTTGAATGTGAACATAACCTCTGAGGTAGGGAGGCAGTCAGCAGTGTGGTCTGTTTCATAAATGGAAGACCTGTGACCTGCTGCCAGATCTCACACTGAGACAATGAGTGAACAAAATACACTTTCGTTCAGCATCAGCTTCCTCTGTCCCTCTAGCTAGTCGTCATATCTCTCAAATTTGTCTGCTACCCTCTATCCTCCTGCTGTCATCTAAATCCAAGTCATCCTTAATCTAGGTCAGTTTCCTGTCCAGTCTTCCTCCCTCCAGCCCTGAGACCAGAGGATTTTCACTAAAACACCATAATGCATTCACTTGTTCCTTTTAGTCGCTAAGTCGTATCTTTGCAACCCCAGGGACTGTAGCCCGCCAGGCTCCTCCGTCCATGGAATTCTCCAGGCAAGAATACTGGAGTGGATTGCCATTTCCTTCTCCAGGGGATCTTCCCAACACAGGGATCGAACCCAGGTCTCCTGCATTGGCAGGCAGCTTCTTCACCACTGAGCCACCTGGGAAGCCCAGTGTATTCACTGTAGAACTTCTAACAAAACACAAATCAGACCATGTCACTCTCTCCCTAAAACTTGTCAGTGGCTTCCCACTACCCTTAAAATAAACTCCAGACTTCTCAAGGAGACTGCAGTACCTCCCAGGCTATTCCTAGCCTGGCCAGCCAGCTTCATTCTCAGCCTGCCCAGCTCTGCGCTTCAGCAACACTGACCTCCACCTTCCCCAAACACACTCTACACTCTGCTGCCGAAACTTTTGCAAATGCTGGGTCCCTATCTCCCCACTACCCTCCCAGAATACTCCAGGTTATAAAACCTAGCTTAGGAGGTCAGGAATAAATAATTGCTCTTTTCTTAAGAACTGAGGGTAAAGAGGGTGCTGGCTACAAGTTAATTTGGATTTGTGGTAGTCCATGGGAGCCATGAATGCCTGAGTAAGCTCATCTCAGAAGCGAGGAGTTGTGACAGGCCTGAAATATCAAGAGATCGGTTCTAACCCAGAAAGAGACAGGCTAGCCTCCAGATGCCAAAGTGTCCCCGTCTACTGCTGCTTCTCTTCAGGTCAAATCCACCCGGCAGCACTCAGGAGTAACTACTGATGCTCCCAGGCAAAGATAATTAAAGGAAAATCAAGTGAAAGCGATGGAACTGGGGCACAAGAAACCACGCTGAGCAGGGGAACGGGACGCGGCCTGCTAGGCTGCATCCATCGTTCACATCTTTAATCCTCCGTAAATGTAAAGCACGGCTCAAATGGCAGGATGTTACCAGAGGAGGCATATGGTTACAGAGCTCCTCAGAAACAAACCTATTTTATTGGAGGAGCTTCCTAGCATTGGTCTGGCAGATATGAATAAGAACACAGAAGGAAACTGGCACCAGAATGAATAAGTTAGAGAATAATCATATCTGAAAAAGGTAAGCAATGAAATGCCAAAGCGATTTTGCCAGGGTTTGCCTGCTTTCACCTATAATCTCAGGAAACTTTAAAAAGCTACATGTGGAGTATCTGCAGAACAGGATGAAAATATAGTAACAAAGAGGGGAAAAACATCTTTTCATTTTTTTCTAAAAATGGCAACACAATACTGCTTCTCCTCAATAGTTATATTGGCTTCACTGGCATTGTGATCAGTTGCTAAGTTGTGTCCGACTCTTTGAGACTCCACAGACTATAGCTCACCAGGCTCCTCTGTCCATGGAATTTTCCAGGCCGGAATACTGGAATGAGTTGCCATTTCCTCCTCCAGAGGATCTTCCCAACCCAGGGATCGAACCCATGTCTCCGGCATCTCTTGCATTGGCAGGTGGATTCTTTACCACTGAGCCACCCAGGAAGCCCTCACTGGTATACACAGTGCTAAGAACAAGACAAGAGGCCCCCAAAGGAGTCCCTTATGCTAAGGTAAACTCCACATCACCAGACCAAGGCTTCATTACGGTTTCTGCTCTCCCCGAAATGGGATCTTCAACCCGTCAGTCGGGAACCACCTGATGACCACTAGTGACAGGCTCTGCCGGTCGACCCCTGCCGTCCCCTGACGGAAAGCGGCCTTGCAACAGCCAACCCACCCTTTAAGCACCTGATACCACTTCCTTGTCCCTGCTCCCTTCTGCCTACAGAAGTCTCTCACCGTGTACAGCTCTCCTCGGGCCTCCTTCCTTTCTGCGAGATGGGGTGCTGCCCTATTCGAATCAATTTTTGCTTAAGTTCATAAAATTTTTAACATGCCCCTGTTTATCTTTTAACAACAGATACAGGGTATTTTGATATAGTAAGAAACATATATTTGGTCTTTTCGGCACAGAGATCATAAAACTAGTGGAGTTTCCTGAGTAACGGGGTGAGAGTCTTGTAATTCATAACAAGCCCCATTCAACCGTATCTGAGTTTATACTACTGAGGTGACTCCCGGAGGATGGGGGCTGGCTGCCAGAGGAACCAACCATGGGACCAGAGGGTTGAAACTTCCTGCCCCACTCCCCAGAAGACTGACTTAGTCACCAAGGGCTGATCAGTTAATCAATCATGCCTACATAATGGAACCCCCATTAAAACACTCTGGATGAAGAAGTTCTGGGAGCTTCTGGGTTGGTGGATGCACCCAAGTGCCTGTCAGGAGGGTGTCACACCTAAATGTCCTGGGGACAGAGTCCTTAGACTCTGGACCTTTCCAGACCTCATCCTATATGTATGCCCCTTCATGTGGCTGCTCATTTGTATCCTTTATGATATCCTTTATAATAAATGGTATTAGAAAAATGTTCTCTGAGTTCTCTGAGCTGTCCTGGAAACTTACTGAACTCAGAAGGGGGTCATGGGGACCCCTGATTTACAAATCAGGCAGAATTGGTTAACCTGGGAACCCACTACTTGTGACTGCTGTGTGAAGTGCAGACAGTCTTGGGGGACTGAGCCCTTAACCTGTGGGGTCTGTGCTAACTCTGGGTACTTAGTGTCATTAACATGATGATAAACAACCCTACATTTCAGGTCAGAGGTGTTGTGAGCAGAGAAACAGTTTTCCAGGTACCCGGGTTTCCAGATACTAAGTCTTATTTTATGGTTTGAACAGACAGGTTACAAATAGACAAAAACCCTTCATGAAGGTCTCTGCAGATAAAGGTTACCTCCTTTTATCTGCAATGTGTTTTGTGCTCCACAACCTTCATGTTTTATCTTGCCCTATACTTCCAAACCAAAAGTTAAGCCAGAGTATTTATCAACTCATGTAGAGGACAACACATTTATAAATAGGCAGTAAGATGGCTTTGCTATAGAAACCTCATAACAATTTATCAGACTAAACAATAATAATTTAGTATATATCTCAATGATCTACTGCTTGTGAGAAATGACTAATTCAGCGAATTCCCTAGATGTTTTATAGGGAACCTCCTGCCAGGTGAGTAAACGCCTTGCTAGGTACATCAGACAATTCTTGAGAAAAAAGGATTATTTTAAGCCAACTGGTTCCAATCAGTTAATGCCACTGTTTTTCATAGACTGCACTGGCCCCTAAGGGTTTCTGCACTGCCCAAAGCAGTTCTCACACAGGTGTTAAACATTCTCATGCTTTCATCATATACATTCAGAAAATATTTACTAAGTCCCCACTGGGCCTTCTCCTCCCTTCCCAAACCAGAGAGATGAAAGATTATATTACACTAAACAATTACATCTATGGTATATCATCTCATGCCAAATGAATGCATTTTTTATTTTTAAAACAAAAGCATTTGATTTTGTTTCTGTATGACTTGTATTTGGCATCTACATAAAAGAAGTGACAATGAGCCCTGAGGACATCTGTCCCATATTTGCAGGGATTATGAACCATGTCACTGACACGTCTCTCTGAGTGACATTCGGTGAGACAAGGTAGTGATTTCCTGTGTCCTTCCCCAGGTTTGGCATCTCTGATGGCAGAGAAGCCTGAGAATCCGCTGATGCAGCAGCCTGAGAAAAACCCCACTCACCTCACGTCCACCTCACCTCCATCGTGCATGAGAAAAGAGCCATCAGGTTGCTTCAGCGAGTACAAATACTGGAGAAGCTTCTCTCTGAGAAGAGGGGGAGGTGATGGTCAGCACAGTCAGCAGACGGGAGCCCGGCTGGGTGTCCAGCCCTGTTGGCTTTGGCTATACCTGTTAATGACGTCATAGGCCTCCTCGGTGCCAATGATGCACAGCGCGTTGACTGCTGCATACGTGGGTGCAAGGTGTGGGTACTGGCCAGGGCCCCCTCCAAAGCCACCTTCTGGGCTCTGACACAACTCCAGGAACTGACACACACTAGGTACACGGCCAAAGGGAAAAATGAAGGCAGCATTAATTCCAAAAGACCAAATTCTACCAGAGTCCAGGCCTTTCAAAGGCTCCGCCCTGCCCAAAGAGAAGAACCCCCACTTCCCACCTAGTGAATATCTATTGAATACATCTGCTGCTGCTAAGTTGTTCAGTCGTGCCCGACTCTGTGAGACCGCATAGACGGCAGCTCACCAGGCTCTTCTGCCCCTGGGATTCTCCAGGCAAGAACACTGCAGTGGGTTGCCACTGCCTTCTACAATGCGTGAAAGTGAAGTCACTCAGTCATGTCCAACTCTTAGCGACCCCATGAACTGCAGCCCACCAGGCTTCTCTGTCCATGGGAGTTTCCAGACAAGAGTACCGGAGTGGGTTGCCATTGAATACATCTGTAAAGGACCTAATTCTCTACCCTGCCTTGATCAGATTTGTATGCCCGCCTTTCTGAGCTTTGTAGTTAAAGCATTTGCCCAGTTGTAAAGCCAGGAACAGAAGACTGGACAGAAACATATAGCCCTTCATAGAACTGGAGTAAGTCTCATGCTTTTCTCTCAATTTGCCACCCTAGAGCTATGGAACCAGTCCCTTCTCCTTGCCTTTGGGGGAGCTCCCAGGTTTTGGATTTTGCCTAAATCGTGGTGATGCTCAATTACTTTTCCCCTCACTAACTACGCTGGTCTAGAGCCCTAACATAGGCCCATCAGAAATATTTAAAGAGGTGCCTTCTCACTCGTGTTGAAGCCTAAGCCCCAGTGGGCTACTGATATTTATTCACATCACTGACAAGAAATGAGCTTCCAGTGGAGTCTGCCTCGATGGTTAGGAGAATGAGAGGTGGGCTTCTGCACGTTGAGCTCATGGTGGCAGACTTAAGCACTGCCAACTCCTATCACAAGAATGCAGACCAGGGACTTCTCTGGTAGTCCAGTGGCTAAGACTCTATGCTCCCAATGCAGGGGGCCCACGTTTGAACCCCAGTCAGGGAACTAGATCCTGCATGCTGCAACTAAAGATCAAAGATCCTGTGTGCCACAACTAAGACCTGATGCAGCCAATAAACAAATACTTTTCAAAAAACAAAATAAAAGAAAACAAGAATGTATCCCCAGCTGTGCGCTCTTGAGGAATTTTTCAGAAACTCCAGTGCCTTCACTGAGGGAAACTGCTATATTGAGGGCTGGTCTCTAAGCCCCTCCTTCCAAGGATGGCATCAGTTTGCCCAGAAGTTATCTTCTTGCTTTAGGTGAAACCAAGAGAGCCCCTCTTCGTCAGAAGGTCCTCTGAAGTTCATTGGAAAGGAGACCCCAGGAGAGTTCTGGTTCTCAAGCTGTTTCCCCAACATAGCAGGATCCCAGCTTCCTATTAAGACAAGGCCTCAATTAAGAGCGTCCATGCGTGCAAGCTCAGCTGCATACCATTCTTTGTGACCCCATGGACTGTATGTAGCCCTCTAGGCTCCTCTGTCCATGGGATTTTCCAGACAAGAATACCGAGTGAGTTGCTATTTCCTCCTCCAGGGGATCGAAGCCACATCTCCTGCACTGGCAGCTGGATTCTTACCCTTTACCACTGTGCCACCTGGGAAGCCCCTCATTTAAGAGAACCAGGAGCAAATCTGAGTCCTAGTACTCAGACAGACTTCTTTTCTTGGGCTTTTCCATCTCATTCCTTCTTATCCATGCTGCCAAAGAGATCACACAGTCTTCTTGATCTCAACTAAGACACGAGTTAATGGCTGCTCTCCCGGTCATATTTGATTACTTTTGATTTCAGACTTGCTACATCACCTGGACAGGGACAGCCATAGAAAATGCTGCTGATTTCCTAGTAGAGTCCTGAGCCTGTCACAGGTTAAAAGCAATACACTTCACGTTCTACCCACAATTTTACTGTAGGAAACACACAGATTGAAACTAAAGTTGATGATCGGAGAAGGAAGACAATTCTGTGGCATGTTTCTAATAGCAGTTAATTTTCACAAAGAAAATGAGCTTGTCACTAACGTTTCCCAAACCTTCATCAATTCTTATCCTATTTCCCAGGAACAAATGGCAAAGGAACTCCTGGTCTAACAAAAGTTGGCTGCACAAAAAGTTTTCTGTATCAAAAAAACAAAAATTTTTGACTGATAGAAAAATGAAAAGGAAAAGTCATCTAGTTACCCATTCCCTTCCCCAGCTCCCAGGACAAAATTACACCAAATGTAATACTCCTGACCCTGTAGCCTAAAGTCTGGAGTAGGCTGGGATCTGAATGTACCAGAGACATCATTAAATCACCCCTCCACGCCAACTGTCCCCAGCTGACAGGCTACATCTGAGTGACTCTGAGGCTGTGTTGGGCAATTGGGCTCGGCTCTTCTCAACTCGGAGGCACTTCCGAACTACAGAACATTTTGATCCATGGGCTTTCCAACTTGTACCTTAAGGAACTGGCAGACTGACCACAAAGCTACCAGCTGTCGTGGGCACAACTCCGAGCAATTCTGAAAAGCAAAATGTGAATGACACTCTAACTATTCAAAAGGGGAAGAAAACTTATCTTAGAGACTAGAAATTCAACTTAATTTTAAAAATTGCAAGCAGGAAACACTGACCCAATACCAAGAGGGGCACACTTTGTGAAAAATGAGTATTCATAAATCACTCGTTCAGTCATATGACTGAACAATCTAGTAGATCAATTTTCTTTCAAGTCAGCAAGGCATTTTGTTCTTGCTTACGTGACAATTTCCAACAAAGTGGGAAACTATCTTCTAGATCAGGGTTCTAAATAAACCCCAAATGTGTGTATTGGAATCACTGGTGGGCTAATAAAGAACACAGAGACCCAGACTTGCTGAAGCAGGAAAGAGCTGGGCCTCTGTATTTTTACCAAATTCCCAGGTGATGTGGATATACACAAAATTTGAATACCACAAGTCTTTGCTGTGTAATTAGAATCACTTTGCGAATGTTTTTTAATAAAAAATCCCAACGCCCAGGCCACACCAAGTACCAAGTAAATCAGAATCACTGAGGGTGGGCCCAACTGGCAATAGTTCTAAAAATTCCCCATGTGACTTCAGTGTACAGCCAGGTTTCAGTGCTTCTCTAACTTGAGTGTGTACAGAAGCCACCCGAGGATCTCATCAAACTGCAGATCTATTTCAGCAGAACTAGAAGGACCCGAGATTCTGCATGTCTAGCAAGTTCCCAGGTGATGGAGATACTGCTGGTCTGGGGACCACATTTTGGGTAGCAATGTGATACATCTGCTCTGTCCAACAGGTAGCCACTAGCCACATAAGGCTATTTACATTTTAATTATAGTAATTAAAATTGAGCTCCTTGGTCACACAAGCTGCACTGCAACTGCTCAGTAGCTACATGGGACTAGTGGCTGCCACAAAACATAAAACATTTCCATTGCCTTAGGAAGTTCTATTGGACAACACTGCTCTATCATCCAGCTATTAAAAAGTACATAAAACCTATAAGAGGATCAAGTTCAAAGCAAGAGTATCAACGATTTACTCAGACTTTTAGGGGATGGTTAAGGACAGATCTAAAGTGGTTGATTCTGGACATTACTGTCACCAGTATAGATGAAGGACTTAAAAGTATGAATAGTATGTAAGCAAATAGCATGTAACAAGCAGGGAAATCTCTAAGGAGAGGAAGTCCAGAATAATATTAAATCAGACGCCAATAAGAATAAAACAAATGAGAGAGTTCCCTGGTGGTCCAGTGGTTGAGAATCCACCTGCCAATGCAGGGGACACAGGTTTGATCCCTGGTCCAGGAGGATCCTGCATGCCATGCAGCAACTGAGCCTGTGACCCGAAACTGTAGACACTCACATCCCCTAGAGCCTGTGCTCCTCAACAAGAGAAGCCACTGCAATGAGAAGCCCACACACTACAATGAAGAGTAGCCCCTGCTCTCTGCAACTAGAGAAAGCCCATGCAGCAATGAAGACCCAATGAAGCCAAAAATAATAAATAGAGAATAAAACAAATGAAACAGATATAAGTAGCAAGTAACGTACTTAGGGATGGCAGGAGTCGGGGATGAACAAAGTATATAAATATAAGGTGGGAAATAACAAGGAACATAGCAGAAAAAGGATCAGAGGTTAGGGTTCATGAGTTGTGAACAATAATGAAAATGCTTCTTAAAAGCATCATAAATACAGTATTGGTCAGAACTACTATTGGTTCAAGACTCCATTTTCCAACTCAAAGGAAGATGAGAACAGAGTTGTAAAAATGTCTCAGTACAGAAGTGATTTCAAGGCTTACTATTACAGAATACCACAGTGAGGGAGCTACCCAGCAAAGTACCTCAAGTATACAAAGGATAGGCCTTCCCTGGTGGCTCAGATGGTAAAGGAACCACCTGCAATGTGGGAGACCTGGGTTCAATCCCTGGGTCGGGAAGATCCCCTGGAAGGGAACAGCTACCCACTCCAGTATTCTGGCCAATTTCATGGACAGAGGAGCCTGGAGGCTACAGTCCATGGGGTCACAAAAAGTCGGACACAACCGAGCGACTTAAAAAATAAAAAATATAAAGGATAATTAACAAATTTTCGATAAAGAAACAAGAATTAAAGCTATTCTGTAGCAAGAAAAATTTAGTTTAGGTTTAGGAAACACTAAAGTTGATTATTTTAGAGCAGAGTTTCACCACTGTGGCACTATTGATAGTTTGGGCTGGACGATTCTTTGTTGTAGGGATTGTCCTGTGGAGAACATTTAGCAGCATCCCTGACCTCTCCCTACTAGATGCCAGCAGCAAAAACTGCCCAGAAGACAAAAAAAGACATACACTATTTTCATTGAAGGATAAGGAAACAGATGGATTAAATTTAAAATTAAAAGGAGAGATGTTTAAGGAGCCATTCAAGGGACAAGCTACTGATAAACTTTCGAAAGGGAAATAACAAAACACTGGCACATGAAAATTTAATCTATGGAAAAAACTTTACAAATGGAAAGGTCCTAAAACAATTTTTAAGTTAAAGATAATTTTCAGATCTTATAGAAGCTAAAAGACCTAACTTAACACTGCCATGGTTTCCCTGTGGTTTTCATTAAGTGTGTTTTCCATGTGTTTCATTAAGTAGCTTTCAATAACGAAGCATGGGATTCTCATTTAAAAAATGCTTCCTTCAGTGCTAATGTCATTAACAAGGCAAATGCACTTAGTGTGGCTCCAAAATATTAATTTATTTGAGGAAAACACACATATAAATTTATGGATACAATCTCTCAAGCAGGGCACACTTAATTCCTATAAATTTATTGTTATTGACTATATTATTTTTGAAATGAATATATTATTGTTGAAAGGTCTGACACCAGCAGTAAATTGCCTGGCCTCGCTGGCTCTGGTCAGCAGTCACAGGAGTTGCTGACAAAAGTGGTTTGTCCACTAGAGGGACCTCAGCTTGTCATATTGTTCCCAGGACAAAGAAACACAAATGTGAACAAAATAGGAAAGAGAAAGAAACCCATGCGTGTGAGTGTTTGTGTGTGTTGCACACTAGGTTGGGGAGCAGGGAGAGAAGACAGTAGAAAAATAAACTCCTGAGCTAAACACACCCTCTATGTCACCTTAACATTTGTATAAAGAAGATTAAAAAAAAAAAAATACTGACCACATTTTCAAAGCATTTCTTCTCCCTGTGCAAAATAAATAAAAAGGCAATCTCCAAAATTAAGTAGTTTTAAAAAAAAAATCCCCACATTTTAATAACAGTCTTTAAGATTTCTTATTTCTTACTAAAAAGAGTTTATCCTCTTATAAGTCCAGCTACTAGGTTCTGTTCATAATAAATATTATTGGCACCTAGAATTAATTGCCTGTTAGGCATAGAACAAAGTTGGCATTATTAGAAGTCTAAGCAATTCTTTAAAAGTTTGTTAAATCAATGTTCAGAAGATCCACAGGTAAAGCTTTGAAGGTGGCTGTGAAACAGAAAATTTCAGTCATTAACTATCAAGTGGCTCTTGCAATCAGGACAAATCAGCTTTTACATTTTAAAACATTCTTTTGATTATAAAACAATAGATTCATTGTAGAAATTTTAGAAAATGCAAATAAGATTAGAAAAGAAAAAAAATTACCTTTAACCCCACCATCCCCACAAATGGCTGCTATCATGTGTATATGCATCCTTCTGTTTTTTTCTATGTGTAGGACCACCTTTAACTTTAATCTATAAAAAATGAATCTTTACCTTTTTTCATTTAAATCATGAATATCTCTATATAAACACACACATTTTTATATATAAATATAGTACAATATAGTGAAAGTCGCTCATTCGTGTCCAACTCTCTGTGACCCCATGGACTATACAGTCCATGGAATTCTCCAGGCCAGAATACTGGAGTGGGTAGCCGTTCCCTTCTCCAGGGGATCTTCCCAACCCAGGGATTGAACCCAAGTCTCCTGCATTGCAGGCGGATTCTTTACAGTCTGAGCCACCAGTGAAACCCATATATAAATACACATGATTATGTATATATACAAATTTTTAATTGAGGTACAACTGACATGTGACATTACATGAGGTTCAGGTGTACAATGTTATGATTCGATATTTGTATAGACTGTGAAATGATTGCCATAGGCCCACCAAACACCTGCTAACTTTTTAAGTGGCTGCATAATATTTCACTGTATGTATCATGACATAGAGACTTCATCTAAACTTTACACTTACGGGATCCCCAACTGGGTTGTCTCCAATTGTTCAATGTGAAAAACCCTTCAACGCGGTCCTCTCTTCCTAGCTGATGTTGCCACAAAAGCTGCTCCAACATTTATTTCCTCAGAAAAGCTTTATCTATATAACATCATAAAGCAGTGAAGAACTGATGCTTTGAAACTGCAGTGTTGGAGAAGACTCTTGAGAGTCCCTTGGACTGCAAGGAGATCCAACTAGTCAATCTTAAAGGAAATCATTCCTGAATATTCATTGGAAGGACTGATCCTGAAGCTGAAACTTCAATACTTTGGCCACCTGATGCGAAGAACTGACTCATTAGAAAAGACCCTGATGCTGGGAAGGACTGAAGGCAGGAGGAGAAGGGGACGACAGAGGATGAGATGGTTGGATGGCATCACCGACTCGAAGGACATGAGTTCGAGCGAGCTCCAAGAGATGGTGAAGGACAGGGAAGCCTCGCGTGCTGCAGTCCACGGGGTCGCAAAGAGTGGGACACAACTGAGCGACTGAACAACATACAACACCAAGTATACAACCTAGAAAAAACTCAAAATTGATGCTGATACAAGTTCTTCCACTTCAGGAAGCCCTTTCTCATCTTCCCACTTCAGATCAGTTGACATCCGCAGGGGACCTCCTTCCTGCTCCAAACCGCTGTTCCTCTAGGGGGCGTCTGTACGTCACTCTCGCCAACTCCTCCAGTCTTTTTTCTTCTCTCACATCCGATTTTCCCATTCCATCTATCCTGACTGTGTATGTGAGGGGTGGGGGGAACTTCCCAAACAATCCACAACCCCCAACTGGTATTTCAAAAACACACAGGCCTTTATTTTGACAATTAAATTCCTGTTACTGCAGAAACTGTGTCCAACTCTGCATCCAGAGCTAGAAGCAACTTGGAGCAGCTCTATGATTTGGAAGACAATGCGTATTTTTCCTCTCCCTCTGAAAGCATTGTACACATCACAAGGGTTAATGGCCTAATTCTTTATTATCTTTCCTATCCACATTCATCACAAGACACCCTGCCCAGGAAGGCAAGAATGAGAGGTTATTGTTAAGATGGAATGAATGAGACAATGTGTGGTTCTGTTCTTCTGACCTGACAGCGTGACCCAGGCAGAGGGACTGTGGCCAGGGAGGAGCACGGGCTGGCCTCCACGCACCCCAGCACAGCTGCCCCTGTGCACTGCGGGCAGACAAACCTGGCTCCGGGCCTCCCTCTGACCCTCGCCCTTCGGAGCAGCAAAGGAAGCAGTGGAGGTCAAGCTGCTGCCGAGAGAAGGTGCTCTCTCTCAGTGAGAACTGGGCCATCAGAGCCAATTCCTGGCAGCGCCTTCCTACCTCGGGTACCCCTCAGACTAGAGTGATGATCAGTTTTTTTTCTTTAAAATATAAACTGTGGGGCTTCCCTGGTAGTCCACTGGTTCAGAATCTGCCTTGCAATGCAGGGGACACCAGTTCAATCCTGGTCCGGAAAGATCCCACATGCCACAGAGTAACTAATCCTGTAGGCCACAACTCCTGAGCCTGTTGTGGAGCTCACAAGCTGGAACTACTGAGTCCACACCACAACTACTGGAGCCTGAAGCCCGTGCATAGCAACAAAGACCAGGTGTAGCCAAAATTAAATAAATCAAATATTTGTATATATATATAAAGTGTGATGAGTTTCTAAGGATGAGGAGCCACAATGAGGACACCCTCTGCAGAAGCGCTTTGGGAAGAATCTTATTCAATAGTTGCTTGGATCTCTAATCACTAATGAGAAGTTTAGGAAAACGATGTCCTGACATCTGTACACCAAACCAGTAACACATCCACTGCCATCAAGAGCCATACCATCCCCCAGGCATTGATGAGGAGGGACTTCTGGGCAAGTATTTATGGAAAGCAAAGGCATTTTTGTCCACTGGGTTACCACGCGCTTCCCCACAGAAGCTATTCAAATGCATACTGTACTTTCTGGTAAAATCTGGTTTCTCCAGCGTTGATGAAGACTTTTCTCAAAGACCAGAGCAAGAGCCCAGAGAAAAGGCCACAGAAGAAATAGAATCTTTCTCTTGGAAGTTCAAAGTCTTATTCTACCCACGAGCACACAACAGGCTTCTGAAGTGGAGGAGTTTCAGGAAGTTTCTGGAGGTCAAGAGAAGGGCAACGGTTTTCTTTGCAGCGCTCTTGTGTTTTTCAGTCAAAATAAATAAAACAGAAACTGAACAAAAAGAACCCCCGAACTCAAAACCCAATTTCAGGGTACACCCGGGGCGCCCCAAAGCCAGACTCACTCTGTGGCCACCATCTGGGGGATGGGCTCATCCAGGAGTTCCAGGCTATGCAGGATCCAGTAGCAGAGCCACGGGCGGCTGGCATCCAGACACTGTGAAAGCAGCAGGGCAGAAAACACACCCCTTACTCAGAATCATTCCAAGACCCTGCTGACAAGGCGCCATCTGTCTCCCTCCTGGCCACCTGGCAAGGAGGAGAAGGGCCCCTCAGAGGGATGAAGGACACTTTGCCTGGAGGCCTTAGCTTGGAGCTGAAGTGACCATACGCGAGCAAAGGACTTAGCTTGGAGCTGAAGTGACCATACGCGAGCAAAGGACAACAGAACAAAGGGGTTTAACCTGCACCCAATGGGTTCTTCCCTGACAGGCACTGAAAGAAGCCAAGCAGAGGACTTCTCGCACGGCAGAAACTCAAGTGCTACTGTTTTCTCAGTGGAGACCCAGGAGAAGCCACAATTACAGGGAAGGATTTCCTGCATTAACTCGTTTATTGATTTAACAAATATTTAATAAGTATCTCCTCATGTCCCGCACTAGGGGCACAAGAATGAATAAAATTCAGTTCCCTCTCTTGAGGTGTGTGGGTTAGAATGTGTGTGGTTATCTGTAGAGAAGGAGGGCATTAGACAGACATGGAAGTACAAGTGTCTTTCTGGAATAAGGCAGAACAAAACAAGTACATACAGAGAGCTGGATAAATGCTGTAACGGGCACATGGAAGAAACTGGCTAATTCTCCCTGAGCAGCTGGAAAATGCTTCCAAAGGTGACCTGTGAACAGGTCTTGATCCTAATTCAAGCCATAAACATTCAAGCATTCAAGCCTAGGCGGGCTGGTAGGATTATTGCCCCAGTGTTACAAATCTTAAAGTGTACAAATGGTATATAAATGAGATCCAGAGAGATGAACTTTTTCCCGATGACAAAGACAGTAAATGTAAGAGACAAGAACCCAGGTTTCTAGACTCTCGATCCAGTGCTCTTTTCATTGGTCTAAGCTGCCCTCTTCATAATTGTGCACATAAATATGCCACCTAGGGGCAGCTGGTGTGCTGACAGAAGACATTACTGTGGGTTTCAGTGCCAGCTCCTTCTCTCATTATCTACATGGTGGTGGTAGGTTACTCACTAAGTCATGTCCAACTCTTTGTGGCCCCCATGGACTGTAGCCTGCCAGGCTCCTCTGTCCATGGGATTCCCTAGGCAAGAACACTGGAGTGGGTTGCCATTTCCTTCTCCAAGGGATCTTCCTGATCCAGGCAACGAACCCACGTCTCCTGCTTGGCAGGTGGATTCTTTACCATCGAGCCCCTTGGGAAGCCCCTCACTAGCTATATGCCTTTGAGAAAATTAATTAATTAATCTTGCTAAGCCTATTTCCTAATCCAGAAAAAAATACTTACCTACCTCCTGGACTAGCTGTGAGGATTAAATGAGACAATGAATGACAAGCTTTTAGCACACTATTTGGTGAACTGTTAGCTGTCATGGTATTAACTGTATCAGGACTGACTTGACCCTAACCATCGAGGACTGATTACTGAAAGTCCACAGGCCAGATGTAGCCTGTGGATGTGTTCTGTTTGTTCCCTGTAGTGTTTTGTTTGTTTAATTAGAATTAGTTGTAACAGCTACAAGTTGAGAGATCCACAGAGAAATCTGAATTTCTGGCTTCATTTGAAAGAACAAGAAGAGATCTGGCAATCCTGGGTCTGCATGCTGTTTGGCAGCAACTGGCAGGAACAGAGTAAAAGCACGGTCCTCCAGTTTGCCTCAGGTCTGCTCCCCCCACCATCACCCACCACCACAACCAAGCCCACAACCCTGGCTTATGCCACCTGCTTGAGTCTATAGGCCCAAATCCCTGCCATAAATAATAAAATGCAGCCCAAATAAAAAGCAAGTTAAAAGCAGAGCTGCTCTGTAGAAAGTGGGGCAGGAAGATTACAGCCTCTGGTTCACATTTACCCTCTGTCTGTCACTCAGCCCCGAGTCCCAACACCCTTCCCCTCCACCCCCGCTGCCCTCCTCTGAGCCCCTCCATGGACCGCTAGGGCTCTAAGGAATATTGACTTAAAATCCACTTCACGTCTGGGCATTTTGACCGTGTTAAATTGCAGAATACTTTCTGGGACTTACATACTGGCGCTCTGGTCAGTAGAGAAATTAGATCAGCTTACAGGGCAACGGGGTGAGGATGTCTAGCCTGCCTTTTAGCTAATGGTCAAAGAGCATCTAGACGAACACACATGAACCCCGCTCAGCCACGATGTGGGTGGAAGTCCCCCCGCCCCGAGCTGGGGGCTCCAGCAGCCCTGAGCAAGGGGAGCCCAAAGGAGCTCTAGTCTGTCCTTTCAGAAGCAGGCGCCCCAGCTCTGTGCGGCCAGGCGGCTGTGCACTGGATCCTACCGCAGCCACGGGACAGTGAGTGAACCTGCAACAGGTCAAGCCCACAGTGCCTTTTACATCCAGACAGAAGAAAAGAAAAAAAAGATTAAGGCAGATAATCTGATAGAGAGAGCTCCTGGGTGAGGCGTTTACCTCATAGGCATCTGTCAGCTGTCGGAGGCCTCTTTTCAGATAGTGGAAGTGCTTCTCTCTCTGCAAAATAAGCCTGGAAAGACAAAGAGCTTTAGTGAAACTACTCTCACATCCCCTGCTTCCTCCAGTACAGAACCCACGTGCACATGGGCACACCCGCACACTCACACCCACACACGCACTCTCACCTTCTGGTCACCCCCCACAGTCAGTGTGTAGAACACGGCAACATGTTCAGCTTCCCGGGGCACCTACTCCGGAGAAAAGAGGCCAGCCTCTGAATGCCCCTCAAGTGTGTGGAAATCATGCTGACGAATGTTTGAGGGGATCCTCTCCCTTGTGGCTGGCAGCTTTGGGCGAGAAACGCCACCATAAGCACACTTAGCCAGGCAGTGAGAAACCACCCAGGAAGTTCCTCCGGGGTCCAGCTGAGAACAGATACAACCCTCGCCACGTCCCTGACTTGGTTCATCTCTATCATCCCAGTCATTTCTTCTGGGGCCACTTCTCTGAGGTCTGAGGTTTGTACTCTGCCTGCCCCTCACTCATCCGTCTGTTACTGTGCTATGCTGTGCTAAGTCACTTCAGTCGTGTCCGACTCTGTGACCCTATGAACCACAATCCACCAGGCTCCTCTGTCCATGGGATTCTCCAAGCAAGAATACTGGAGTGGGTTGCCATGCTCTCCTCCAGAGGATCTTCCTGACCCAGAGATCAAACTCGCATCTCTCACATCTCCTGCAATGGCGGGCAGGTTCCACCTGGGAAGCCCTCAGTCTATTATTCCCTCCCCTACATCCCACCTCCACGTGCTGCCCCACAGTCCTGGCTGGAGGATCATGTCTGTATGCTGCAGCCAGTCACTTTCCTTGGCTCTGATGTCAGCAGCACTGGCTCTAAGATGGACTGTGTCCGCCGTGACCACCTGCATAGGCAGGCGAAGGGTTTTTTGCTGGGTCTTACAGAAGGGGTCTGTCTGGGTGGTTACAGAGGAAAGAAAAAAGCAAAGAATTTGAGACATTCACTGGGCTTGCTGATTCCAGAAAAGAAACGAAAGAAGAAGCATTCTCTTCCCTAGGTAGTCAATTCAACAATTGTTTATTGAACTCCCACGGTACTGTGCATAGAATAAGTAGTCTTTACTTCAAAAAGCCTTCCAGTTCAGTACTGGGAATGAGATAAGGACATAAGTGGTTGCAAGATGATAAAAAAAAAAATGAGTAGGTTTCATAAAGAAAAAACATTTAAAATGTTACTGAGGCTCTAAAATAGTTGGGGGAGGCATCTCATTCAGAAAGAAATGATCAGGGGAGGCTGCGTGAACAGGTGGAACTTGAGGTAGGGGCCCTGGAAGAGGGAGAATGTTTTTACAGGTAGAGGAGAAGAGGAGTGAGGCAATGGTGGGAAGACATCAGTTCAGCCAGAAGGAAGAGAAACAAAAGGATCCAAACCAGGGCCACCCAAGAGAACTTTCGGTGATGATGGAAGGTTTTTGTCTGCACTGTTGAGCAGGTAGCGACAAGCCACATGTGGGTACTGAGCACTTGCAACATGGCTACTGTAATTGAGCGACTAAATTTGAAACTTTACATAGTAATAATTTTAGTTAATTTACATTTAAATGGGTATAAGCAGCTAACAGCTTTACTCTATCCTGCAGATGAGTATAAAGCATGCAGAGGGAGTGACAAGTTGAGGATCTGGCCTGGCTGTTAGGAATGAAAGAGGAATGAATGGTCAAGAAGGGATCTGGGATGCCAGCTGAGGAATTTAACTCAAAAGGAACCTGTAATAACATGGGGCAACTTTGAGGACATTATGCTAAGTGAAATAAGTCAGACAAAAAGATGAATACTGCACAATCTCACTTGTATGTGACACTCTAGGGCTTCCACCAAAAAAAAAAAAAAAAGCCCTGAGCTCATGGATACAGAAGACAGACTGGTAGCTGCCTAAGGTGGGAGGTGGAAAGGGAGGGCAGTGAAATGGGTGACAGGGGTCAAAAGGTACAAAGTTCCAGTTATAAAATGAGTAAGTCATGAAGACGTAAGACGTATTGCGTTATGTGGCAGCCTGAATGGGAGGGGAGTCTGAGGGAGAATGGATACATGCACCTACAGCTAAGTTGCTCTGCTGTGTACCTGAAACTATCACTACATTGTTAATCAGCTATACTCCAATATCAGATAACTTTTTTTTATTTAAATAATAATACTGCATTGCATATTTGAAAGTAGCTACTAGAGAGGATGCTGAAACTTCTCATCATAAGAAAAAGAATTTGTGAGTATATATAGTGCTGAATGGGCTTCCCTGGTGGCTCAGATGATTAAGAATCTGCCTGCAACGCAGGAGACCTGGGTTCAATCCCTGGGTCAGGAAGATCAAGAAGGAAATGGCCACCCACTCCAGTAATCTTGCCTGGAGAATTTAATGGACAGAGAAGCCTGGTGGGCTACAGTCCATGGGGTTGCAGAGTCGGACACGACTGATGACTTTCACTTTTATATGGTGCTGCATGTTAACTGGACGTATTGTGGTGACCGTGCATCAGTATATACAAATACTGAATCATTCCATTGCACACCTGAAATGAACATAATGCTGTCAGTTATACCTCAATAAAAAACACTGGCACAAGAAAACTGAGGATTTTCAGCTGAGAAAAAATAACTAGAATCACGGCTTTAGAAAAATGATCTGACCCCACCAGGGATTCAGTATGTGTTTACAAACTGGACTGATGAAAGCACTAAGTGGGAAAATAGATGAAGCAGGAAGACAGGGTAAGGCCCTGTTAAGAGTCAGCCAGACGATGGTGGGGTGGGAGCTAGGTTCAAGAGGGAGGGGACATATGTATGACTACATCTGAGTCACACTGTTATACAGCTGAAACCAACACAATGCTGTAAAGCAATTAGCCTCCAATTAAATTGAAAAACAAACAAACAAAAAAGAGTCAACCAGGTGAGAAGAACTTAGTTCTTCCACAGTGCCCAGGACAGGCTGACTGTTCAAAGCACTAGGACTTTATGCAAGTGAGGCTGTCAGTTAAATCACTGGACACACATACGGGACTCTGCAGGGGGATCCAGGTGACACAGATGAACTGGCAATCACTCATCTGCATACAGCTGACAGGTGAAGCTGCGGAAGTAGAAGACACGGCAGAAAGAAATGTCTAAAGGCAGAGCTGAGGGAAGGCGACATCTTTGAGGGCTTGGAGGACGAGGAGCCAGAGGAGAGAAGTAAAGCGCAGCCAACAAGCAGGGGAAGGACCGAGGCAGGGTCGTGTCACAGGCAGAGCGGGCGGAGGGCATTTCATGGAGGTGTGGATACTTCACCGTGGCGGGCGCTGCGGTGAGGCTGAGGAGAGGACACACTACAGGCTGGCTGGTAAACTTCAAGAGAGTTCGGGGAGTGGGGAGGGCAGATTCCAGGTTATACAGAAGAAACTCGATTTCTTTTTTCAAGGAGGTCCAGGGTGAGCGGTGGGGTTTAAAGCACTGGCAGTGTAATCAGGTGAGGATGTCAGGAGGAGAGGTAAGGTAAGCCTGACAAAATGAATGAGGCTCCATTCTCAGAAACAACGGGAGAGTGTGAAGCTAGACAGAGGAGGCTGAAGTAGGGAATCGGGATGCCAATGAAACATGTGGGGTGCCTCGGTTTTCTCATGGATGAGGAGGCAAGACCATGGGAGAATGTGGCTGGGTCATTGCGGGGAATGTTAGGAAATCTACCCAAGACAAATAAGGAATAATAAACAGGAGTGGAGGCCCAGCTGAAGCTGAGGAATATAAACTTCTGATGAAGCCATGCAGAAGGCGCTGAGGAATGACTTTTCTCGGCAGTCCTGCTAGGGCCTTTTAGTAGAAGCAGCAGCAGTGTCATGGCGAGGGCTGGCGATCCAGGAAGAATGGAAAGGCAGAGGCGGGAGGGAATGGAAAGAGGCCAGCACACTGCTGACAGAGCTCGTCATGCAGGCATGGCCAGGATGGGTGTGTGGACAAGAAAAACCAGAAGGGTGCAAGAGACCATTAACAGAGAAGGTGGGGACTCACTAGGGAACTGACAGGAGAATGAGAAGCCCAAGCCAGGTGAGGGCAAGCCCAGAATTTGCTTCCAGCAGGACCAGGTCCTAGGTCAGCCTCACTCACTCTGTTCCCAGAGCCTGGCAGGGCCTGATCCCCTAGAAACTGTTTCTAGATGGGTGAAGGAATGAATGACGTTAAATGAACACGGCAGACTGAATGAGAGCAAATACACTCCCTCCCCTTAAACCGACCATCCTTGAGAATCTGTTTGTGACAGATGAGAGAACAGGGATTCGGTCCACTGCTGGCCTCTGGGAGGGTTCTGAACCCACTAAAGTCAGGGGCTTCTCCAGGCAAGAAGTACACTTCTGGCACATAAGTAATAAGTCATTCAAGGGAAGGTGGGAGGGAAGATGAACTTAACTTGTAAGGACCCTGGACAGAACAACAGTATGAAGGACCACATCGTCTAACTGCGCAGGATTTGGGAAATGCTAAAGCAGTATCACACACAGAAAGGCAGAAAACATGGAAGCTGAGCAGATGCCCATGTGAGAACTGCTTGGACAGCTTAACCTGGAGTATTCTGGCTTCAGAAACACTGCCAACGCTTGACCTTCGGTGCTCTCTGTTAGCATTACCAATTATTTCTCCCTTCCAAGGAGCACGAAGCTACATCACCCCCGCCCTAGAAAAACTGGGCTTTCTTTTCTAGTTTTTCTTTTTCTTTTTGCCATGCCACACGGCTTGAGGGATCTCAGTTCCCAAATCAGGGATTGAACCTGGGTTACTAGGTTATAGCAGTGAAAGCCCAGTATCCTAACCACTAGGTCACCATGGAACTCCCTGACAAATGAAAAATTTTATGTGACTACGTGAGTGTGTGTGTGTGGTTCATGCATTTCAAGTTTGTTACTAAAGCTAATACATAATACATGGAAGAAGGTAAATCTGTAAGCATGTGTAACAGTGAGAATAACTAACCAGAGGGAAGGAAATTTTAACTTATATGGGAAAGCAGGATGCGGATAGACAAAACTGTTCAAAGCACGGTCCAAAGGCTTCTTGGGATGGACCACCTCACTCCAGAGAAGATGCATGTTTCACAGTCTGAGAGCAAGAAAAACCATTTCTGGGATGAGGAATAAATGGTAGGATGTAACAACATTTAGTTTCAGCCTTGAATTTCAGCCAAATCTTCTACTTGGCAGTGGCTCTGAAAGGCTAAATAGACGGATGCCACCTCAGCATCATTCCCGACATCCCTGGACCAGGGCATGGTCAGTGGTCTTGGGAGTGTGTGTGTGCTTCTATCACATCCGATCAACATCATGACCTCAGAGACACGAACGAGCCGCGTCACCTAGATTGATCACTAACATCTGAATGTTCACTTTAGCTAACAAGGAAGGCTTGTTCCTGCAATATAATACCAGAATTTTAAAATCTGACTGATGAAATGTTAAATACTGTAATTTAAAATGCTGATTAAATTTTCATATTTCTTCTTATGTCCCAGAAATTCATTCTACAGTGAAGATTTTAGGCTCCAGCCTTATATTGATAAGCTGATTTACATTCTCAGTTATTCACCCATAATGTGTAATGTCTCTAATATTCATTAGCATGCTGTGACATAAAATGCTAATTAGCATCCTTTAAAACACTCATTTTCATAGGCAACGATGGTAAAATGGGAAATGTCAGATTCCTGAAATAAACCCAGAGCCCTGATGTATTCTATTTCTACAAAGGAGGAACATTTTTTGTTTTCTACCCACATCTGACCTAAAGACCTATGAATCAAGGGATTTCCCTCCTTTACTGTCCTCCACTACCGCTCCCCAAACACAGCTTCTTCTCAGATTATGAACTCCCATTCTCCCTTCTATCTCAGTAAGGATAGAAGGAAAGCGCAAGGCCCCTATTCTGATGGTGGGTAAAAAGGGAATGTCAAATGATCAAAGGTCCTTTGGGGAACACAGAGGACATATGTCCACAGTGGACAAAGACACAGAGAACAACAGGTGAGTCATCACAATGCAACTCTAACCACAAAGCCTCCTGAAGCCACCGCACCCCACACCATTACCAAGTCCCACCACCTCCGGGAAAACAGCCTGTACTGGCCAGAGGCCTCCTTCTCCCCGAGCTGTTTACATAAATGGTGTCCGTTTGCTAAGCTCCAGCTGCCACTCATGACAAGGGCAATACTTCATTTTCTGAGGTTGGGGCTTTGGATTAATGCAGAGATTTAGGTTAGCAGTTTGGAAAAAGACTTCTCTGCTTAGCTGATGCTCTCCTTTCCTTCTCCAGGGAAGGAAGATGAAGAGAATTTTTCCACCTGGCTTTCCCTTTTTCTGACTCTTTTTTCTCTTGGCGAATCAGAGTTTTCTAGCAAAACTTCTTTTTTAGGGAAATAGGACAAAAAACAAAGACACAAAGTTAACTGAGGCTAGAAATATTTGTAATGCTCCAGTAAGTAAGTAAAAGTACCCAGAGATTGACGTGCCAGGAGTCAGTGTGTGAGGAGGTGTCAGGAAGTTAGGCGACATGAACAAGGTCAGGCCAGATTTTGCACCTGTAAGCTTCCCAACCAGAGAGAACCAGCCAGCGGCCCAACTACTCTACGTTCAGAGATTGTCTGGGGAAAGTACTGTAACATCAAAATAAAACGATGAGCAAACACAATTTGAACTACTGATGAGGAAAGATGGCACAGGGGGATTTCAGAGAAGCAATCTGTGATTAGAAGAGAAATGGCTTAATAAAATTCTAGTGTGATACATTACAAAACTGGGGAAAAAAAGAGAGAAAATGAAGGTTCAAATTAATCCCCCTTTTGGAATTTCTGCCTCAAAAGAGCTTAGAAGGCTTCAACTTGCTAAACACCAAGGAAAACAAAAGGCATTGTATTTCTCACTTAAAATGTGGCCCTGAGAATCTGCTGCAAGTCACCAACAAGGGCCAGGCTAGGAGAGGCTCAAACGTCCCACATTTTCCCAGTCAAGTTATAACCTACACTAAAGGGATCCATCCTTTGCCATCCCCAACTCTACATGTGTTTCAAAGTATTATGTGAAAAAGAAGAACTTGAGAGTTTTGAACACCAGTGCAGTGGGTCAGAACTAAACTACAGGATCACAGACTTTCTCTCTCTCTCTCCATCTTCAGGGCTCAGAGCTCAGGTCCTGAGGGGGATCCCCATGTAACACCTGATGGCTCAGCTCAAGTGCACAACTCCTCCAGTCGGTATTCTAATAGTGGCAGGAGCTGGGGTCAGGAGCATCTCCAGCGAGCCACAAGGTGAGGAAACACCAGCCTCACAGCTGCAACACCCCGAGGGTGGACAAGCTCAAGGAGGAAAGAAGAAAGGCTCCCACGGGAGATGGTATTTCCCAGATCCACTCAGACTGCTAACCACAGCTTACCTTGGTACAAGGTGGTTGAACTTGTAAGAACTGAAGACCTCTTGGATCTTTTCTTCTACTTTTGCCTGGTAAGGATATAGTAGATGGGAAAGAGAAAAGAAAAACAGGTAAGACTTTTAACAACGTTTTGTTCTTCTTGCCACAAATGCCTACTGGCTAGAGTTCCTTGGTGTGGCTTTGTACCTAACAGCATGATACAACTGCACGCAGGAGCTCAGCAGGATGTCAGGTTTGGGACAAGGACAGAAAGAATGATCTGTACCATGTTAACATCATAACCCACTTCTCCAGTAAACTAATGCATAGTATCCAAACTAATGGCGGTTCTGGGGTTTGGCACCCCAACACCAGTTACTCGGACATAAAGACAGATCCCTTTGCTTGAAAGATCTGTTCTTGCCTACTCTAAGAAGTTGTTTAGGCGTTTGTTAACTGGTCATTCTCAAATACTCAATTTCTGCCAAGGGTCTTACTTCTTACTGTCAGATTTAATAATTTAAATACAGACTGAACAGTATTAAAATTCTTGAAGGGATTTACAAGATTATCGATCATGGAAATACTAAAGAAATAGCACATCTAGTCTTTAGACCTGTATCACATGCCAAATCCACAGTCCCATAGAACACAGAATCACAGAAAGTCAAGTCACAAAGGAAATGAGACGACCACTCTCCTTTGAAGACCACACCATGATGTGGTCACCAGCCCAGCTTCTATAAGGAAAGAGCACAGCAGTGCAGGAAGGGACTGGCCAGCAGGACACAGGGTTTCACCTTCACAGCCATCCTTGCTTTGTGGTGAGGCCAGTCCTTGCTGAGATTACAAGATACGCAATAATGTCCTCTCACTGTTGTTCAGTTACTAAGCCACGTCCAACTCTTTGCGACCCCATGGACACATGCATGCCAGGTTTTCCTGTCCTTCACTATCTCTCACAGTTTGCTGAAATTCATGTCCATTGAGTCAGTGATGCTATCTATCTATCTCAAGAAATATAAAAAATGCCTTCTTTAATATTTCTGAAACTCCCACTGAGTTAGAGCTTCCAGCTCCTTTGACAAGTGTGCAAGAATCATGATGAGGGGAGCAGTGATGTGTCTCAGCTAAAATGGCAGCCAACCTAAAATTCATTTATATTTGGTTTCAGGATATGCTTTGGTATTTGCCTTTGAACATGAGCTTGAGGGATTGCCTGGCTAAGAATTTACAATACTTCAAAAACAGACTGAAGTCACTGTGAGGTGGTCTCGGGAGGAGTAAGAAAGTTGTCCCAGACTCCTCAGGATTCTTTCTCCCCAGCAGACACTGACATGGGACTAAGGCAAAGCACCAGACACGGTGGAGCGCAGACTGCATTGTCAGTCATGCCTTCCTCGGTACACACTGAACAAGATGAAAAAAACAAGAAACAAACGTCCGTAAGACCATTAAATAAAAATATTTGTGTACTATATACTAGGGTTGTTGTTTTTTTTTTATAATATACTGTTATGGTTCAAGTGAATTGATGAATTATGAATAAAACAAAAAGCAAGTAGGAGGAAAACTCAATGCCTGTACCCAAACACAAGTCAATTCACATCCATATGACTTAATAATATTCAGAGGTTAATGGATGAGCATTCTAACTGACACCTAAGACCCCCAGGAGGCAAAGCTTCCAGCCAAGAACTTCTTAGGAAAGTCCCACAATCAGTCACCATTTGGGCAACATAAGCAGCCAGGAACAAGGTGTTGAAAGCCAAGGTTTATTTTTAAAGTAAGAGACCTGACAGAAAAACAGGTATATCATACCTGCAAAGAAGAAAATGCTTAAACCATTCCCAACATAGTCTCATTTCTCTCCTGGTTTCCTAATCACTCCTCTTCAGAATGAACAAGTGATAGTCCAATGAAGTTAGTAACTGATTTGTGTCTGAAAATATACGTTATAAATTCTAATAAATACCAGAGTATTTCAGATCAGCTGTTCATGATAATGAACAAATAATTCACTTTATTTTCTCTTAAGAATGGGTACATTTTTCCAACAGCTTTATCAAGATATAATTCACATGCCATTCAATTCACCCATTTAAAGTGTATTATTCAGAGGTTTTTAGTATACCCACAGAGCTGTGTATCATCACCATAATCAATTTTAGAACACTTTCACTACTCCAAAAAGAAACCCCACACCCCTAAGCAATCACCTGCAATCCTCCTAGCCCCTGTCAATCACTAATCTACTCTCTTTCATTATCTATTTGGCTATTTTGAATATTTTATGTTAATAGAATCAGTTGACAGGCATCTAGGTTGCTTCTACTTTTTGGTTATTTAGAATAATGCTGCTATGAATATTCGTGTCCAAGTTTTTGGATGGACATGTGTTTTCATATGTATATGCCTAGTGAAACTTCCCAGGTGGCGCTAGTGATAAAGAACCTCCCTGCCAATGCAGGAGACTTAAATATGCATTCAGTCCATGGGTCGAGAAGATCCCCTGGGGTAGGAACTGGGAACCCACTGCAGTTCTTGCCTGGAGAAACCCATGGACAGAGGAGCCTGGTGGGCCATAGTCCATAGGGTCACAAAGAGTCAGACACGACTGAAGTGAGTTAGCATGCATGCACGCATGAAACTGAGAAGGACTCTTTGGGCCTCCTGAGCACAGAAGCCTTTCTGTGCCAGTACCCCTTATTCATTCCTTGTTTGCAGGGAACAAACACCAGTCTCCATGACTTTCCCTGATTTCCAAAGTGCAGATTCAAACAGCTGCTGATCAGGCAAGGTAAGGGATGCAGAGATAAGGAAGGGATAGCTGGGAAAAACCGTGCAGCCTTGGGGCAGAGTCCTGGTGCTATCTCAGTTCAGTGCAGTTCAGTCACTCAGTCATGTCCGACTCTGGGACCCCACGAACTGCAGCATGCCAGGCTTCCCTGGCCTTCACCAACTCCTGGAAGTTGCTTAAACTCATGTCAGTCAAGTCAGTGATGCCATCCAACCATCTCAACTTCTGTCGTCCCCCTCTCCTCCTGCCTTCAATTTCTCCCAGCATCAGGGTCTGTAACAATGAGTTCTTCCCATCAGGTGGCCAAAGGATTGGAGCTGCAGTCTATGGGATCATAAAGAGTTGGACAAGACCGAACGACCAAACTGAACTGAACTTAACCAATCTCCTTGCTGTCCAAGGGACTCTCAGAGTTCTCTAACACAATTCAAAAGCATCAATTCTTTGGCACTCAAACTTCTTTATGGTCCAACTTCCACATCCATACATGACTTCTGGAAAAACCACAGCTTTGACTATACGGAACTTTGTCGGCAAAGTGATGTTTCTGCTTTTTACTACACTGTCTAGGTTTGTCTTAGCTTTTCCAAGGACTAAGAGTCTTTTAATTTCATGGCTGCAGTCACCCCAAGATCTGCAGTGATTTTGGAGCTCAAGAAAATAAAATGTTTCCACTTTTTCCCCATCTATTTGCCATGAAGTGATGGCACCAGATGCGGTGATCTTAATATTTTGAATGTTGAGTTTTAAGCCAGCTTTTTCATTCCCTTCTTTCACCCTCCTCAAGAGGCTCTTCAGTTCCTCTTCACTTGCTACCATTAGAGTGGTACCATCTGCATATCTGAGTTTGTTGATATTTGTCCCAGCAAACTTGATTCCAGCTTATAATTCATCCAGCCAGGCATTATTTTCTACTTCACCCAAAACTCAGCCTCTGATATTTGATTTGGCCCTAGTGCCCAGAGGCAGAGTTTTTGGCATCACTAGGAGTAGAACTGCTAGATAATATGATATCTTAATGTGTAACCATTTGAGGAACTGCCAGACTTTTCCACAGCAGTCCTACCATTTTATATTCCCATCAGCAGTATGTGAGAGTTCCAATTTCTTCAAATCCTCAGCAACATGCTATTATGTGTTTTTGATCACAGCCATCCTAGTGTTTATGAAGCAGTATCTCACTATAGTTTCGAATGGCTTTTCCCTGAAAGCTAATGATGTTGAGCATCTTTTTACAGGCTTATTGGACACTTGTAGATATTGTTGGGAGAAATGTCTATTCAGATCTTTGTTCATTTTTTAAACTGGGTTATTTGTCTTTTTATCAATGAACTGTAATAAATCTTTATGTACTACAGATACAAGTTCCCTGTCCTACTCCCATTCTGTGGGTTGTTTTTAGGAACTGGTGTATTTTTTTTAAGAGAAAACAATCACTTCAAAGCACAAGTATGATTTTTAGAGTACAACTTTTAAAACAGTACTAGCAATAAGCCTGCAGTTTTTTGAACAAATAGTAATGGATTAATACAGAAATTAAAAACTAGTCATCGGAGGATGCGAAAATGAAAGTAATCACCAAAGCAGGCAACATCCTTTTTTGCTTCCCCTTTTCTGCATGTCATCTGCCAGTGTTATATAAATCTGAGTAATTTTGTCACTGGGAAGATATAAGCATTCTTTGAATGTTCTGATTTGCATAGCAGAAGAAAAGGAAAAAAGCTAGTTGTATACGAAAGAGTTAACATAGCAGGCCTGAGACTGCTATCCTTAGGAAGGCCTCCTTGAAAGGTAGACCCTGGCCAGAGTTTGGGAGGCTAGATCATAGGAGGGTTCCCACCATTCCCAGAGCTAGTAAGAGTGGCTCACTGAGCCTAAACTGTATAAACAATGTAGTTTATGCTGAGCAGCTATTTTCCTTCTAGGGGGCCTGGAATCATTCTAAAAAGAGGGTGCTGGTTTTTAGTGACCAGCCCCACTAACAACCATGAGCAACAAGTCTCTAATGGGCTTCCCTGGTAGTTCTGCATGTGTGGTCACAGTTTGATGCTGGAGAAATTAAACTCCTTCTCTGTGACTCCACTGGGAGAGGACTCTTAGAAACTTGTCCTAGTTTCCTGCAGACTTCACCCCATGAGCCTTCTCTCTTGGCTGATTTGCTTTCTAGCCTTTTGCTACAATAAATCATTACCTTGAGTACAGCTATATTCTGAGTACTCTGAATCTTTGTGTAAGCAGAAAAGGTAGAGGTCCCCAGAGAAAGAAGCCATTTTTGGCCTAAGCCATTCTGGGATCTAAGCCTGGCCACAATACTTGCTCTTGAACAGGTCTTAGTAATCAATGTTCTTAACAGAACAAAGAATGCAGAAACTATCGGGCAAGAAAAATACCAGTAGCAAAGATAACACATCAGTTGTGAAAATTCCTAGTTCTCTTTTAATGGTAAAGAGTAGCTTGAGGCCTCAACCACCGGATCTACTGGAGCCAAAAGGCTGACGATGCTGACTTTTACTGACCCTTCTGCCTTTAATCAACTAAGCTTGAACTCAAGCCTCATCATGAATATGCATGTACCCTAGCTTAAAACTTCCCCAGCTTTGCTGTTAAGGAAGACACTGCCTTGGGAAAGATTCCCCAGTGTTCTCCCTATTTGTAGTAATAAATCTTTCCTGCTCCCAATCTTTGACTTGGCTTTGTGTCTTTTGGCTCAACATCAACCAAGAGGGAAACCCAGTTTTCGGGTAACCTTAGTAATGCTCAAAATTTTCCAAGCCGGGCTTCAACAATACATGATCCGTGAACTTCCAGATGTTCAAGCTGGTTTTAGAAAAGGCAGAGAAAACAGAGATCAAAATGCCAACATCAGCTGGGTCACTGAAAAAGCAAGAGAGTTCCAGAAAAACATCTATTTCTGCTTCAATGACTATGCCAAAGCATTTGACTCTGTGGATCACAATAAACTGTAGAAAACTCTGAAAGAAATGGGAATACCAGACCACTTGACCTGCCTTTTAAGAAATCTGTATGCAGGTCAGGAAGCAACAGTTCGAACTGAACATAGAACAACAGACTGGTTTCAAATAAGGAAAGGAGTACGTCAAGGCTGTATATTGTCACTGGGCTTATTTAACTTAATACAGAGTACATCATGAGAAATGCTGGACTGGATGCAGCACAGTATGGAATCAAGATTGCTGGGAGAAATATCAATAACCTCAGATATGTAGATGACATCACTCTTATGGCAGAAAGTGAAGAAGAACTAAAGAGCTTCTTGATGAAAGTGAAAGAGGAGAGTGAAAAAGTTGGCTTATAATTCAACATTCAGAAAACTAATATCATGGCCTCTAGTTCCATTACTTCATAGCAAATAGATGGGGAAACAGTGGAAACAGTAGCAGGCTTTATTTTTTTGGCTCTAAAATCACTGCAGATGGTGCCTGCAGCCATGAAATTAAAAAACACTTACTCCTTGGAAGAAAAGTTATGACCAACCTAGACAGCATATTAAAAAGCAGAGACATTACTTTGCCAACAAAGGTCCCTCTAGTCAAAGCTATGGTTTTTCCAGTAGTCATGTATGGATATGAGAGATGGACTATAAAGAAAGCTGAGCATCGAAGAATTGATGCTTTTGAACTGTGGTGTTGGAGAAGACTCTTGAGAGTCCCTTGGACTGCAAGGAGATCCAACTAGTCCATCCTAAAGGAGATCAGTCCTGGGTGCTCATTGGAAGTACTGATGTTGAAGCTGAAACTCCAATAATTTGGCCACCTGGTACGAAGCATTGACTCATCTGAAAAGATCCTGATGCTGGGAAAAATTGAGGGTGGGAGAAGAAGGGGATGAGAGATGATGAGATGGTTGGATGGCATCACCAACTCAATGGATACGAGTTTGAGTAAACTCCAGGAGTTGGTGATGGACAGGGAGGCCTGGTGCTGCAGTCCATGGGGTCGCAAAGAGTCTGACACGACTGAGTGACTGAACTGAACTTGTAGTCAATCAGTGAACCTAAGAGTGGCCTTGGGGGCATCCAAACATTAGTAAAATTAGAAATTTAGCCTTTGGGAGAGAATTAAGGAAAGCAGTCACAACAACTGCATAGTGTCTATAAAACGAGAAATATAATTAAATTCCTTTTTAAAATTTTATTAAAATTCTCACTTTAAATACAGGAGAATGGAGGGTGACTATTTAAAAAGAAAGTTACCTAAATCATGAAGAACTCTAACACTGTATCACTCTCAGGTCAGAATTAGGAAGGAAGGGAGTAAGGAAGAAAAGAAGGAAGATTCAGCTTCAATATAGAGATGCTAAAGCGTGTCCTCATTCCCAGACCTTTCATTTTATCTTGAATTTCCATGTCTCCTTTTTATCTCAAATCAAGAACTATTCAGTTCTAGCTAATCTCTCCTTTCTGCAGGAGAGCCCCACAGGCAAGGCAGCTACCAACTGGCTACAATACAAAAGGTTATTAACAAGCCCTACAATAAGAGATACTTCTCTCTCGTGTAAACAGCAAAAAGCCCATGGGATCATTTCCCTTGAGCGCAAAGCACACAGTTTGTGACCATGTTAATGAAAGTGATATGGCTCTCTTCAGAGGAGGATGACATCCAAAAGCATCTGTTTCAGAAACACTGCTACATCAAATGTTACAAGAAAGGTCATCAGGATTAGTCATCAGAAAATTTAGTCCCAAGGGATTAGCTCTTCAAAAATTTTAAACAACCTGAAATAAAGGATCTTCGATTGGCTCCAGATTCAAAACACATCAAAAAGATATAAAAAGAATCTTGAGAAACTGGGGAAACGGAAAATCAAATTTGAATATTAGATGGTATTAAAGAATTATTTTTATTCTTCTTAGTCAATAAGTTCAGTCGCTCAGTTGTGTCCGACTCTTTGCGATTTCATGGACTGCAGTACACCAGGCACCCTGTCCATCACCAACTCCTGGAGTTTACCCAAACTCATGTCCATTGAGTCGGTGATGCCATCTAACCATCTCATCCTCTGTAATCCCCTTCTCTGCCCACCTTCAATCTTTCCCAGCAACAGGGTCTTTTCAAATGAGTCAGTTCTTCCCATCAGGTGGCTAAAGTATTGAAGCTTCAGCTTCAACATCAGTCTTTCCAACTAATATTCAGGACTGATTTCCTTTAGGATGGACTGGTGGGATCTCCTTGGAGTCCAAGAGACTCTCAAGAGTCTTCTCCAACATCACAGTTCAAAAGCATCAATTCTTTGGCACTCAACTTTCTTTATAGTCCAACTCTTACATCCATACATGTACTAGAAAAACCATAGTTTTGACTAGACGGACTTTTGTTGGCAAAGCAATGTCTCTGCTTTTTAATATGCTGTCTAGGTTGGTCATAGCTTTTCTTCCAAGAAGCAAGCGTCTTTTAATTTCATGGCTGCAGTCACCATCTGCAGGGATTTTGCAGCCCCCCAAAATAAAGTCAGCCACTGTTTCTACTGTTTCTCCATCTATTTGCCATGAAGTAATGGGACCAGAGGCCATGATCTTAGTTTTCTGAATGTTGAGTTTTAAGCCAACTTTTTCACTCTCCTCTTTCACTTTTGTCAAGAGGCTCTTTAGTTCTTCACTTTCTGCCATAAGAGTGATGTCATCTACATATCTGAGGTTATTGACATTTCTCCCAGCAATCTTGATTCCAGCTTGTGCTTCATCCAGCCCAGTGTTTCTCATGATGTACTCTGCATATAAGTTAAATAAGCAGGGTGACAATATACAGCCTTGACGTACTCCTTTCCCTATTTGGTACCAGTCTGTTATTCCATGTCCAGTTCTAACTGTTGCTTCCTGATCTGCATACAGATTTCTCAAGATGCAGGTCAAGTGGTCTGGTATTCCCATCTCTTTCAGAATTTTCCACAGTTTGTTGTGATACACACAGTCAACGGCTTTGGCCCAGTCAATAAAGCAGATGTTTTTCTGGAACCCTCTACTTTTTCAATGATCCAATGGATGTTGGCAATTTGATCTCTGGTTTCTCTGCCTTTTCTAAATCCAGCTTAAAGTTCATAGTTCACACATTGCTGAAGCCTGGCTTGGAGAATTTTGAGCATTACTTTACTAGCGTGTGCGATGAGTACAACTGTGCGGCAGTTTGAACATTCTTTGGCATTGCCTTTCTTTAGGATTGGAATGAAAACTGACCTTTTCCAGTCCTGTGGCCACTGCTGAGTTTTCCAAATTTACTGACATATTGAGTGCAGCACTTTCACAGCATCATCTTTTAGGATTTGAAACAGCTCAACTGGAATTCCATCACCTCCACTAGCTTTGTTCGTAGTGATGCTTCCTAAGGCCCACTCGACTTCGCACTCAGGATGTCTGGCTCTAGGTGAGTGATCACACCATCATGATCATCTGATTATTAATCTTCTTAGGTGTGATTTTATTGTCTTTATATAGAATGTTGGATCTCCATGCTGTCTAAGAAACTCTACTTAATGAAACTTTAATTATGCTCCTCTGAATCCTCCTCCCAATCAGGCCTTGACTTTTGTATTTCTGTATCCAGCTTTGCAGTATGAAAAGGCAAAAAGATAAGACACTGAAAGATGAACTCCCCAGGTCAGTAGGTGCCCAATATGCTACTGGAGAACAATGGAGAAATAACTACAGAAAGACTGAAGAGACAGAGCCAAAGGAAAAACAACACCAAGTTGTGGATGTAAGTAAAGTCTGTTAAGAACAACATTGCATAGGAACCTGGAATATTAGGTCTATGAATCAAGGTAAATTGGAAGTGGTCAAACAGGAGATTGCAAGAGTGAACATCGACATTTTAGGAATCAGTGAACTAAAATGGACTGGAATGGGTGAATTTAACTCAGATGACCATTACATCTACTACCATGGGCAAGAATCCCTTAGAAGAAATGGAGTAGCCATCATAGTCAACAAAAGAGTCCAAAATGCAGTGTTGGATGCTATCTCAAAAATGACAGAATGATCTCTGTTCATTTCCAAGGCAAACCATTCAGTATCACAGTAATCCAAGTCCATGCCCCAACCAGTAATGCTGAAGAAGCTTAAGTTGAACGGTTCTGTGAAGACTGACAACAACTTCTAAAACTAACACCCAAAAAAGATGTCCTTTTCATTATAGGGGACTGCAATGCAAAAGTAGGAAGTCAAAAGATACCTGGAGTAACAGGCAAATTTGGCCTTGGAGTACAGAATGAAGCAGGGCAAAGGCTAACAGAGTTTTGCCAAGAGAACACACTGGCCATAGCAAACACCCTCTTCCAACAACACAAGAGAAGACTCTACACTTGGACATTACCAGATGGTCAACACCAAAATCAATTCTCTGCAGCCAAAGATGGAGAAGCTCTCCATAGTCAGCAAAAACAAGACTGGGAGCTGACTATGGCTCAGATCATGAACTCCTTATTGCCAAATTCAGACTTAAATTGAAGAAAGTAGGGAAAACCACTAGACCATTCAGGTATGACTTAAATCAAATCCCTTACGATTATTCAGTGGACATGACAAACAAATTGAAGGGATTAGATCTGATAGACAGAGTTCTGGAAGAACTATGGATGAAGGTTCGTGACATTGTACAGGAGGCAGTGATCAAGACCATACCCAAGAAAAAGAAACGCAAAATGGTTGTCTGAGGAGGCCTTACAAATAGCTGTGAAAAGAAGAAAAGCTAAAGGCAAAGGAGAAAAGGAAAGATATACCCATCTGAATGCAGAGTTACAAGGAAGACAGCAAGGAGAGATAAGAAAGCCTTCCTCAGTAATCAATGCAAAGAAAGAGAGGAAAACAATAGAATGGGAAAGACTAGAGAACTCTTAAAGAAAATTAAAGATACCAAGGGAACATGTCATGTAAAGATAGGCAAAATAAAGGACAGAAATGGTATGGACCTAACATAAATAGAAGCTATTAAGATGTGGCAAGAATACACAGAAGAACTACACAAAAAAGATCTTCATGATCCAGATGACCACGATGGTGTGATCACTCACCTAGAGCCAAACATCCTGGAGTCTGAAGTCAAGTGGGCCTTAGGAAGCATCACCATGAACAAAGCTAGTGGAGATGATGGAATTCCAGTTGAGCTATTTCAAATCCTAAAAGATAATTCTGTGAAGGTGCTGCACTCAATATGCCAGCAAATCTGGAAAACTCAGCAGTGGCCACAGGACTGGAAAAGGTCAGTTTTCATTCCAATCCCAAAGAAAGGCAATGTCAAAGAATGCTATCATTTCCCAATTTTCCTTGCTGTATTCAGACTTGAGCCCAATCTCTCTCACTCACTGCAAAACACCATCATCGTAGTCCTCCTTGAATGAAGTCTTCTTTAACATGTGTCATGAATAATTTTTTCTTTAATACCCCTCCACATCCACTAGCAGAATGACTAAAGTTGAAAAGAGCGACAACACCAAATGTTGGCAAGGGTGTCAAGGAACCAGAGCCCTCACACACTGCTGGTGAGAGTGTAACACGTATGATCACTCTGGGAAAGGCCAGTGGTTTCATTTAGAACTAAACATACACCTACCCTGTAATCCAACAGTTCCACCTGCAGGTTTTTGACCCATGAAGCCCATGATCATATAAAGACTTCTATGAGAATGTTTATAACAGCATTATTCATTATATCCTGAATCTGGCAACAGCCCAGTTGTCCATCATTAGAAGAATGGATTTAAAAAAACCAACAACGGAAAAAAAAAAAAAACCAACAACAGAAACCTTTAGAGCAAGTAGCTCAGAGGCAGTGTACCTGCAACCAAGCTGAGCTTGTTCAAAATATAAATTTTCAAGTCATAGATTTATCGAATCAGAAACTACTGGGATGGGGCCCACCCAGAGGATTCTTTTTAACAAGTCCTCCAGAGGATTCTGACACATGCTTATGTTTGATAGATCAAAAAGGTTTTCTTTAACAGTCAGGGTGGATTTCAGCTCAGAGGCTGACGCTTGCGTTTGACTCCAAATAGGACTTTCTTAATGTATGACTATCTTTTTTTCAACTGCTCAGCACATTTTTCTTCTTCTCAACTAGTAACAGTTAAACAAAGGTGACAAAGTAAAACATTCCTCTGAACAAATATCCTAATACTCTGAGTACAAGATTCAGCGGGCAGTCAGAGTTGACTGAGTCTCTGTAACCAGCTGGAGTTCCTCTCTATCAAGGCTGAGATCCTTTATGAATCCTTAATGAACCATGGGTTCTCAACCCTGGCTGCCTATTAGAAGAGCTTAAAAATACCGATGCCTGGGTCCCACCCCCAGGGGTTCTGTTTTTATTGGTTGGGGGTACAACCCTGGAGGAGGGGATGGGGAGACCAAAACTCCCCAGGTGATTCTAATGGTCAGCCAGGTTTGAGACCCACTGCCCTCATGGCCAATTCCTTTTTTAATAAACCTTGTTTTAAACATCAGGTGTTCCAGAAGTAATGAAGGAAAATTAACTTTAAATCATAAACGAAAATGAACACTAGAAAAGAATCCCCAGTGGCCCACAGATCCACAGCTATGTTATCAGTAGTAACCTGCATCACTCAAAGGTCATATGCGCATCATTACTGTGCTATAATGTTCAGGAAATGTCTGCTAGTAGCATTTTTTTTTTTTTTGGCCATGCTGGGTCTTAGTCATGTTTAGCTGCAACATGTGGAATCTAGTTCCCTGACCAGGGATTGAACCTGGGTTCCTTGCATTGGGAGTACAGAGTCAGCAACTGGACCGCCAGGGAAGTCCCTTTAGCAGCATTTTTCATTAAAGAATTCCTAACAGCCCATTACATACAAAAACCTGATTTAAGGCAGAGGTGGGAAAATCCAATATTAAAGGAAAAAACATGAACAATAAGTATTGCTAATAAAAACTGCCTTCCAACTTCACATTCTAAAAGTAAATAAGTAAAATCCAGGTTGATTAAACTCAAACATGAAAAACTTGAGTCAAGTGATTAAAACAGCATATAGGAGAATATATTCTTGAGATAGACAAAGATTTCTTCTAAAAGCCCAAACTATAAGGAAAAAGAAAGAAGAACATAAAAATAAGCAAGATTAAAGGCAAACAAGAGCCTAGGGGAAGATACTTGAAATGTATGTGAAAGACACTATTTTTCCCAAATTAAGACTGATGACAATAAAGTCTTAGAGAGGGTGATGGCAAAATAGAACTCCACTAATTACTCGCTCAGTCGTGTCCATCTCTTTGTGACCCCACGGACTATAGCCTATCAGGCTCCTCCATCCATGGGATTTTCCAGGCAAAAGTACTGGAGTGAGTTGCTATTTCCTTCTCCAGGAGATCTTCCTGATCCAGGGATTGAACCCAGGTCTCCAACATTGTGAAAGTGAAAGTGAAGTCACTCAGTGGTGTCCAACTCTTTGCGACCCCATGGACTGTATCCTACCAGGCTTCACTGTCCACGGAATTCTCCAGGCAAGAGTACTGGAGTGGGCTGCCATTTCCTTCTCCAGGGATCGAACCGGAGTCTCCCACATTGCAGGCAGATGCTTTACCCTCTGAGCCACCAGGGAAGCCCCCTCCCGAATTGGAGGCAGACACTTTACCGTCTGGGCCAGCAGGGAAGTCCCACTAATCGAAGTACACCACTAATTAATGCTTAAACTGCTGGAGCCACTGTGGAGGGCAACATGGTAGCAGGTAGTAACACTGAAAAGACACAGACCCTACAACCCAGCAATTCTAACTCTGCAATGGAGATATACCTAGAGAAACCCTTGTCTGCCCTCCCAAACCTCTCTAATGTACAACATAACTTAGTCCTAACAATACATTTCTCACTTCCTCTAGTCATGAGGCAATTGGTCACTTAGGATATGGCAAAAAGGGAACACAAGTGTTCAGAGTTAAGCCTACTCATTTGTCAAAAGTTTACCCCTGCTTCTGACAGGGCACAGGCTAGGTCTTTCTATGGACAGAATGGATTTAAGTTTATTGAAGTCAGATTACAAAGATCAAGGAGTCCCAGAATACGCCATCCCAAAATAGGCCTTTTTATTTTTTATTTTATTTTATTTTTTTTTAATTATTGTTTTAGCCATACATTGTTATGATATCACCATGGGTTTACATATGCTTCCCCTCCGGGTCCCCCCTCCCTCCTCCCTCCCCCCCGGGAAATCTCGCTGCACCAGTCCCGAGCATCAATCCTGGGCTGGCGATTGATTAGACACATGACAATTAACATGCTTCAGTGCCCTTCTCCCATCTCATCCCACCCTTACCCTCGTCCACAAAGTCCACAAGTCTATTCTATACATCTGCGTTCCTTTTGTTGTCTCCCATGTTGGGTTCTCATTACTGTCTTTCTAAATTCCATATATATGTGTTAATATACTGTATTGTTGTTTTTGCTTCTGGCTTACTTCACTCTGGATAATGGGCTCCAGTTTCGTCCATCTGAGTAGAATTGCTTCAAATGAATTTTTTTTTAATGCTGAGTAATATTCCATTGTGTATATATACCACAGCTTTCTTATCCATTCGTCAGTTGATGGGCATCTAGGTTGCTTCCATGTCCTGGCTATTGTAAACAATGCAGCGATGAACATTGGGGTGCACGTGGCTCTTTCAATTCTGGTTTCCTCGGTGTATATGCCCAGCAGTGGGATTGCCGGGTCATATGGCAGGTCTATTTGCAGCTTTTTAAGGAACCTCCACACTGTTTTCCATAGTGGCTGTACTAGGCCTTTTTAGTATATGGGATATTTTGAGCTAAAGGCCACTGATAACCAGGAGATGAAAAAAAAGCTCTAAAAACAAATCATTAAGTTTCCTTTTGGAAAGATATCTCCCTCTCTGTACCAGGAAGTGGAGGACTCCTAACAACTCTAATCAATGGAGAAGGCACTGACTTAAATCTGAATGGCAAACCTAACAACTCTTGTTTACCATACTTCTCCTGGATTATTCCCATGAGTTGTCTCCCCAGCCCCAAAGCCTAAAACCCTTTCTTTGTTTTAGCCTAAGGTGGCATATAAGGGCATATAATTACCCTTTGGGTGACCCATCAAAGGGTGTTCCCATGTGTACATATACAATGCACATGTCAATAAATTTGTTTATTTTTCTCTTGTTAATTTGGTTTTGATCAGTCTAACTTATATGGCCCATCTGGAGAATCTAAGCTGGGTACTGGAAAAGATTTTTTCCTCCCCTACTATATATTTAAATGGATGTATATGCACATGTAACTTTATATAATATGAAATATTAAATATATGTGTGTGTGTGCATAGTCTATGTACACGATATAAACTAATATGTATATCAGTTTGTGGTTTTCAACAATGGAGAGACTATGTGAGAATCTAGGGGTCAGAGATGCAATGACTGCCCCCAAGTCCCCAGGACTTAGGTGCCATGGCAACACAAATGCAGATCTAGCCATCTGCCTGCATTCTTGACAGCTCTGTTTAAAGACAGCTCATGGAATTTTTCTAGAAGTTAAATCGGAAGCACAGAATAATTCCCATTCATAGCTGAGTGGTTAAAAAAAAACAACAACTCATACATTTGGTACTTTCTCTTTCACAGTTTCTATCTTAAGCAAATCTCATGCTGCACCAACTTTCATATCATAGATCATCACTTCCCTTCTCCCTACATCTCCCCCTCTCTCCCAGAGAAGGTCCATTCCAGAAAGCAGACTTGCTGCCTAAGGTTCACGCAAATGCTCAAGTGGTGAAAGAATCATTAATAGGTTAAATATAAGAAAAGGATTCATTCTAAAAAAAATTATCCCTCAGAGAAAACAAGTCACCTTATAAAATACTTACAAAGTAACTCTTGCTGTGGGGAACTGTTTCAATTCTTTATTTTGAATATGAACCAGTTGGGGTTGATCAGTTCAGTTCAGTTCAGTTGATCAATCTTGTCCGACTCTGTGCGACCCCATGAACTGCAGCACGCCAGGTTTCCCTGTCCATCACCAACTCCCAGAGTCCACCCAAACCCATGTCCATCGAGTCAGTGATGCCATCCAGCCATCTCATCCTCAGTCGTCCCCTTCAGCTCCTGCCCTCAATCCTTCCCAGCATTAGTGTCTTTTCCAATGAGTCAACTCTTCACATGAGGTGGCCAAAGTTTTGGAGTTTCAGCTTCAACATCAGTCCTTCCAATGAACACCCAGGACTGATCTCCTTTAGGATGGACTGGTTGGATCTCCTTGCAGTCCAAGCGACTCTCAAAAGTCTTCTCCAACACTACAGTTCAAAACAATCAATTCTTCAGCACTCAGCTTTCTTCACTGTCCAACTCTCACATCTATACATGACCACTGGAAAAACCATAGCCTTGATTAGATGGACCTTTGTTAACAAAGAAATGTCTTCACTTTTCAATATGCTATATAGGTTGGTCATAATTTACCTTCCAAGGAGTAAGCATCTTTTAATTTCATGGCTGCAGTTACCATCTTCAGTGATTTTGGAGCCCCAAAAAATAAAGTCAGCCACTGTTTCCACTGTTTCCCCATCTAGTTCCCATGAAGTGATGGGACCAGATGCCATGATCTTAGTTTTTTGAATGTTGAGCATTAAGCCAACTTTTTCACTCTCCTCTTTCACTTTCATCAAGAGGCTTTTTAGTGCCTCTTCACTTTCTGCCATAAGGGTGGTGTCGTCTGCATATCTGAGGTTATTGATATTTCTCCCAGCAATCTTGATTCCAGCTTGTGCTCCTTCCAGCCCAGCGTTTCTCATGATGTACTCTGCATGTAAGTTAAATAAGTAGGGTGACAATATACAGCCTTGACGTACTCCTTTCCCTACTTGAAACCAGTCTGTTGTTCCATGTCCAGTTCTAACTGTTGCTTCCTGACCTGCATATGGGTTTCTGAAGAGGTAGGTCAGGTGGTCTGGTAGTCCCATCTCTTTCAGAATTTCCCATAGTTTACTGTGATCCACACAGTCAACGGCTTTGGCATAGTCAATAAAGCAGAAATAGATGTTTTTCTAGAACTCTCTTGCTTTTTTGAAAATCCAGCGGATTTCGGCAATTTGATCTTTGGTTCCTCTGCCTTTTCTAAATCCAGCTTGAACATCTGGAAGTCTACAGTTCATATATTGCTGAAGCCTGGCTTGCAGAATTTTGAGCATTACTTTACTAGCATGTGAGATGAGTGCAATTGTACGGTAGTTTAAGCATTCTTTGACCTTGCCTTTCTTTAGGATAGGAATGAAAACTGACCTTTTCCAGTTCTGTGGTCATTGCTGAGTTTTCCAAATTTGCTAATGCAGCACTTTCACAGCATCATCTTTTAGGATTTGAAATAGCTCAACTGGAATTCCATCACCTCCACTAGCTTTGTTTGTAGTGATGCTTTCTAAGACCCACTTGACTTCACATTCCAGGATATCTGGCTCTAGGTGAGTGATCACACCATCGTGATTATCTGAGTCATGAAGATCTTTTTTGTAAAGTTCTTCTGTGTATTCTTGCCACCTCTTCTTAATATCTTCTGCTTCTGTTAGGTCCATACCATTTCTGTCCTTTATCGAGTCCATCTTTGCATGAAATGTTCCTTTGGTATCTCTAATTTTCTTGAAGAGATCTCTAGTCTTTCCCATCCTGTTGTTTTCTTCTATTTCTTTGCACTGATTCTTAAGGAAGGCTTTCTTATCTCTACTTGCTATTCTTTGGAACTCTGCATTCAAATGGGAATATCTTTTCTTTTCTCCTTTGCTTTGTGCTTTTCTTCTTTTCACAGCTATTTATAAGGCCTCCTCAGACAGCCATTTTGCTTTTTTGCATTTCTTTTTCTTGGGGATGGTCTTAATCCATGTCTCCTGTACAATGTCATGAACCTCCGTCCATAGTTCATCAGGCACTCTATCAGATCTAGTCCCTTAAATCTATTTCTCACTTCTATTGTATAATAATAAGGGATTTGATTTAGGTCATTCCTGAATGGTCTAGTGGTTTTCCCTACTTTCTTCAATTTAAGTCTGAATTTGGTGATAAGGAGTTCATGATCCAAGCGACAGTCAGCTCCCTGTCTTGTTTTTGCTGACTATACAGAGTTTCTCCATCTTTGGCTGCAAATAAAACAATCAGTCTGATTTCGGTGTTGACCATCTGGTGATGTCCACATGTAGAATCTTCTCTTGTGTTGTTGGAAGAGGGTGTTTGCTATGACCAGTGCGTTCTCCTGGCAAAACTCTGTTAGCCTTTGCCCTGCTTCATTCTGTATTCCAAGGCCAAATTTGCCTGTTACTCCAGGTATTTCCTAACTTCCTACTTTTGCATTGCAGTCCCCTATAATGAAAAGGACATCTTTTTTGGGTATTAGTTCTAGAAGGTCTTGTAGGTCTTCATAGAACCATTCAGCTTCTTCAGCATTACTGGTTGGGGCATTAGGCTTGGATTACCGTGATATTGAATGGTTTGCCTTGGAAACGAACAGAGATCTTTCTTTCATTTTTGAGATTGCATCCAAGTACTGCATTTGGGGTTGATACATCAGCCTAAAAGAATCTCAGTTAAGGTTGGTTTTGGCTGCCTAGAAAAGTCAGCTGAGGGTATCAATGAAAGAAGACAAATTAAACACAGATTTATACCTGGGGATATGAGCTCACACTTCTATGTGTAAACTGCCTCTGTAAACCCTTTCAAAGATCCCTTTAAAAAGTAATAAAGTGTTTAAATTGTGAAGATCAAAGACATGCACCTACTGGACACATTGTAAAGTAATAATAATTGTAACTTGTGATAAAATATTCGGTATCTTTTCCATATTCAAAAGGGATGTATCTCAAAAAACTAAAAGTGTGACCTGCAAAAACATATTCTTAGATCTAAGATGTAGCTCCAATGATAATAAAAATATTAAGGTCAAAGATGGATATGAAGAATTTGAAGACAATGTTTTATGAATATGAGAAGGAGAAAGAGCAATATTTCTAAATTACTGTGATTCTAATAATGTGGTTTTAAATAGTATAGATACCTAAATTTAAAATGTAAATCTTGTCAGTAGGCTTTTGGTTTGTTTTGTTGTTGTCCAGTTGCTAAGTCAGGTCCAGTTCTTGGCGACACCAGGGACAGCAGCACGCCAGGCTTCCCTGTCCTTCACTGTCTTCTGGAGTTTGCTCCTGTGTTGGTGATGCCATCCAATCATCTCATACTGTCATCCCCTTCTGCTCCTGCCCTCAATCTTTCCCAGCCAACATCAGGCTCTTTTCCAATGAGTTGGCTTACTCCATCAGGTGGCCAAAGTATTGGAGCTTCAGCTCCTACAATATGTGTATACAAGTATACTCCAAAAGGCACTTAAGGGAGCTTTTTAAAAGGAAAACTGGGAGATTCTGATATTTGAACTTTCTTATAGTTGAGGAACTTGATATATGCTGAATTTCAATAAAATAAAATTGATTCACATAACTAGCCTATTAAGCATTTAACAAGCAAAGCTCTGGTCCCTTTTATCAGAAGCATAAAAAACTAGTTAGTTTGACTCTATGTAGGAACTTGTTCTACTTCCATTTAATAATCTTTCAGAGACTAGAACTTGAAACAAGTCATCAGCAGGAGTTTAGGATTCACTCCTGGATTCCCAATGCTCTCTCCTTTAGTATCTGCAGTAGGGCAATGCCTGTCACTTGCAGCCAGCTCTTCAGCCTGGCTCTCTTCATCCCATTCCACCTTCCCCTCTTCCCTATCTATCATTAGATCAGCACCCTCAGTCCAGTTGACCTAATTCCCTACCACAGCCAACCTGGGATGTCATCCCACTGAAGGGCTCCTCAAACTGGCATGGCTGCCCCTCAAACTCTATCTTTACAGCTCGACCCCATCCACATCCTCCATGAGGTTGCTCTGACTCCCTCAGCCCACAACAGATCAGCTTCCACTCCCTGAAACCTCACACAATGTAGTCAGAATTGAGTACTTCATTATATGCTCTTGTGAGTCACTCTATGATTGCTTCAGGAGTATTCTTTTTTTTTTTTCTCTAAGAGAAAAGAATTCATCACCGACTCAACGGACATGAGTTTGCGGAGACTCCAAGAAAAGATGAAGGACAGGGAAGCTATATATTGTCACCCTGCTTATTTAACTTATATGCAGAGTACATCATGAGAAACGCTGGGCTGGATGAAGCACAAGCTGGAATCAAGATTGCCTGGAGAAATAGTAATAACTCAGATATGTACATGACACCACTCTGATTGCAGAAAGTGAAGACAACTAACAGCCTCTTGATGAACGTGAAGGAGGAGAGTGAAAAAGTTGGCTTAAAGCTCGACATTTAGAAAACTAAGATCATGGCATCTGGTCCCATCACTTCATGGCAAAGAGATGGGGAAACAGGGGAAACAGTGGCTAACTTAATTTTTCTGGGCTCCAAAATCCCTGCAGATGGTAACTGCAGCCATGAAATTAAAAGATGCTGACTCCTTGGAAGGAAAGTTATGACCAACCTAGACAGCATATTAAAAAGCAGAGACATTACTTTGTCAACAAAGGTCTGTCTAGTCAAGGCTATGGTTGTTCCAGTGGTCATGTATGGATGTGGGAGATGGACTATAAGGAAAGCTGCTGCTGCTGCTGCTAAGTCGCTCCAGTTGTGTCCGACTCTATTTGACCCCATAGACGGCAGCCCACCAGGCTCTGCCATCCCTGAGATTCTCCAGGCAAGAACACTGGAGTAGGTTGCTATTTCCTTCTCAAATGCATGAAAGTGAAAAATGAAAATGAAGTCGCTCAGTCGTGTCCAACTCTTCACGACCCCATGGACTGCAGCCTACCAGGCTCCTCCATCTATGGGATTTTCCAGGCAAGAGTACTGGAGTGCGGTGCCACTGCCTTCTCCATAAGGAAAGCTGAGCGCAGAAGAATTGATGCTTTTGAACTGTGGTGTTGGAAAAGACTCTTGAGAGTCCCTTGGACTACAAGGAGATCCAACCAGTCCACCCTAAAGGAAATCAGTCCTGGGTGTTCATTGGAAGGACTGATGTGGAAGCTGAAACTCCAATATTTTGGCTGCCTGATGCGAAGAGCTAACTCATTTGAAAAGACCTTGATTTGGGGAAAGATTGAAGGCAGGAGGAGAAGGGGACGACAGAGGATGAGATGGTTGGATTGCATCACCAGCTTAATGGACATGAGTTTGGGTAAACTCTGGGAGCTGGTGATGGACAGCGAGGCCTAGCGTGCTGAGGTTCATGGGGTCACAAAGAGTCGGACACGACTGAGCGACTGAACTGAACTGAACTGAGGGAAGCCTGGCGTGCTGCAGTACATGGGTTCGCAAAGAGTCAGACACAACCGAGCCATGGAACAACGACAAATAATTCTCCTCAATCTGCCTCAGAATTGACTGCTACTTGACTGGATGTTGTCTAATAACATCATGCCATTTCAAGTGGAGAATGCTTTTGCCTCTGTTCAAGGGCTATCTAAAAGGAAAACGGGGTGGCAGGCGCCATGTCGGGCCATGAAGGTGGCAAGAAGAAGCCCCTGAAGCAGCCCAAGAAGCAAGCCAAGGAGATGGACGAGGAAGATAAGGCATTCAAGCAGAAGCAGAAGGAGGAGCAGAAGAAACTCGAGGAGCTAAAATCAAAGGCCGAGGGGAAAGGCCCCCTGGCCACCGGTGGAATTAAGAAATCTGGCAAAAAGTAAGCTGTACTTTGTGCCTGAGGCAGTGATGACCCTTAGTTCCATTCCTGTTTAAACACCTGGATTCCCTGCCATAATACCTGTTGCCACCTATAGCTAGAATGAAGTGTTGTCTTGGAACCTATTGTACATTTAAGAATAAACTTTTGTTAAAAAAAAAAAAAAAGGAAAACGGGAGTAGTATCTTCAGTAACAACTGTTTTCGGTAAGCCTCCTACCTCTGAGACTATACCGGTATTAGCCTACCAGCCTGAATTATGGAACATTTGCAATGGGGTGGCTGCAGGTGATACAAAAAGGAAGACAGTCACTAATAACACAACAACATCTTGCTCTGTGGTCACAAAAGGTCCTCTGAGCATCAAGTTCATCCGTTTATTGAGAAGTAAAACAGCTTGTCAAAACAGAGACCCCCAAAAGACACCCAGAATCTCAGCAGTGCTCATTACCTCCACCACCACAGCCCTGGGCAAAGCCACTGATGATACTGCAATAGCCACCTAACTGGTTTCCCTGCACCCATGCTGGCCTCCCAACAGTCTCCTCTCGACAAGGACCTAAATGGGCCTGCTGAAATGCTCAAAAGATTGTGGCAAAATCCTCCAGTCACAGATCAGTCTGACTCCTGGTAAGAAACAGATGGCACATTCAAAGTGGGTGACCTGAGGAGAGTTCCTATCACGACATGGGGCTAGCAGCACAGGGGTACTTCACCCCCTTCTAGACCTGAAGCATGAAGGAGTGGAGAAGGAGACAGAGAGCTCCATGGAGGAGACACTTAATTAGAGATTGACCTTAAGCCTAGAGATGGCCCCGCCCACACAATTCTTGGAGAAGAGAATACAGACGCCCATCTCAGCCTTCTCTCTCTCTCATCCCCTACTAATACTCCCTGTGGGCAAATGCAACCAGAGGTCAGAAAGCAAGGCTGTCTGTGGCTGCAGGCCGGCTTCCTGGGGCACAACTACAGAGCAGGTTAGAAAAGGGTGGAGTGACTCTGCGGAGGTAAATGGAAGCTATTCAGCCAAATGGCTTCCCAACTCAACCAGAATATCTGAAAGACAAGATCCAACCTTTAGCTCCTATCCCATTTGCTAACCTCTCTGCTCAGTGGCTCTCTACTCACCAGGCACATCCCTGCCTCAAGTACCCTGTACTTGCTGCCTTCTCTGCCCAGAATGCTTTTCCCCCAAATATAGGCATTGCTTGTTCCCTCAGCCAAAACATCACATCAGCAGCAGCTTCCTTTATTACCACTGTATATAAAAACCTCCCCTGCTCCTACTCTATCCATCCCTGACACATTCTATCTCCCTTATGGTGCTTTATTTTTCTCCACAGCACTTCTAACATTAGATAGAGATGCATGGATGGACACATTTTTTTTTTCTCCTTTTTAACTGACTGCCTTCCCAGCCTAGAACAAAAGTTTCATAAAGGTATCAACTCGGCTTCTTTTGTTCATACCCTTATGTCCAGCATGTAGAATAGTGCCTGGCACAAAGAAGGCACTCAAGTATTTCTTGGGTGAATAAAAAAATGAATGAATGCAATGAAGAACCCAGAGCTAAGGACTCTTTCTACTGTTCAGATGTTTAACTTCTATTATCAAATTGTTAAGCAAATAGTCTCCTGATAATCAGATGGGAAGCAGGTGACAAGGATTTGTTTTTACTGGCAATGGCACAAAATTGAGCTGTCGGTAAATCCCTAAAAATAAACGGAATCTTCAGGCAGAACCAAAGGAATAAGAGTAGTATCTTCTATAAACAACTCCTAGCCAGGTTATTTTTTCTATGACTATATAATCATTAACCTATCAACCTGGTCCTTCTCTAAGACTCAGTCTTCTCAACTATGAAATGCATAAGAATTGAATGATACAACATATAGAGAGTATTGATTGGGGTATGGAAAATATATGCCCAATAAATGGACACTATAATGATTATGAAAACTACTGAGGCAGCTATGAGAATGAGATACTATGTTATCTTCCCATGATCTGAAACTGTTTATCCTAGACTTAAAATGGAGCTGGAATAACAACATGGAAAAGAAATGTAAGATGCTTTACTCTCCACCACACAGTTGGGCCTAGATTTGAAAGACATCCTAATAGTACCAATGTTCCATATCAGAACCTAGTTTCCACACCTGGTCCGGACCTTGGCCAACACTCTTGTAGACTAGTACTGTGCTGCATCCATTTCTGCATCACTCATTATACCTAAGCACTTAGAATGTAAGTGCTGGCTTTTCCCTGATAGGAACTAAGCAAGGGCTCAACTGAAAAAAAAAGTAGTGCAGGCAAAAGGGAAAGAACAGATCAGTCAAGTTCCTGATAATGTTCCTTTTTTTGACTTACCCCTCTAACCACAGATGTCGCTGTTCTCCTCTGTAAATTAGACCAAATTCTGATTCCCTTTTCTCCACTAACACTTCATCTATCCATAGCCTTATCTTCTGGGTCAATTCAATTAACTACATAAAAGGTGACCCTATAGTCTTAGGTCAAATTTTAAAAAAAGGCTTGACCTGGATCAATTCAATACTCCATTACTTAGGAATATTGCCAAGATCCTGGAACTTTTTTGTTGATGGGAAAGTTCTCTGCAATCTTTTGCAAAAGACTTCTATAGAAGGACACACTGGTGGGCTAACTAACTTGAGAAGCTAGATTCAAAAGGTAAGTTCCCTTTCTACCCTAAAACCCACAAAGCTTAGATCTCCAGTTAAAATATTCCCTCTCCTACTGAATGTATAAGTGTGTATTCAAACCCTTGTTTTGTTAATATAGTCATAAATATACAACATAATACTTATCATTACTAATTTTACCAAAATTGAGGCTTCCAACCTCAGGTATGAAAATCAAAGGTTAAGCCTGGAGACTAATGTTTCTAAGAGATCTTATTTTAGTAAGCAGCCTGATGCTTATTTGTTGGTGCTAAAAAGAATCGTTCTGATCATTTCTAGTGACAGATGGGTAAGCATTTTCACAATAACTAACTTGGGAACAATTCCAATTGGAGGATAAGAAGAAAAACAAAACCATAGTTCACTACTCATTTCCCAAACACATTTCAAAGTGACAGGTTTCATCTACTTCGAGGCTTCAGTGAATGGCAAGAAGTCCAAAATTCACAGTCTTATTCCAAACTGTATTATTTTCCAGTCTGTCTACCGCAGCCAGACTCCACAGTGCTCAAGATCAGTGACTATTTTCTTTGTATTTCCAGCATTCAACATTTTGTCCAACACATTGCTGGTGCTCATATGACAGAAAAACCACTAAAAAGCCCATGAGGCAGGCCTCAAATCTGGCACTGCAGCTCAGAAATTAAACAGAACCTGTTAGGGAACTGTTGACCAAAACCACCACCTTGGCCAAGCCCACTTGCCCAAGCTGTCTCACCAAAGGAGGTCCCAATAAGGAAGATGGTGCTTCGACCAAAAACTAACTGGGAGAATTCAGGAGGGGCCAAAAGAGGAAAGAGATGACCAATCTCCCAGAGTCCTTCTCCCTGGAATCCACCTTGGCTGAGAGATGCATGTGTCACCAGGAAGGACCCTGAATCAGACTATGGGGCAAGCAAGATGATTAGCCAGACAACTTGGAGACTAACCCCATGACCATTAAACCTGAGACCATGAGCCACGTGGCAGAGCAGTTCTTCCAGGTTCCCTGACCCTGCTACTCTCCATCCAGATGCCTCCTCACTATAAAGTTTCCTGCTTCGTCAGCATATGTGCCTCCTCGAACAATTCATTTCTGAGTGTTGGACAAGAGTCCACTCTCAGGCCCTGGAAGGGGTCCCCCTTCCTAATAACAACAGGCAACTCTGGTGGGACCCCTTTGCTGTGATTGACAGCCTGACCACTTTGGGGAACTCAGGGACCAGCTCACTCACCCACAAACCAGACCCAGCAGCTGTTCCCAGAGCCCTTTAGTCTCCAGTCTCCCCTGATGCAGATGACTGGCCAGAGTGCCCCGACCAGGTAAGAAACAAGAGACTTTGTTGACCTTTTTTCCTTCCCTCTCTCTTTTCTCTTTTCAATCCCTCCTATCCTACCCTTTCTTCTGTCCTGGTACTGGACACAGAAGTCTGATTGAAGGGCCTCAGCCTGAGCTGAGGAACGGAGCCTGCTCACCTCTGCTGGGCAGAGAACTCCAATAATCTTACCTGGTTTCTGATAGGGCCAAGTTCCCATTCTTCCTTCCTATAAGCCCAGAAAAAATTCCTATAATGCCTGGGCATCTGAAGGTGTCAGGAAACGTCCATAAGGCCAGCCCTTTTTGTCCTACCTCCTTCCCCTCTTCTCCTCAATCTGTCCTCCTTTCCTCCCTTTGAAATCTTTGACAACCTGGGATATTTCCATTTACTGTTTGTCAGTACTGAAGTTTTGTGTCTCTGTAGGAGGTTTTCTGGGAGACTGCAATCTTGTGAAGAAGGAAGTGTCTGATTATGAAACTGTGCCTATGTGTGTTTTCTGCTTTGTGTCCTGCATTGTGATTTATGATGGCCGTTCTGCTTAGTGACATGGGAGAGTCTGGTTCTGTCCACTGCACAGCCCTCTGGGATGAATGCTATCTGACTAGAAGGATTTTACCTATGAGCCTACGAAGAAGATGATATTTGATTAAGATGATACTTTACTAAATAGTCCTTTGTAGCCACAATATTCTTCAGACTCCAGAGACACTGGTTTAGGTAAAACTCTTAAAATTCCAGAACTGGTTATTTTGGTACATATGGTTAGAAAAAGAAAGCTTGATAAAACATCTTTTCAGAATTCTGACTTTGCGGGAACAAATTCTAGAATTTGCTTTTCTCACCCTCTGCCTTGAGACTATGGCTCTCAGGATTATTTATCGTATCTAGATGATCACTAATTTTTGAGACTTAAGGGGAAAAAGAAAAAGAGGAAAGAAGCTACTGAATTTTATCTTGTAACACCTGATTCATGACTAAGTTTAAAAAGTGAATCTATGAGTTCTCTGGTGTATCTGTCTAAATGTCAGTGTACATTATATATATATATATATATATATATCTCCTTACCTTTGGAAGGTATTATCAAATATCATTCAAATTACCAAATGGTATTATCAAAATTAATTTGTCAATAAGCTCTACCTAATTGGCTTAAAGAAAATTGTTTATTTAAGTTCTCAAAAATACAGAAAATTACTGGTCAGAATTAATTTCAGGTTTACAAGAACTGGGAAATATTCAGTATTAAATTAGTACCTGGTATTAAACTTTGTGTTTGTTGATTTAATTAATACAGACAAGTCTTTAGAGTTATTAAAGTATAATGCCCTTATTGGACCTAGGTTTGACAGAGGTCGAATAAATAATAAATAAATAAATTTTTTAAAATAAATATTTTTAAAAAGCAAAGGTTTTTAGAAACTATCACTGGCATTTATGTTCACCAGTCTACAGAATATTAATTTAGAAAACATCATAATTGGTTACTTTCTCAGTTTTCACTAGAAATTTAGGTTTTTAAGAATTGAGGACTCTATAATTTAAATATGTACCTAGGGAAGAATTTCAGTATATAGTAGGAAAGTAGGATGTGTGTTTTCAATGAACAAGGTATGAGGAATGGAATTGCATTTTATTAGGGGAAAAGAAAGTGAGTCTGTGTTTGTATGGAGAAGAGCACACAGCAAACAGACTAACAGAGGGGATGCAGACCATGGGGATAAATGGTCAGGATTGGCTGCGTTTAGACTGAAGTTAATTGAATTTGTTGTTAAAAGCAAGCTGGTGCAAGACTAGATTTGCTTTTCACTCTCTATTAAGAAAACAAAGTTTCCTTTGAATGCTGTTTTGAGTTTCTGTGCCTTTAAGCAGCCTGCATTTGCTGTTGAGATCTCTTGCAACTTTGGTTAGGGAATAAGTATTATCTCCCAGTGACCTATGCTCTTACTTGACCAAGTGTTTTGAAACTTTTTGACAAACTTCCCAAAGACCAAATTTTGATTAAAGATCTTTTGACCTCCAGCTAACTTTGGGACATTTTAGAGGGTCTCTGAGGCATCCTGGAGAGAAATATTTAACTAGTTTGTATTTGATATATTAGACTACATAGAGAGCATTATCACATGAGTGATAAACCTACTTAGAATACACTGTATGTATAAATATTAATATAAACATTCTAAAAATTGTATAATTTTTAAAATTTTGGGTATGTCCTGATATCCGGCTTCCTAGGTGGTGCTAGTGGTAAAGAACCCCTCTACCAATGTAAAAGACGTGCATTCAATCCCTGGGTATGGAAGATCCCCTGGAGGAGGGCATGACAACCTACTCCAGCATTCTTGCCTGGAAAACCCCATAGACAGCAGAGTCTGGCAAGCTACATACAGCCCACAGGGTCAAAAAGAGTCAGACATGACTGAAGTGACTTAGCACAACATCCTGATATCATGTTATAATTTAAGCTGTTATTTTAAAATGTGTATCACAGCAGTAACCAAGTTTCTCTCATCAATTACATCGTGATCAAATATTTAACCATGACTTTTTAAGTCTTTCTCTCATTTATCGGCAATTATTGTACTCTGATAAATCTCAGATTATACAGAGGAACTGGGTAAGAGAAAAAAAATCCTAGTAAAAAAATCTGATGGCTTCATAAAAAGTTAACAAAAAGGATTAGTTACATAGGTTTGAGTAAACTAATTAATATGGTTATAATTTTTACGGTTTCTGTCTGAAATATTATTAGTTTTTAATCTGTGTTTTCCAGATATAAAGAAACACTCTCAGACTTCTCTGGTGGTACAGTGGATAAGCATCCACGGGCCAATGCAGGGGACACAGGTTTGGTCCCTTGTCCGAGAGGATTCCACACGCCGTGGAGCAACTAAAGCCCAAGGGCCACAACTATTGAGCCTGTGCTCTAGAGACCACAAGCCACAGCAAATGAGACCCAGCACAATCAAAAATAAATTAATTGATTAAAAAATAAGAAACCCTTTCAAACTAATTATGACTTCAGCAAATTCATAAAGTATACCTTTATAAGCAGAATTAAAACATTTCTCTTTTCTCTCTACCTGAGCTCTCTGGAGACTGGAAACTCTTAGGTTCCTAGCAACTTCATCAGATACATTAGGAAGGCCACCTCCTAAAAGGTGCAGGAATCCCAAGCTATTCTGTGGACCTCAAAAAGGGAGGAATTCACTTAAATCCACAAGGCAAAATCTGCGACAAAAGCCCCTGGTGTGGCTTTCCTGGCCTTAGGAGGACTTTTATCAATGAATCAGACTCAATTTGAGAACAAATTAATTTTGATTTGGCTATATTTGATAAAAATGAGTGATTTTAGAGAAAAAGATGTTTCCAATGGATACTAAATTGCTTATTGAGGCCTGTATTCACTAAGAGTCACTTATCAGATAATTCCTTGCTGTTATGTTATATTGCTGAAAAGGTTAATTCAATTATTAAAAAGGCACACTTTGTTTCTCAAGCTGAACTCAGTAATCTATCTTTGGATGATGATTAGATGTTCCATGATCTGCAACCAGAAGGTTAACATCAGGTTATGGTCACTTAAATGTAAAGGCTCCCTTATTTTGGTAACAATTAAAGGTTTCCAAGGTGGTGCAGTGATAAAAAATCTGCCTGCCAATGAAGGAAACATGGGAGACATGGGTTCAATCCCTGGGTCAGGAAGATCCCCTGGAATAGGAAATAGCAACCCACTCCAGTATTCTTGCTTGGAAAATTCCATGGACAGAGGACCCTGGCAGGCTACAATCCATAGGGTCGCAAAGAGTTGGACACGACTCAGCATGCACACAACGCACCACCACACCACTAGGGATAATCAGACTAATAATACTAGGAAATTGGCTGGGTGCTTTATGGACAATGCCAATCTATAATTTCCCTTGAAGATAAAGACTGATACAAAGCAGATTAAATCAGGTGGCTACACTTAATAGAAGTTCTTGACTTAAATTTTAATTTGCGACCTTACTATTACTGCTAGTGTACTATTTTTTTTATATTGCCTGTTTTACAAAACCGTTGTTCCCTGCATTTCCAAATGTGTGACTGAGCCTCTGATAAAATGATGATGCATAGTTCCATGCGAGATCAATGATTATAAAAGTATAACTCTAGATATAGGAAGAAGCAACAAGAAGGAATATTTTCCTGGACCATAAGAGACTAAGGTGGTCTAGAGACTTTTGGCCACTGCTAGTAAGGCCCAGTTCAGTAACAGCACACTGAGTGGCCCATTAGTGAAACCTTCAACGGACCTGGAAATGAGCATTCCAAGCACTGTGGGGCAAAATGGTCATGGAATCACCCCCAAACTATGGTCAAATTTATGACCTTGAAGGGGCCTTGCCAACTGAAAATTGGCACTTGCCATCTACCTCTGCAATAATTAGGTCAATGGGCACTGTAGCCACTGACCTTCAACACATCCCGAAAGGAGTTCAGTGTGGAGATCAAGGATGAGGTGCTCTGTGCTCTGGAAAAACTGACAGAACAAGCCTTCAGACAGTTATAGTTTCAAGAGATTTTATGAGCCCAACTTCTTACATCATCTCAGACCTAGATAACACTAAAATTGTTATCAGTGACATCTGCTTTGGCCAATTAAGGAGAAAAATGAAACTGAAAGTCAAAATGGAGTAGCTGTGGCTGAGACATCTAAGGTTATTAATACTAAGAGGCATTATGGACATGACTTCAGACAAGGCCTTGTATTGCTGAGAACTTGAGCTCTCTGAGCCGTATTAGACATGGGATGCCACTGGCATTTCTCAAAACAATGTCCGCTGGTGACTAGCAGCTGCAATCTTATGGTTTCAAGGTATCCTCTTGTAACTAAAAAATGAAAGTGCTTTAGATCAGATGTTAACAAAAAGAAGAAACGTATGTGTAGTGGCCAATAGCTCCTGTTATGTGTATGTTAACCCTATATCAGAAGTTAAAACTTACTTAGGTACAATTAGACAACTGGTTACAAGTCTCCCAAAGGTGTGAGGTCCAGAAGGGGTTTCAAGCTTATTCTTCTACTTACCTCAGGGAATGAGATTTATTTTGTCTATTCCAGGATTTACTCCTCTGATCACTTCTAATTAAGTCTGTTACACCAAAATGGTAGACCAAAGGATTGAGATCTTAATAATAAGAGACTCAGATTCAGTACCTGGAACTCAGAAACATTTCCAATTCAGTGTCTAGTCCCCAAACTGAGACAAGACTATGCCTCATTTCAACAGGAATTTGCCACAGCTACTGTTGTCCCACTCCCTGAAAGACTGAGGAGTATCAAAGAGGGGACTGAAACTGAGCAGGAATCTGTGGTACAAATCCTTTCTATGTTTCCTGTTTCTCCTTTGTAGGTTATAGGTTTCATTCCGCCTCCTTGACCTTCACTGAGTTCCAAAGGGCAGATTCAAACAGCTGCTAATCAGGGAAGGGAGAGGATGCAGAAACAGGGGTGGAACAGCCTTGGGACAGGGTCCTGGTTCCTACTCTAGAAGCATGCATAACTGTATCTTTGAGTTCTTCGGACAAACTGCGACACTCCCACACACACACACATACACACAATATACACACCCACACCCACCCACACACACACACACAATATACACACCCAAGTGGAGGATGGTAACTTCAGGCTGAGCCCAAGATTCCTGGAGCACCACCCGGTTACCTCATCACCCACCAATCAGAAGAAAGTCACACACTCTGCAGCCCTCACCCCAAACCTTGCCTTTCTTTTTTGCCCCCCACACCCCTCAATGAACATCCTGCTAGGCCTCCTGTTTAGCCCCTGTCTGTTTCATCTACTTACAAGGTTTATCTCTGACAGAGTCCAACAGTTTCAGACCAAATTGTTGTTACCATGAGGGTGGAAGTCAGTTTTAGACACAGAATACCTAGATTTAGATCAGGCGGAGAGAGATTTCTACTCTACTAGATAAGATGGTGTCCACTTCGAATAGGAAGTAGCTACAGAAGAAAGAAACCTCTGCCCCAATTCCCAAGAAGTATCTTGAGTATGAAGTGTCTTGGCGAGAGTTAGGTAAATGTTGAATAAAATCACCCACCTTGGCCAACAAGAGGTCGCCATAAGGAACGTGGCGCTTCAAACAAAAACTAACCAGGAGAATTCAGGAGGGGCTCAAGGATAGAGAAGACCAACCTCCCAGGGTCCTCCCTGGAATCCATCTTGGCCGAGAGATGCATGCCAAAAAAGGACCGAGTTAGACTATCAACCAAGCAATATGACTGGCCGGAGACAACCTAGAAACTAACCCCATTACCATAAAACCTGAAACTGTGAGCCACACGTGGCAGGCCAGTTCCCCTGGGTTCCTTTACCCTGCTGCTCTCCACCTAGGCACCCCTTCTCTGTAAAGCCTCTTGCTCTGTCAGCACACGTGTCTCTTTAGACAATTCATTTCCGAGTGTTAGGCAAAAGCCCACTACCAGGGCCTACAAAGGTTCCCCTTCCTACAACAGAACGGTATGACCACATTCTAGCCAATTCTCTTCCCCTTCTTTGTCCCACAACTACAATCAGGCTGTGGAAAGTTCTCTCCATCAGAGAACCTCCCCGTGTCAGGCAGAAAAGAGTGGGCTGTAAATCCGCTTGGGCTGCTTCAGTCCTCCAGGTACAGAACAAGATTCTCTCTGCTCCCTAAGACTTAGGTACTGTTCTCTCGCTCCAGCTTTGACATCAACCCCTCCCCAACCTGGCCCAGAAAACCTCCACTCCCCCAGCCCAAGCCTGGGCGCCGGAGCTTCCCAAAGGGGAAGCGCCGCGGTGCACCGTGGGAGCTGTAGTTCCCAGGTGAGTTCCGCGCCCCAGCAGCCCTGACGACCGGACTCCCGCTCCCAGAAACCCGCGCGCGGCCGCCTCGCCCAGTCAAGCCACCTCACCTGTTCTATGGACGTGACTGTTTCCACCGAGTCGTCCTGCAACCGCTCCCGCGCGTGCTCTGGCCTCAGACTGTACAGCGGCTCTGACCAGACAGGGGAGGAAGATGGAGGGCAACAGTAGGTGAAGGAACTCGGAGAAGCCATGATCCGGAAAGCAGCGGACGATGTACAGGGCTCAGCTTCGGCAAACCACAACGCGCATTGAAACTCGAGCGGGCTAAGGCGCTACGGTGAGCGGGTAGAGTCAAAAGATTCTGAACGCGAATTGCTCCTGCCAGCGACACATCCTCAGGGAGTGGGATGCTGCCGCCCCCAACTGGGCAGAGGTGTTGCTGCAAGAGGCTCAGTTTCCCAGCGGCAGGGAAGAACGTGTACGTCCGAATTTCATTTCACACACACCCCTGTTTTCAGCATTCTGCTCATCCTCACTTAATTGTTATGTCAGTAGTTTACAACTGCGGGTGCCCAAGAGCCCAACGAGTGTAACTCTTCAAGCATTTCTGACAGCTCTCCTGACTGTCTCAATCATGCTATTACGAATAGAATTAAATGGCAACCCACTCCAGTATCCTTGCCTGGAAAATCTCATGGACAGAGGAGCCTGGTGGGCTGTAGCCCATGGGGTCGCAAAGAGTCCGGCACGACTGAGCGACTGACACTTGGGTACATGACAACCGCCCAGGAGAAGCCAGCAAGTAGCTTCTCCACAAGGGCATCGCCATCTCAGCACTCAGTGATGCAGGGAAGGGGCACTATAATTTTCTCCTGTCTCATTGGGGTTACAGTGCAGTAGCAGAAACAAACACGCAGTAGAAGGAACAAGTATAAGTGAAACAACCAAGAAATATTCACTCATTTATTTAGAAATTTTAAATGAAGTACCTACTATATGTCGGGGCACCCGTGCTAAGTCCCAGGAATACAAAAGTGAGCTAAATAAATAAGGTCCTTGCCCGTGGGAATTTTACAGTCTGGTATAATTGACAGAATTAAGTGAATAAACACAATAAATACATTCAAATTTGTGATAAATTATATGAAGGAAAATAACAGGGTCTGTGAAAGTAAAGGAGGAGGGGACTAATTAGACTGGCTGGTCTGGCCAAGCCTCTCTAAGTGACATGTAGAATGAGACTTGAAGGATGACAAGGAGCCACCCAGTGACAACATCAAGAAGAGCCTCACAAGAGAAAGGAACAGCAAGTCTGAGAGAACATGCAATAAATATGCTCATGTGTCTTTTTATTCAATCTGATACTTAATCTGGTGTTCCAAATAAAAGAAATTCCTCTGAAGTGGGGTTAATCATTATATACATCTCCATTAAATGTTCAAGTTGTGATTTTGGGGAAACCCTGCTACCTTTGGGCAAGCAATAGAAGAGAACCTCTTTCAGGGACCCACAACAAAAAGACTACACCAAAATTATAATACCAAGAAGTTAAACTATTTAGAGTTGGGATGGGGGCTTGGAGATTCGAGATGACAAGATGATAACATACTTTCCAGATAGACTTGGACACAAGATCCGCTTCGGGCTCAGAGGATTTTACCCTGTTCCCACTCAATTCCAAGTCACATATCTAGGACTCAGGGAACCATGGTATGATATTTCACAACCAGCCATTCCCCTGTTCTCAGTGTCTAAAGATGAGGCCAGGATGGCCCAGGGGCCTAAGGCAGGTAAACACTATCACCATGTCCATTTTAGAGGTGCCATAGTTAAGTGAAGTCCTGGATGTGCCAGAACATTTCTAACTCTGAGAATAAACAGGACTCTGTGGGTTAGAGTCATGGATATAGCTGTACAACATGAAATGGTCTCTATTCTTCCCTCTGTATTGGCATCTTACTGCCTTTTAGTTTTGTTTTGGAAAAAATGATCTATTAAGGTCTGGGTCAAATCTAAGAACTCCACCATCTTTGTAAAGAGTTGTTTTGCTACCTAGAAATTTAAATTGAGCTGTCTTCATGACCCAAATAATCATGATGATGTGATCACTCACCTAGAACCAGACATCCTGGAATGTGAAGTCAAGTGGGCCTTAGGAAGCATCACCATGAACAAAGCTAGTGGAGGTGATGGAATTCCAGTTGAGCTATTTCAAATCCTAAAAGATGATGCTGTAAAAATGCTGCACTCAATATGCCAGCAAATCTGGAAAACTCAGCAGTGGCCACAGGACTGGAAAAGGTCAGTTTTCATTCCAATCCCTAAGAAAGGCAATGCCAAAGAATGCTCAAACTACTGCACAATTGCACTCATCTTGCATACTAGCAAAGTAATGCTCAAAATTCTCCAAGCCAGGCCTCAGCAATACATGAACCACGAACTTCCAGATGTTCAAGCTGGTTTTAGAAAAGGCAGAGGAACCAGAGATCAAATTGCCAACATCCGCTGAATCATCAAAAAAGCAAGAGAGTTCTAGAAAAACATCTATTTCTGCTTTATTGACTATGCCAAAGCCTTTGACTGTATGGATCACAACAAACTGTGGAAAATTCTGAAAGAGAAGGGACTACCAGACATCTTGAGAAATCTGTATGTAGGTCAGGAAGCAACAGTTAGAACTGGACATGGAACAACAGACTGGTTCTAAGTAGGGAAAGAAGTATGCCAAGGCTGTATACTGTCACCCTGCTTATTTAACTTATATGCAGAGTACATCATGAGAAACGCTGGGCTGGATGAAGCACAAGCTGGAATCAAGATTGCTGGGAGAAATATCAATAATCTCAGATATGCAGATGACACCACCCTTCTGGCAGAAAGTGAAGAAGAACTAAAGAGCCTCTTGAAGAGAGTGAAAAAGTTGGCTTAAAGCTCGACATTTAGAAAACTAAGATCATAGCATCTGGTCCCATCACTTCATGGCAAATAGATGGAGAAACAGTGGAAACAGTGGCAGACTTTTATTTTTTTTTTTTGGGCTCCAAAATCCCTGCAGATGTTGACTGCAGCCATGAAGTAAAAAGACGCTTACTCCTTGGAAGAAAAGTTATGACCAACCTAGACAGCATATTAAAAAGCAGAGACATTACTTTGTCAACAAAGGTCCATCCAGTCAAAGCTATAGATTTTCCAGTAGTCATGTATGGATGTGAGAGTTGGACTATAAAGAAAGCTGAGCACCGAAGAATTGATGCTTTTGAAGTGTGGTGTTGGAGAAGACTCTTCAGAGTCCCCTGGACTGCAAGGAGATCCAACCAGTCCATCCTAAAGGAGACCAGTCCTGGGTGTTCATTGGAAGGACTGATGTTGAAGCTGAAATTCCAATACTTTGGCCACCTGGTGCAAAGAGCTGACTCATTTGAAAAGACACTGAGGCTGGGAAAGATTGAAGGTGGGAGGAGGAGGGGACAACAGAGGATGTGATGGTTGGATGGCATCACCGACTCAACGGACATGAGTTTGGATAAACTCCAGGAGTTGGTGATGGACAGGGAAGCCTGGCATGCTGCAGCCCATGGGGTTGCAAAGAGTTGGACATGACTGAGGGACTGAACTGAACTGAAATGAAAGAGTAACAGCTACTGAAAGAGTAACTGGAACAATTCTGTAACAAATTATAACATCTGTTACAAGTGCCCATAAAGCAATTGTAAATTGTATTTAAGAAATAGACATTTGTTTCTGAATGCAGTCTCCTCCACAGTGGGATCTGAAAGAGGTTAATAGGGAGGAAGCAAGAGCCTCCTGCAGGATAGTGTCTTTATGTGCTCCTCAGTGAACTAAGTGCTGAGGAGACAGTGGTGAATAAGCCACACACGTGCTCAGCCTTTATGGGTCTCAAGATTTACCAGAAGAGACAGACATTAAGCAATCATTACAGAACTGACTACTATTATTGCAGTTGGGGGAAATGGCATGAGGGAGGAAAAAGCACAGGGTAGGGTGAGACTGCATGGCAGGGGAGATTGGAGGTAGTCTGGAAGATCATGAGGGAATGATGACAGTGGGAGGATAATCCCAGGCAGAGGAAACCCAGTGGCAACAAAATCAAGTGGAACAAGGAATGGAAAATACGAGGTCTTTATACTCTACGTGGCATCGAGAAGACCTTTCAGCCTAGAATTGGCGATGGCCTACCAGTCATCTTTCCTCTGAGTTTAATAAAACTACTTGTTCAAGAAGCAGAAGGTACATAAATATTGGCAGCATGGCAGAAAATGATATATTTACAGGAGAAAGTCTTAGTAATGATAATAGCAACTCTAACTTGGACTACAGATGGTTTGGGTTTAACTCAAATTTATGACATTCTTCTAAATTAAACTGTGAATTGTAATTGTTTCTTTAAAACATAAGATGGGGATGGTGTTATTTTGTACTAATACTTTTATCTAGAGCAATAAGAAAAAAGATTAATGGTCTAAGTGAACCACTAGAGGGCGCTTCTGCCCCTAGAGTAGCTTCCAGAGAAAGCTTTAAAACTGCTCTCACTGCATTCCTCACAGAAGCCCATATGTCAGCAGGAATTGTTTCTTTTAATACCTTGCAAATCTAGGTAATAATACATATTTTGGAAAGAACTCGTCTATTATCCTGCTAGGCAATTAATTTTCTCCCCAACAATGACTTCTCTACCAGCAGCTGTGGTCTCTTAGTCTGCCTTCCCTGTTCCTTGGCCCTCTTGTCTCCTCGGTGGAAGGGTTACCCAGCTCTTACCTAGGGCCAAACCCTCCCTCTTCCCTCATGCCCATCCTCCCTTACATCTCTTAAGACATCTAATTCTTCCTGTACTTGATCATGCCCGTCACCCACAAACAGCCTACTTCATTCACTGGGGGAAAAAGACATTTTTAAGCCTCTTGATTCCACTCCTCCTTCAGCTACCTCCCATTCCTCCTTCCCTCTCTACCAGTGGCTCCAGTTCCTCTCCTCCTACTGTCTCCTGAACCCGTATCTGGCTTCCCCACTGGCTCTTGTTAAGAGGCCTTTAAACTTTTAATTGCTAAATCCAAGGGCCAGTCTCAACTTTCATCCTGTCTTCCTACCTGACCTCCTAGCAGCATGTGACAGGGTTGATCATTCCCTTCTCCTTGAAATACCTTCTTCTTTCAATGTCTAGCACCACCCTTTGCTATTTCCTCATCTCCCTCACACTGTAACTTTGGAGCCCCTTGGGGTTCTCCGTCTACAACTCACCTGTGAGTTCAGTCAGGTTCAGTGTTGCAAATACTGCCAGTAGATTGGAAACACCCTCATTTATATCTCCAGCCTGGGTCTCTCTCCTGAACTCACGTTTGTACTAACATCCTACTTGCATTTCCACTTAGATATCTAATAGCCATCTTAGTACCGAAAGCGTGTTCACAACAGAGCTGCTGGTTTCCCTTCCAAGCCCGAGCCCTCAGCCTTCTCCCCTCAATTACCGTAACTCCATCCTCCCACTTTCCTACAAATCTCCTGGAGCCATCCTTGATGCCTCTCTTCTACTCACTCCCCATAACTCTCAGTGAAAATACATCCAGAATTTAACCCCTGCTTACAAAATCCCACAGCTGAGGTTCTGGGCCGAGCCACCACCATCTGCCACTTGGATTCTTACTCTCATCTCTTACCTGTGCTCCCTGTTTCCACTGTTGTCCTCCAACAGCTTAATACAAACTCAAAAGCCAGACTGAACTTCTTCAATGTAAGCAAATGACCCCCTCATCTGAAGACTTCTGATTATCTCAGAGTCAACCTCGCAGCTCTTATCCTAGCCTAGGAGGCCCCACAACCTGGCCTTTTCTTGCACTTGCCTGATGGCTCCCCGAGTCCACCACACTGACCTCCTGCTGTTCTGTGTATACCCCAGGGCCAGCCTCAGAGGGTGGTGCTTGCTCTCACATTTGCTTACTGTTTGTCTTCCTCCCACTAAACTGTAAGCTCTCAGGACAGGGATTTTTATATTGCTCATTGCTTACTCTCTAGAACATAATAGGCACTGAGTAAGTTCAATGACTCAAATGATTTCCAGTCATTGTGATAAACATTTGAGTGCTTATTTGTGTAACGTACTGTAAAAAATGATGACAATGAGCATAATATTATACTAGCCTTATCCTTCAAGAGCTCACTAGCTAATAAGTACAGAACCTGGGTAAATATAAATAAATACAAACATACAAAATATAAACATAAAATATATAGATATAGACATAAAATAAGACATAACACACACACAGAATTCAGTGAAATAAAATAGAAAAGGAATAATTCATTCTAATCTATGAAGATGGCCTTTTAATATATAACATTAGTGTTTGGTTATATTTTCAATAGAGTAAATATGGTAAATATTTTAAATAGTTACATTAGAAGGTGGAAATTGTGAAATTCTAGCTTTTATTCTTACTTCCTGTAGCACGTACAACATACGGCTTCTCTCATGACTCAGACAGTAAAGAATCTGCCTGCCGTGTGGGAGACCCGGGTTCAATTCCTTGGTTGGGAAGATTCCCTGGAGGAGGGCATGGCAACCCACTCCAGTATTCTTGCCTGGAGAATCCCCATGGACAGAGAAGCCTGGTGGGCTACAGTCCGTGGGGATGCAAAGTGTCGGACATGACTGAGCGACTAAGCACAGCAACTTATGACTACGAGCTTTCTTGGTGGCACCGTGGTAAAGAATACACCTACCAATGCAGGAGACACAAGAGACATGGGTTCAATCCTTGGGTCGAGAATGCCAGGGAAAGAGGAGCCCCAGGCTACAGTCCATAGGGTCACAAAGAGTCAGACACGACTGAAGCGACTCAGCACACACGCACATGTACAACATATACAAATATTGAATCGTTTTGTTGTGCACCTAAAACTAATATAATGTTATATGCCAATTATACTTCAATTGAAAAAGGAAGAGAGGACGGGAGTAGGGGATCATTCTATTTACAGCATGCTGCCACTTGCTTTCTTCAGTGATGATTATTACATTCATCTTTCCGTGTCAGCCCTCCTCCCTCCTAGTTCCTTCTAACCTCTGCCTGGTCTCTGTTCCATCCTAGATTTTCCATCTGCAACAACATTACCCCAGCAGATGCTTGCATCTACTACTCTCTGAAATTTCGGAAGAGGGGCACTGGGGAAAAATGTTTTTCAAATCACTCCAAAAAGAATAGCTTTCTGAACAATGATTTCATGGCTTTGAGAAAAACTGTGAGCTTCTCAGAAATCAATATATCATCAATTATACATACTTGCATCATTGTATCAAATATTGAGGAAAAATTAATAACATTATATATTACTAATCATTACATAGACTCTACTACTGAAAACCTGTACAAAAGTATTGACTTTTAGTCCTACTTGGGATTTATTATGTTGAAAACTACTTTATCAGCACATACAGAATTGAAGCCAATTAGCATTGTTCACATTGAGAAACTGGAGAAATGGTTTTAAAAACTGTTGAGAGGTAATGCCAGACACACATGCTCCAGAGTTAACAAGAGACTTTCAACATCATCTGTGCCTTTAAAAATACAGATATTCCTGGGCATCCGTGCAGACCTACCCAATCAGAATCTCTGGGGCTGGGTCCCAGACACGTGCGTTTTTTAAAGCTCCACACGTGATGCTGATACACAGGCAGGGTTGGGAGTCACCCAGCCTTCTTTTTATGTGACAGAAATGCTGGCTATTCACTAGAGTCCCGCTTCCCTTCCACAGCGGGCACTGCAGCTGCGAAGTGACAGCCCAGCAGTCCCCAAATGCATGCAGGCAGAGCCTTCTGATTGAGCTCTGGCCAATGCAATGTGGGCAAAAGCAACATCCACCACATCCAGGCCTGGCCCTTTACCACCTTCTACTCACCCTCCGTTTCCTCTCTTCCCCTCTCTGTGAGCAGGCGGTTGATGCCTAGGGCAGCCCTCCCTAGGCTGTTAAAATTCAGATTTTTAACTTTCTAGGCCCTCCCTAGAAAGTTAAAAATCTCAACTAACAAAGAGAGCTTCATGTTTTACTCCACTGCTGCTGCTGCTGCTGCTAAGTCGCTTCAGTCGTGTCCGACTCTGTGCGACCCCATAGATGGCAGCCCATCAGGCTCCCCCGTCCCTGGGATTCTCCAGGCAAGAACACTGGAGTGGGTTGCCATTTCCTTCTCCAATACATGAAAGTGAAAATTGAAAGTGAAGTTGCTCAGTCGTATCCAACTCTTTGCGACCCCATGGGCTAGCCCACCAGGCTCCTCCATCCATGGGATTTTCCAGACAAGAGTAGTGGAGTGGGTTGCCATTTCCTTCTCCATTTACTTCACTAGATAATGGTAAAATATATTCAAAATGATTTTCTGGATGAACATTGTGACTTTTTTCAAATGTATATTAATGTTACCACTCCTTCCAAACAGCCTTTCTGAAGCTTGTTAATTTATGACTGGGCTTCCCTGGTAGCTCAGCTGGTAAAGAATCCGCCTGCAATACAGGAAACCTGGTTCGATTCCTGGGTCAGGAGGATCCCCTGGAGAAGGGATAGGCTACCCACTCCAGTATTCTTGGGCTTCCCTCGTGGCTCAGACAGTAAAGACAGAATCTGCCTGCAATGTGGGAGACCCGGATTGAATCCCTGGGTTGGGAAGATCCCTTGGAGGCGTGCATGGCAACCCACTCCAGTATTCTTGCCTGGAGAATCCCCATAACAGGGAGCCTGGCGGGCTACAGTCCTGGAGGGCTACAGTCCATGAGGTCACAAAGAGTCGGACATGACTGAGCAACTAAGCACAGCAATTTATGATTACAAGCTTCCTTGGTGGCACCGTGGTAAAGAATCCTCCTGCCAATGCAGGAGACACAATGGGTTCAATCCTTGGGTCGGAAAGATCCTCCAGAGTGGGAAATGGCAACCCTCTCCAGTATTCTTGCCTAAGAGTCAGGCATGACTGAATGACTGAGCACACAACTTATGACTATAGGATCAACTCTTCCTACCTCTGTTAAGTGCCCCAAAATTTCACCTTCCCTACCCAAGTGTTACAGAGCCCCTCCTTTCCTGCCGTCTACAAGGCAACCTCGGAGGGGGTTGAAGTGTATATGCCCTTGTCTCTGACAGCTTAGCTTGCCCTGTCCCCTCTTCCGTTGTCATTTCAGAGTCTCTTCTTTTTTCTATGTCTCAGAGACAGAGAAGAAAAAGGATGTAAATAGAAGACGGTACTGAGACAATCAGGGGGTATGGGGTCTGTCTGTTTCTTCTAATCCTAAGATAAGACAAAAATCCTTCAGCTAGGTGAGCACATTCACCCAGAGTTGGGAACCCGAGTGTGAGTCTGAGAGAAGCAAGGGATTTTGCCAACCTGGAGCCCCACGGCCCACTTGTGTTGAGTCTCGGCAGCGGGCTATCTGTTGGCTCATTTCTCCAGTTAATTCAGCCGCTGTTACAACAGATCCCACAGCGGTGCCCTTGCTGGCTGTTTAAACACAGAGCATGCTCAATGTGGCTGGGGTGGAGGTGGCGGGGGAGTAGGGAAGGCACTTGTCTCTCTGGTAAAAAAATCAGTATAATGTACGTGAGAGACTGATTCTTGGAGGTTCTTTGCAGGAGAGACATCCAGCAACCATTCCTCAGATGTTGCCCAGCTCTACTAAAGACTGCCCCAGTCCAAACTGACCTCCCCTGGAAAGGATGTCAAAATGTCCCAATGAGTGATTGCAGTAAGGGGAGAATTAAGCATTTTCTTTACAAAGACCATGGTTGAAGCCAGCTTTGTTGTCTTCACTAGTTTTGTGGTTCTTTTGCTAACATTATCCCCAAATCTCAGCTCTTCCACCTCAGAGTGTGTGCACAAGGGCATATGTGCACGTATAAACACACACACACACACACACACACAGAAAATAAAGAGAGAAGATCTCTCTATGACAGCTCTGAAAATAGGTGAGCCTGGATGAAAAAACTAGAAGTTTAGGCTCTAGACTATTCCATTATTGATTCTGCTTTTTTTAAAAAAGAAATGTAAGCTACCAAATTTGAGGTCAGTCTAGTATGATGAAATCTCTTCTATTTTTTATGAGTCTGGGCATTCATTTCCCTGGATTTGTTTAAGAAGCTACACTCCCTTGCCTGTCCTCACCTATGCAAAGCCATTTCCTTCAAAGTGAAGAATTGATGCTTTTGAACTGTGGTGTTGGAGAAGACTCTTGAGAGTCCCTTGGACTGCAAGGAGATCAAACCAGTCCATCCTAAAGGAAATCAGTCCTGAATATTCATTGGAAGGACTGATGTTGAAGCTGAAACTCCAATACTTTGGCCATCTGATGTGAAGAGCTGAATCATTTGAAAAGACCATGATGCTGGGAAAGATTGAGGGCAGAAGGAGAAGGGGACGACAGAGGATGAGATGGTTGGATGGCATCACCGACTCAATGGACATGAGTTTGGGTGGACTCTGGGTGTGATTGACAGGAGGCCTGGTGTGCTGCGGTTCTTGGGGTCACCAAGAGTCGGACAAGACTGAGCGACTGAACTGAACTGAACTGAACTGAAGTTTCTTCTTGGACAAGGAACTTACCTCAGGTTTCATTTTCCTTCCTGTTCCCTTAACAGAAGCAAGCAGTAAGGAGGCCTGTGGAAGTACTGACCGTTACAGTGCCCATCCATAGATGGGGAGCGCAGCTGCAGGGCCCAGAGGGCGCCAGGCTAAGCTGAACCTGTGCCCCTGGCCATGTATAGTGGTGTGGGTGAGAATCACAGCAGGATGACGGGAGTGCCTTCCATCATCCCTGACCATCTGTGGGATATGCTTACCACCTATGTGGTGGCTCAGACAGTCAAGAATCTGACTGCAATGTGGTAGACTAGGGTTCGATCCCTGGGTCGGGAAGATCCCTTTGAAAGGGGGATGGCAATCCACTCCAGTATTCTTGCCTGGAGAATCCCATGGACAGAGGAGCCTGGCGGGCTATAGTCCATGGTGTCACAAAGAGTCGGATAAGATTGAGTGACTAACAAAAACACACACATACACACAGGGAAATCAAAGAAGGGTGATTTCCATTCCTCAGCATTTACTGAGTACTGGGGTTCAATAACATGCTCCAGACTGCACAGCTGGTGAGGGGAAGAGTTAGAACTGGAACCTAAGGGGCCCAACTCCAGAGCCTGCACCAGGTACTTGAAACCCAATGTAAAGCCAGTGAAGAGAATTACATCTGGTCATCTTAGAGGAATCCACAAAGTAGGTTTCCTTGGCTTTTAATGCCATCTAAAGTAACTGTCAGTTTAGGATTTTTTTCCTCTTTATTATAAATTTATACCCTTTGCCTGAAATATAGCTCTTCAAGCCAAGTAAATGGACTTACTGCTTTCCTTGACCTACTACTGAAAAACACATTCACTTCCAATACTCAGCCTGAAAACAGTCAAACACACCCACCTTTTCATCACTTTTTTAAACATCTAATGGGCTAGACGTGTTCTCCCTTAATACTTATTCTCAGGAATAGGCCATTTTCTAGACTCCAGAGAGCATTTATTTGCCTCTCTCTGGTGCTAACACATTCAGTGGTAGTAAATTGGGTCTTGAACAGAGGTCCATTCATTCTTTGGAGCCATTGGTGTGCACCAGCAGAAAGACTTAGTGGGCTGAAATAATATATTGGCATCCTGAGCACCGACCCTAAGCAGCTTAGACTCTAAACGGAGCCTTGCCTGCACAACACTTTCGAAAGATTGTGCATTTGGAAGTGTTTTTATGATCCGCTGTTTTTTCAGCCTGATGAAGATCAGCAGACATTTCCCCCGTTTAAAGAAAAGCTGGGATTAGTGGGGGAGGGGGAGTTTGGAGGAAGGACACAGTCACGCAAGGTTATAGAGAAGCCAGATGGCAGAGAGGGAGAATTCTAGCAATACTCTCCAGGGTTTCTGGAGGCCGCGACTTCTAAGGCAAGATGCGCGCTTCAATCCAGACCCAGACCGAGGCCTTCCGACCCGGGGTGAGCGCAGGTGAGGACCAACCACTGTCCCTCTCGGCCCCTCTCCCCGGGCCGGGTAAGCTCCCGCGGAGGGCGGGCGCTCGGCTAGGGCGGAGCTAGCAGGGCCAGGTTCGGGAGGCGATTGGGGGCGAAGTGAGGAGTTTGGTGGAGGTGGGCTGAGCAGCTCATCCCAGCATCGCAGCCTCCCAGTCCACTCGGAAGGTCTGCAGGAAAACAAAAACGCTCCCCAACCCCCTCACCCCTGGGTCTCGGATCCCCGCCCAAAGTGGGCGGGAGGGGGTCGGGCCCCCGCCGGGTAGCGCACGCTGGGGGCGGGGAGCGCGCACCGGCCTCGCCCTCGCCCTCGCCGCCGCCCTCGCCGCCGCCCCCGCCGAGGGGTCGCCTCCCCGGCGCGCGCTCCCCGCCTCTTCCCCGGGCGGCGGCGGCGGCGGCGGAGCAGGGGAAGGGGCGGGCGGGGGCTGGCTCTCTCCTCCCACCGCGCTCCCGCCGCACACGCTTCCCAGCACCGAGCCCGCGGCGGCCAGGCGGCGGGGCCAGCCCCGCTCCCTTCTCGCCGCCGGCGCCGTTCTCGGCCGGGCGGGCGCGCGCCGCGATGGCTCCGGCGGAGCAGGGCTGAGCCCGCCGCCCGCAGCCCCCGGCCCTCTCCGGCCCAGCCATGGCGAAGCAGTATGATGTGCTGTTCCGGTTGCTCCTGATCGGGGACTCTGGGGTGGGCAAGACCTGCCTGCTGTGCCGCTTCACCGACAACGAGTTCCACTCCTCGCACATCTCCACCATCGGTAAGGGGCGATGGCCGGGGGGGGCGCCCCACCCTCCCCGCCGCCGACACCTGTCCGGGCGGCGGTGCCCCTTTTTCATCCTGGGAGCAAGGGTTCGCCCCTCCGGCTAGAGGCGGGGGCTCCAGGGGCGAGGGCGCGGGGTTGAACCCCAGGGTGCAGGACCGCCGGCTGGGGATTTAAGCCTGGGTTCCTGGAAGTAACAGGCCGCCGACTGCTGTCGGTGACTAGGGTAGGCGCTCGGGCCTCAGGCTGGGGGTGCTTCCCCGCAGAAGCCAAGAGAACGGGATGGCCTAGGCCTGGGTACCCCAAGCTGGGGCAGTGGAGAATCATAGCCACCGATATGGCACCCCCAGGTGCAGAGGGGGTGGGGGAAGGAAAGCTTGTGCTCTGGGTGAGGGGGTTCAGAGTAGGGGGAGCCGAGTCATTGGGTACCCCTCAGTTTAGGGGTGACCCAGTGTGGAGCCAAAGCGGGGAAGAGAGGAGGAAGCAGCCAAAGGGATTGAATTGGCAGGGCGCAGCTGTGAAAGGTAAGCCACAAGGTGGGACACACCTGGAGGAGGGCGTAGGTAAGGTGAGAGCCAGTGGGTGAGGAACCAGGCAAGGCGGGCCAGCTCCAGAGAAACGTCAGTAGAGGCGTTTGTTTCGAAGGAGGCTGAGGGGGATGAGGACCAGGAGGGCTACTCGCCAGGCAAGGGGCTCAGAAGGCAGGCCAGACTCAGGATACATCTCTGCTCCCGAGCCAGTGCTTAGAGGGAGGAGGGAGGCCTGTGGCATATGCTGGACAGGATTGATAAGGAATCACTCCTTCTGGGAGGGAGTGGGTAGCCTCCCCTCTGAGCCGTCTTTTGCTCTTGGGCCCTGAGGGGCCGCCTCCTCTGAGAGGCCTGAGTTGAGGGCATTTCACCCACATCTAGCATGTTCTCTGATGACGCCCTGGAGTGGCCTCAGCACTGCCCAGGTCCTTCTCCCGTCAGGAAGGGCCCCACACTCAGCTTCCACTTGAGACTTCCACCCTCCCTCCCCACACACACTCCTTGCCAAGAGAGAAGAGGAGGCAAGTAGAGCCAGGAAGAACAGAGCCCCATGGTTTAGAGGCAGTCTTTGTTGTCAGACAGACCTGGGAACCTCACTTTGGGGCAGGGCGACCTTGAATATCACGTAAGCTTCTCATCTGTAGAATGGGGGATAACACATTCCTGCCTCTCCAGGTGTTGTAAAGATTAGATGAGGGGATGTTTGTAAAAGTGCTTAGAACAAAGTCAGACAGCAAACCTGGAAAAGGCTGGTCATTACTACTGTTGTCATCATGGTGGAGCTCCTAGGTCTCCTCCTCTCTTTGCTTCACTATCTTCAAGGGACTCAGGGTCAGGGGACAGATGCATTCATCTTTCTTTCTCAGAGGAGCTATAAGCCTAGCTCCTTGGATGTTCAGGAGCTTGGGCTGGGATGCTGTTTGAATGAGAGACATCTTAGGAATGGGAAGGGTCTGGAGGCCAAGGGAGGGCTACAGGCCTCTGGGGAAGGCTCAGGGAAGAGGAGATGTTGGGTAAATACCTGGGAGTGGCTGAGGATCCAGATGGGATGGGAGGACGGGTTGCAGCAGCTGAGGACTCTGTCTGTACTCACGGCTGGGCCTGCCTTTCCCTAGGATGCAGAGGATGAATAGGAGTTTGGATTCTATGGAAGGGAAAGAAACCTGCCTTTCTTCATACCAGCTTTTTAAAATCTGTCCCACTGGGTTTCTTGAATACTTTCTTTTTTAAAGCTTACTGTTGCATTTGTGATTTTGCGTTGTCTTGGTCATGTTTTTCAGATGTAACTAAGAACCTAGGGAAAAAGTTGGATGGTCAAGAAAAACTTTCCCTTCTGTGATACAGAAAGGTCCCCAGGGAGATGGAAGGGGCAGCCAAGAGACACATTAAGGAGCCACAAGGATGGGTACTACCAAGTCCTATTCATTAGTTTATCCATTACCCCCCCCCCCAAAAAAAAGCTATGTTCTGTAACTAGGCTCAGCACTGCGACCTGAAGATTCTCAGATGAATAAAACCCGGCGTCACCTCTCCCAAGCTGCTCCTTGTCTAAGACACATTCTCTTACCATCATGGACATTGATCTTGGCTCCTTTCCCAGGGCTGCTTCTGTGAATAGGGAAAACGGGACTATTCTCCAGTTACTGCCAAGACAGAGTTTAGAGTCTTGGACCATGTCGATTTGTGATTCATTGTTGAGGTCACTTACTGTAAGAGCATGTGACATTCCAGGGAAGAGCCTGCAGGGGGTGATGAGGAGACCTCCCAAGTAGGCAGAGGCACTGATTGGCCCTCCTCTTTCCAGTCCGCAGGTGGGTAGGTGGCCCTGAGCTGGCATTTCTTTCCCGTGCAGCTCTGCTGACCTGGAAGGGGGCCTGTGCAGAGGCTGGGAGTCAGTGCCATGATGTTCCCTACTATTTCTTCACCTGTTAAACCAATTCGTTAAGCATTCACCACGGAGTACAGTGCCAGCCAGGCGTGTTAGGAACAGATCGCAGTCCACCTTTGCCTGCTCACAGAAGCCTGTGATCCAGCTGGGGAAGCAACACAGGCCAAAAAAGAGCCTTGGCCACAGGGAGAGAATCTATCTGAGAGCACGTGGTGAAGCATTCTTCAAATGTAGGGGAGGGATGACGATCCTTATCGTTACTAGTAATGAAGGTATCACGTTCGGTACCAGCAGCTAAATAACCACGGGAGACTTGCATGAGGCAACCCTTGAATGGTGAGGGGCCCGTGCACCAGGGCTGATGCTCCCCGAAGTGCTCGATGGAGGAGGTTGCAGACAGAGAGGGGGCCCAGTGGATGGGAAGCGGCAGGAAGGCTCAGGGAGGGGGAAAGGCTGGAGCAAGGCCTTGCAGTGTGGGCTGCTTCTCAGTTCCTCCTGCAAGGGAAGGAGCAGATGGAGTGACAGGAGCAGAGATGACAGAGGTGGGAATTCAGTGGGTGTTCACGGAACTCTGGGCAGTCTGGCTGGAAGAGAAGAGAAGGAAGGAGTGAGAACATTCCTCTGTTTATCTCTCTTGTCTCCCGAACTGTAGTTCAGGAGCCCTGAGGGTCAGACCAAACCTCATTCCTCGTTGTTTTCATCGTCCTAGTACAGGGCCAGGCACGCTCTCCATAAACGTCGCACCGGTGAAGGAGGGAGGGTAGGCGCCCTGCAGGCCTGGCGGAGGGGTTCACTGAGCCCCTTCGCAATGGTGTCAAGGGTTTCTGAGCAGGGGGATGACAAGGAGAAGGTGGCAATTAGGATGTTGGCCGAGAGACCAGTCAGGGGAGGCCAGTGGTAGTATCTGGGCACGATGGACCCTCTCAGCTTGTCCCTTCTCTCTTTCCCCCCTCACCTGTTCTGGAGCCGCACAGTCACCTGCTCTTGTTTCCCTCCAGAACCGGGGAGTAGTTCAAATCCATCGACCTGGGGGCCTCGTGTGGCTGGCGCTGCCTGCCCACCATGGAGACAATGTCCAGTCCCAGTGGACATCTCCATGCAGGGACCTTTGACTTCCTTTCTGCGCAGCAGTCACATGTCAGCCACGCATGGAAGCTGTCGGGATGGCCCATGAGTTGACGTTCTCCCTCCAGTCCTTGGTCTTCCCTGAGTAGACCTGTCACCTGGTCTTGGGACTGTTTTGTCTTAAAGGCCACCTTCTTCTGGGCTCATAGGAGGCTTCGGCCTATGATTTTCCGGTTTGACTGGTTGAATGGCTGTGGCTTCAGGCCTGGTTCCTCAGCTGGGTTTGCCGATGCCATATCCTCTTTCTCAGGAAGTTCTGTTCTCTCCCTGCCTGGAGCAAGGGCTTGTGGCTGACTGAAGAGGGGAGAGTGGGCTGGAGAAGGACCAGCAGGGAGAGATCTGAGCCTGCCATTGAGTGGCCTAACAAAAATGGGGGCTGATGCTTGGGCACCGCAGTCCTGAGGTCTCTGGGTGCCCAGACCGTAAGGCGCTGTGTATACATGCTGTGTGAACTGTGGGAGGGTCAGGAGGGTCTCTGTGCCCCTCACCTCCACCAGACCCTGACGAAGGAGAGGTGAGAAACTGAGTCAAACAAAAAGAGCCTATGCCTGAGATTCGCCATGGCCTTACAGACAGTTAACGTCTCTGTGGTTAATTTCCATGTCTGTAAATTGAAGATAGTAACAGAATCTGCCTTAGTGCTCGTTGTGAAGATTAAAGGGGCTAACAGTTACAAAGCAGTTGGCAGAGCTCTCAGAAAAAATGGCAGCTGTCCTCATTGTGTTATGATGATTCTTCCTAGTTCACAAGAAAGTTGGAGATGAACAACACGTGCTCTGAGGCCCTCCTGTCCATCACTTGCGTTTGGTCATTCAGGCACTATCTGCAGAGCACCCACCACTCCAAGCCGGGCGAGGAGCTGGGGAGACCCCAGTGAACAGCACAGGAACTGGGGAGCACATGAGTTGGCTCTGGGTTTTATTACAATTTGGGTACCAGTTCCCCCCTTGGCCTGGCAGAGCCAGGGGCTGAGAAGGAAGAGTGAGTTTGTGAGGACACGCAGAGGTGGAGTGGGGCAAGAGGTGACCTGAGGGGACAGGGCGGCTCCACCTTGAGGCTGCAACCTCAGCCACGTGTTGCTTGGCCCCCGGCCCTGCTGCACACACGCCCCCCGCCAAGGACGTGATCCCCAGGCCTGGCTCAGAAACCCTCATTTCAGCTCTGTGCCCCTGCACCGCCTGCACAGCTCTGCTGATTCGCCCACGGCTTCGAGCACCCAGCGCCACCTTCTTCCTCCCCCTCCTCCTGCCTGCTTCCCAGACAGCTGGGTGATGAGCTTTATGACGTCCAAATCGATATTCGGCCATTACCCTTCCACCCTGATTGCCAGCTCTTCTCAGAGTGCCTTCTGCTGTAATCTAATATTTGTGCCTGTTTCCCTGTAAAACTGCCAGTTTTCTGCACAGGCCTCTGACCTCTCCTCGGCTGTTGTGCCCTGGGCAATGTGCTTTGTCAAGCAGATCACAGAGCTTCTTGGACACTTAATTCTTTCCACTGTGGAAGAAAGAATCAATCATTGGCCCTATTTTATTACTAGGAAAACTGAGGCCCAAGAGAAGTAATGACTCACGTCTTACACACAAGTGACCCCAATGTGAACCATCTCCTCTCCTCCACCTGCCCCAAACCACATTGGACATGCCCTTGCTCACCCCAGAAGGCCCTCCAAAGGTGCCAAGCAGAACCTGTGAGCCAATGGGGAGACAACGGTGCTTCCCTCACCTGCTCTGAGTGCTCCGGGCTGGAGGGCCAGTTGTGCCTCTGCTGTTGGCTGACTCGGGGGCCATGATTGAGAAGTCTGGCTGGGGGCACCTCTGAAGTTGAGATCTGAGTGTTGCCCTCAAGTTACTATTCTGGAAACATATTTATGGAGAACTCCATGACTGGAGCCTCCTGTTCCACTGAGAGGGCCAACAGTTGGTTATAAAATATGGGTTGTTCCCTGATCCTCTTCTCTGATTGAAATTTTCTCTCCACTCATCTTTTCTCTTAGAATGTAGTGACCTCATTCATTCATTCATTATTCCCTCACTCACCTACATATTCTTTTTTTTCTTTCATTTATTCAACTTTGTTGAATAATACATACTGAGTGGACATCCCTGGTGGCTCAGACGGTAAAGAATCTGCCTGCAGTGCAGGAGACCAGGGTTTGATCCCTGGGTCGGGAAGATCTCCTGGAGGAGGAAGTGGCTACCCACTCCAGTATTCTTACCTGAAGAATTCCACGGACAGAGGAGCCTGGGGGACTACAGTCTTTGGGGTCGCAGAGTTGGATACGACTGAGCAACTAACACACACACACGTATACTGAGTATCTGCCTTCTGCCAGGCCATGAGAATATAGAGTGAAAAGATGCTGTGCTGCCCTCTGGGAGCTCACAGTGCTGTTGAGGAGTCAGACATCCAGGCAGACAACCAGAGTATCCTGCAAAAGCAATATCAGAATGCTTTGGAATCACAGAAGAGTCATATATTCCCCCTGCGTTGGTTGGTGAAGGCTTCACAGAAGAAGTGACATTTGAGTGAGCCCTGTGAACTGAGCAGGATTTCCAAATGGATGAGGGGTGGGGGAAGGGTGTGTGGAAAACACCTCACGACTTGGGGCTGCTATGCTTCTGTCCGGCCGGCCCAGCTGGTAGTGGCTGGTCATGGTTTTGTCAACTAGACCCTTGCTGGGAGTTTGCTTTGTGGGCTCTGTGTGTGGGCAGACATGTCTCGAGGCCCTGCCCCTGCCCCCTCTGAGATGTTTGCTCCTGAGGCTCCAGGCCCTAGTGTCTTCCCCCTTTGCCTTCTGCTTCCGGGCCACATTGACAGGCCCAACCAGGAAGAGGCTTGGCAGAGGGTGGAGGAGTGTGGGTAGTCAGAAGCCTGGCAGACCATGGCTGCCTCAGCAGTACCCACCAACCACTCAGCAGTCAGCTGCCAGAGCAAGGCCCAGGTCATGTGAGAGTGGGGCAGGATGGGGTTGGCTGGAGCGCAGGGCACATGGCCAGGGGGCTCTGGGGGGGTCTGTGCCTGCAACAGTGGGGAGGGCAAAGGGACCGATGTTTCCTGAACGACAGCTCTGCACAGGGATGGGGCACTTTACACACAAGAGCCTTTCGGGTAGAAATCTCATCATAAAGTGGGGGTGAGGAGTCTCCCAAGGGGGCCTTGCCAGCATTTGAGGGGTTTCTCAGTGCATCCTTCAATGAGAGCCTCCAGGCCAGTTCCTATGTCCATGAATGTGTGTGCACACGTGTGCGTGATGAGGGTGGGTCCCCAGGAGCCTCCTTGCCGAGCTTTCCCTCTTTCTAACAGAGAACAGAATGATGTGGCCCCTGTGTTTTTCCTCTTCTGAGGAGCTGTGAGTTTGACTGAAATGTGTTCCAGCCTGAGGGATATTTGCCGCCTTCCCTGCTGGGGCCCGGATCCTTCAGACCTCCTAGCTGGTGCCTTCTTGTCATTGCGTCCTCAGCTCAGGTGTCACCTCCTTTAAAAGGTCTTCTCTGACCAGCTAGTCTAAAGCAGGCTGCACCTGGATGTCCTCACCCTCTACTCCATGATTCTGCTTCTGCCTCAACACTTCTCACTCTCTGGAATGACTGGTTTCCCTATTTATTATCTGTCTTCCCCACTGGAATAGAAGCCCTCTGAAAGTGAAAGAGAAAGTCGCTCAGTCGTGTCCCACTCTTTGCGACCCCATGTACTATACAGTCCATGGAATTCTCCAGGCCAGAATACTGGAGTGGGTAGCTTTTCCCTTCTCCAGGGGATCTTCCCAGGGATCGAACACAGAAGACAAGGCTATTTCTGTGTTATTCAAGGCTGTGTCCCCTAGCCTAGTTCCTGGCACAGGGTAGGCATTCAGTAACAGTTTGTTATGTATGAATGAATGCACACATTTCCTAGAGGATGTCCTTAGAGGAAAGCTGCAAGTGGTATTGGTTTTTTGGGGACTCACACACGAGAAACTCACTATGTACTCGTGTTTGGGACTGTGAGAAGATGGGGAGTATTCTGTAAGCTGTGAACAGTTTCTAGAGGCTTTTAGCTTCTCTGCTCAGATACTTGCCACAGAAGAAGCTCAGACATAGCAGGGAGCAAGAAGGTGGCTCCCATGATCCCTCTGCAAGTGGGGTCCTCTGGTGAATGCAGAGATGAGAGGTCCTAGACTAAGGTCAATGTTACCTGTTGCTCAGGGTCACTGCTGGTGTCAGACGATGCCCAGCAGCTTAGCCAGGCTGCTGAAGTGACTCTCCAGGGCTCAGGCACTGGGGCACGCATTCCTCCCAGCATCACGGGAGTTCATGTTTGACTGGGAAACCCTTCTGCGTGGTAACAGCCCCTGGGTTCCTGGGTCTCCAGAGAATCTCAAGATCTGATGTGAAAATAGCCTCCAGAGTTGTTGCCCATATCACCAAGGGCACCACATCTGATTGTGTCTTAGAAAACAGAGAGAGAATGTTGTTTTGACATCTCCAGTCTGTTCAGGGTGGACAGCTGAACCAGGGCCTTTGATCTAAGGTTGAATCGTGGCCTTGGAGTTAGAGGATCAGGACTCTGCCAGAGGCCCTGCTTCCCATCCCTCCTGGAATGCCATGGTTCAAATGCTGCCTGTTGCCCTTGCTCAGAGAGCCTGGGGACACCTCTTCCCCAGCATGAGGACAGTCGTTCCAGATCTGGATAAGGGGACGTCATTGGTGCGCAGCCCCACAGACAAGGAGGCTGGAAGTCCCCCGACAGAAGGGAGGAGGAAGGGGGATGCAACGAGTGGCAGGTTTGGGGCAGAGAATGCTCTCCCCTGCCCTGCGCCTGACAGGTGTGAGGCCTGGTTGTGTGGCCTGAGCGTCTGTCTGGAACCTTCTCTCGAGCTTTGGCTCTTAGCTGTCCCTCGTCTTCCCCCTCTCCTTGTTCTTCCCTTCACTTGTCCCTCAGCTGGCGGGGACGTGGCGTTACACTTTCCTCTCTCGCTGAGGGAAGGCTGTCACTCTGGTGCCTCGTTTCTGTGTTGGGGTTTCTCAGGGTGACCTCCTGCCCCGTCCCCCGGGACTGCCATGCGTCACACTAGCTGGTTTCCTGCAGGGGGCGGAGCTGGGGGGCCTTCCTGGGCCGGGAGCTTTGTAACTGGAGCCACCACGGCTCCGGCTCCGGGGATTGGGTGTCTGCCTTGGGTTTCAGGTGTGTTGAGTGGTTCCTGTGGTGGCATCGCATTGCTGAGGAGAAGGCTCAGGTCCCCAGGCTGCCAGGCCTCTGGGCTGCGGTTGATCACAGTGATAGCATTTGGCACAGAAAAACCCTGTTTCCACCTGACGCCCGTGGCACCGGGTGGGCAGGCAAGCTGGCACCTGACATTAACCCATGAGGTGCTAGCCTGCCGACAGGCACAGCTAACTTTGCCGGACTAACTAACTTTGCAGGTTGTAGCCAGACTCTGGGGGCCACCTGGCTCCCATGGCTGGCAGCATTTTCACCTTTTGTTGAAATGCTGCAGCTTAGTGTGGCCTCTTTGCACCTCTCTCCTTCCTTGTCCCAACATGAGCCCCTTCCAACTTTCTAGGGCTCTTTCCATCCCCCAAACCCAGACTCTAATCTCATCCCCTTCCTAGAACACTGATAGCCTCCTCAGCTAACATTTAATAAAACTCAGTGTGCCAGGCTCTGTTGTGGGTTTATCTCATGATCCTCACAGAAATCCTCTGACAGTAGGGAATGTCATCCCCATTTTACAGGTGGGGAAACTGAGGCAAAGAGAAGTTGAGTAGCTTTCCCAAGACCACAGAGGTAATTAGTGGTAAAGGCAGGATTGGAACCAAACTCTGACCCCACAGTTGTGTTGTTAATGACCTTGCCAGTCTGTTTCTTGAGCTGCAACTCCTTCTGTGCTTTCCAGGGCTTTCTCTGGAGGCAGACAGAGACGAGAAGTGCTGGTCCCCTGGATGTACCCTGTCCCCTCCTTTCCCTGGTCTTCACAGGCCCTCCGCTGCTAGACTGGGCTGGCAGTAAGCTCCTAAGCTTGTCTTAGGAGCGGGGGCAATGCCAGCGCCATGTCCCCTGCCTGGTCCCTCTGTTCCGAGCCCCAGTACCCAGAGCAGGGCCTCCAGTCCTGATGGCAGTGCTGTGACTGTGCTCCAGGGCTCAGGGGGCCTGGTGGGCACCACAGGTTGCTGCTGAAGGAGAGACCACAGCCAGGGACCCAGGAGGAGCCAGAGGCCACCAGGGTGGTAAGGGCACCACCATCACAGGTGCGTCAGGACCTGGCACTGTCACTCACTCAGATGTTTTCTTGTCATTGACTGCGAGGTGTTCAGACAGCAGGACACATACCCCTGCTCTTAAGCCATGGGCATGCGACCCTCCCTGCTCTCTGAGGCAGGGGGATGCCACTAATGGAATTGCTACTCTCTGCCTGGCACCAAGCTGGGATGGAGGCGGAGATTTTGAAAACAGACATAGAATTTTGTCAAATGCAAAATTTATCCCCTGCCTCATAGGTACAATGCATCTAGTGGGGGCTGGAAGACCAGAAGGGGCAGGTGGTGAGGAGCGGGGTACATCGTCCTCTCCCGGGCCTGTAGCTGAGAAGACCGCCAGCCTTGGGGAGCCATGGGCAAGCACAGGCTGAGGCTCTTCTGGCATCCTGCGGTGCGCTCTAAGGACAGGGGGCTGTGTTCTCAGCACACCCACCAGCGAGACCCGGAGCCTGGCATGGACGGGTGGCTGCCTCCTGCTCCTCTCAGTGCCAGCTGGCCAGTCCCCTCTGCACCACCCGGAAGGTGCTGCGTTGGTCGGCTAAGCTAGCTCCCCTGCCTCTGTCGGCCAGGTCATGCTGTGGGTCACCGGCAAGCACACTGATGGCCCTCTTTGGGGTCAGACGTCCACGCTGGTCCAGGCAGGAGCTGCTTCTCCACAAAGCACATGCTGCAGCCAGCCCTGCTTCCCAGAGCGGAGAATTTGGGCTGTGCAGTTTCACCCAGAACGGATTGCTGGGTGTGGCAGACACCACGACTGATGGATCTGAGGTCCCGGGAGGAGGCAGTGGGCTGCTTGTCATGCTTTGGACCCTTGGGTGGGAGACAACCTCATCTTCTTGACTTTCTTCTCCCCAGACCCCACAGTCTCCAAGAACCTCTGCCTGAGCCGTGTGGAGGGAGCTGCTAGTTCCTTCACACCCGAGTGTCCCCTGTGCCCGGGAAGGGACATCGGCCCGCTTGAGGAAACTCTGAGGCAGCGCTGTCCAGGGTGGGTCCTCTGGGCTTAATGGAGTCACAAACTCTCGAGGAGCAAGGGGTTCCTTGAAAACAGGTTACGGTGGGCTTGCTTCACGTGTGCCCACTGCCTAACTGCGAGACGCCTTGTAATACAGAACAGGTGTGGGGAAGGCGAGGTCGAGACAGAAAGGCAGTGAGATTCCACAGCCTCGGAGGGTTGGGAAGCCAAGGGAGGTGCCCCGGGCAGGTCTTAAGAGACCGGTTTGCAGTTCTGGCTCAGCCATAGGATGTGGGAATGGGAGCAAGTTATTTGGATTCTCTGTGCCCCATGGTGATAATCCCCACCCTGCCCCCTTTGTAGGACTGGTATGAGAACCAAGGGCTCTGGGTCCTCCAGCCAGGGGCTGTGCTGTAATGCTTAGCAGTATCATGAGCTGTGCATGTGTTTCTGCCTGGAGATGGGCTAGACAGAGGTTCTCAAGTATTAGCGTGCCTTAAGTGTAGTAGGTCTGGGGGCGCCTGGAAGACTGGCCAGGCTTCTCACAGGCTCCCCAGTGATGTTGATGCCACCAGACTGCTGCTAGAAGGGCAAAGGTAGAGGAGCAGCGAGAGACTAGACTGTGCTGTCCCTCCTGTAAAGGGGGTTCTGGGTTTGTTTTTCTGGCTGCTCCCCGGGAACCTTTATTTAGCAAAGGGAACTATCTTCTATCTACTAGGAGGTGTACATATATTATCTAATTTATATCTTACATCAACCCTTAGGAGGCCAGTGATATTTTCATTCTTCTTCTTGTTGTTCAGTCACTCAGTTGTGTCCAACTCTTTGCAACCCCATGGACTGCAGTGCACCAGGCTTCCCTGTCCTTCTCTATCTCCTGGAGTTTGCTCAAACTCAGGTCCATTGAGTCAGTGATGCCATCCAACCATCTCATCCTCTGTTGTCCCCTTCTCCTCCTGCCTTCAGTCTTTCCAGTGAGTTGGCTCTTTGCATCGGGTGGCCAAAGTTTTGGAGTTTCAGCTTCAGCATCAGTCCTTCCAGTGAATATTCAGGGTTGGTTTTCTTTAGGATTGACTGGTTTGATCTCTTTGCGGTCCAAGGGACACTCAAAAGTCTTCTCCAGCACCACAGTTCAAAAGCATCAATTCTTCAGCGATCAGCCTTCTTTATGGTCCAACTCTCACATCCATACATGACTACTGGAAAAACCACAGCTTTGACTATATGGACCTTTGTTGGCAAAGCGATGTCTCTGCTTTCTACAGACAAGCAAACTGAGGCTCAGAGAATTTGAACGTTCCTCAAAGTCATACAGCAAGTGCCAGAATCAGGATTCAGACCCAGGTCTTTCTGACTCCAGTGCCAAAGGTAGCTCTTCCACTAAATCAGAACCCTCAGACTTTCCTCTATCTAAAAATCACCCATAGGACTTCCCTGGTGGCCCTGTTTAAGAATCTGCCTTCCAATGCAGGGGACATGGGTTTGATCCCTGGTCAGGGAACTAAGATCCCACATGCCACAGAACAACTCAAGTTGGTAAGCCTGCGTGCCACAATGAAAGTTCCCACATGCTGTAAATAAGACCCGACACAGCCAATAAATAAGTAATTTTAAAAAGAAAATCACTCATAGTCCTATTGAAAATACAAGTTTCAGCCCCTTGCTTTCAAATTCTGATTCATTACGTCTAGGAAAGTCAAAGTATTGGGTTGGCCACAGAGTTCATTCAGATTTTTCCGTAACATCTTATGCTACCCACTAGTGTCATTTTGTTTAAAAAAATCACTTCAGATGATTCTAAAGCTGAGCTGCAGAGTACTTCTTGAGAATCAAAATTCCTATGCTGCCTCCCCTGCGGCAAAGGAGATGCTTCACATGCAAAGCTTATTTCAGATGGAATCCTCAGTCGTCATTCAGCGTGTACTAGAATCACCTGGAGAGCTTGTTAAACCACAGATTCCTATCCACCCCCGGATAGGATGCTGGAGATCTGAGGAACTGGCATTTCTAACAAACCCTGGCTGATGCTGGTTCTGATGCTGTAGGTTTGGGGACCACACTTTGAGAACCACTGTCCTGAGAAGCCTGCTGTCAAAAGTGTGATCCATGGGACAGTAATATCTTCCTCACCCCGAGGCTTGCGCGTCTCACACCAACTGGATCAGAATCTGCATTTCAACACGGTCCCCACGTGACTTGCATAAATTTTGAAGCTTGAGAAGTGCTGCCTTAGAGAACCCAGAGTGAGAACCCTCCGGGGGTGGAGGCAGATAAAGAATCTGTCTTCTCCCAGGAGAGGCTGAAGATGAGACACAGGTGAAACTGTTGGGATGTGCACCCAGAGAGGGCTGAGGACAGCTGAGAGGTGAGACTCGAAAAGGATAGAGGACTCTCCCCCCAGGGAAGGTGGAGATGACAGGACAGCCTGAGGAAATGACATGGGCCTCAGAAGAAAGCTTCACTGGGCAGCAGTCCCTTTGCCCGTAAGACAGTGGACAAGGTGTTCTCTTGGACGCTTTCAGCGATAGGGGAGGGGAGAGGGGGTGGACTGGGGCTGAGCCCTTCAGCATGAAGGACAGTGGCTGTGAGGAATGTGGTGGGTGAACTTCCTTGAATAAACAGCTTCTGAGCAGCAGCGAGGGCTGGCTGAGGTGGGAAGGCATGATTTCCTGGGTGACTGAACAAGGCCGGCATTTTGGCTCTTCCTGGCAGTGCTCAGCAGTAGGAAAAGCCAGCAGCCACACAGGGACAAGAAAGGGACCATGGACGGGCACAGGGGACTGGGGCTACTGTAGGTGGACATGATGGAAGGTACAGGGGGTTGGGGAGCAGAGTAGAGGAGTAGATTCCACTGGAAGATCTCTGGGCTGTTACATTTTCCATTGTAAAGGAAGGTGAGTGGGTGGGAGAGGAAACCCCTCAGGAGGTGTAGACTTGTTTCTTCCCTCCTGCAGGGGAAGGTCTGATTCTGACACATTTTACTTCTCAGAGGTGTTACAGGTTTGATGGGTGGTCAGGAGGGCCTCCGTTGCAAGATGGTAGGGGGAGCTGTGAGTGAGCCCCCAGAATTCCACAGACTTGGTCCCTGGCTGAGAAGCAAGGGAAGAAGGGAGAAGGAGGTCAAGCCCAGCGCTCACTCCCAGGGCTGCTCCCTGTCTTGTCAGCCCTGCTGCTCCTCAGTCCTGCCTTCAGTCTCACGGGGAAGCTCCCGGCTCTGGGGGCTCCTCCCCTTGCTGAGTGCTTTTCCGTTTTTCCAGAGAGAAACAGAAAAGTGTAGGTAAGACCCCTCCGCCTGGGTAACACACAGCTCTCCTCTCGTTTCCCCGAGAGTCAGTGCAAGGACCCTGCCCTCAAACAGGCCCCGGCTACTTGCCATGCCGACCTTGGACTCCTTATCTCACCTCCCTGGGCCTTTGTTTCCTTTCCAATAAACTCTGTACGGGCAGGGCCATCTGTCTTATTGGCCGCTCTGTCTGCACCTAGCACTGCACAGGGCATAAAGTTCCCATGAAGTTTGTCGAACAAAGGAAATAGACCCCTCTCTCTCACCAGCCCCACCCGTGTGACCACTTGCAAAAGGCACTGTCCTTGGACTGAGCTGGTATGAGGACGAGCCAGGTTTTTTAGGAAATGAACAGCATCACCAGTTCTCCTCGGAAGAAGTCACTCTAACAGCAAAGAGCAAAGGTTTCTTGAGTCCTTTCCATGCCAGGTGTTGCAGAGAAGCAAATTCTTGACAACTGTTTGTTTAGGGAGTGGGTGAGAATGCTTCTGCCCCCCCGCCACCAAGGCCAGGGGGCCCCTCTCCTTCCTTCTCTCGCTGCTTTTCTACTTTTTGGGCACCCTCGGAAGAATGGCTACCAGATGTCGCACATTCGGGAAAGTACAGCTCAATAGCTATGAATCAGCTTGGGCAAGTGAAAAATGATTCATGTCCGACCAACTTGATTTAGTTCAGGTTGTCCGGTCTGAGTCTTTCCCTCCATTTTAATTACATGATGCTTGGTCTTGATGCTGAATTTAATCTATCTGTGTTTGTAGAAAGCTGGGGGCAGGATGGATAAGCGGGGAAGTATTCATACCGAGGGGGAGTGTAACTGGGGATTTCAGCACTTTCAGCTGTGGTCCAGAAGTCTGCCTTCACCCTGTTCCCTGCCTGAACGCTGGTTAGTGGTGCCCCTTCCCGACTTGTCTCCAGGGATTGCACAAAGACTGCCGCTTAGCTACCTTATTAGATGTAGCCCTTGAATCACTGGGCACAACACCTGGCATGATTAGGGCTGAGGAGAGGCACCCCATCTCTGCTGTCACCAGAGTGATGCCTGCATGCTGCTGGTGGCACTGACTTCGGTCACAAAAACCCCTGGATATATTTCCTCCCTGGGCTTGTTTGCCAGACCCCTTAGGTTTCCTGTGCCTCATGGCAGCTTAGCTCCTCAAGCCCCTGGGCAGGTGAGAACTGTGTCTGTCTATCCCTCCTTCCCCAGTGATGTGCTTTGCCACTGCCCCTTCACATGGTCCTGGCGGTCACCCAGGAGCACCCGTGTGGACCAGGGCTGCACTTGGCACAGTGATAGCTGTGACCGAGTGAATGGCCGCTAGGTGCCAGGCACTGGATGTTATTGGGTCTTCTCAGTGACCTTCTGAAATGGCTGGCAATATCCCCATTTGACTGATGAGGAAGCGGAGGCTCAGAGAAGCAAGATGCCCAAGATCCTAGCTGTGAATTAAGAGGTCAGAGCCAGGATTCAGTGCAGCCCTGACGTTAAAGCCCTTCCTCCTCCTGGTAAACAGCACTGCCTCTTGTGGTGGCCAGGCCTAGTCCGCAGCACCTGCGCTGGGTCATCTCCTTGGCGGGCCTTTGCTAGGTGCCAGTGGCTTCATACACATCACGCAGTGAAAGTCCTTTTTTGCCACAGTCTCTGCCTTTTCCACATTCATAACAGCACCATAACCCTTCCTGGCTGCTAATAAGGCAGAGAGGGAAAGAACCCAGATGAATGAGGTAGACTACCAGTCCTAGGGAACAGAATTCCAGGAGGAATGAATACAGGTGCAGAGGTGGAAACAGGAAGATTTCTCACGGCAGTAGAGTTAGACACGCTTTGGGGCGTCGTAAGACAGTGATGGAGTGGATTCCGACTTGCTGTGTGTCCCAGCCCCTTTACTCCTGGCAACTCAAAGCTCAGGTAGGAAGCGAAGCCCCACTCAAAGCCCTGGACTGTTGTTGTTGGTTCAAGAAGGCCTTTCCTTCATGCCATCTTTCTGCCAAATTAAACCAAAAGGAGAACCTTCAGGTATGAGTACCCTGGGCCTTACTTCAGGTCTCAGCACATACCCTTGCTAACTTCCTTGCTTTTTCCTTCCCCAGGTGTTGACTTTAAGATGAAGACCATAGAGGTAGATGGCATCAAAGTGCGGATACAGATTTGGTGAGTTGGGTAGAACGAGAGGACCCAGGGCTGTACCTGCGCTGCCCCCGCCAGGTGTGCAACCCCAAGGCTTCATCTGGAGAAACTGTCCACCTCTTTGATGAAAAGATGCAGGAGTCTCAGAGCCCATCTCTTGCTTCTATGAGCCTTAATCTCTCATCTTAGTTCCCCAACCAGGGATTGAACTCAGGCCCTTGGCAGTGAAAGCAGAGTCTTAACCACTGGACCACCAGGGAAGTCCATCTCATCTGTTTCTTAAGAAACTTTATGGGATTGACCGCAAGTCACCAAAAAGCAAGAATTAGAAGAAATTGGCAAACTAAGCACTGTGGCTTTGTCTTCGAATAAAGCTTCTCTGTTGGGGCCAAGCCCCCTGCTGCACTGCACAGCGGTAGGATTGGGAGGGAGGGCTATACCCCATCCTTGCGTGAGAGTTCACCACAGCACAGTGCAGTTCCCACAAGTAGCCACAGGGGGCCGCTGTGACTCTAGGCTGGTGCTCTTGGAAGCCCTGCCTTTCCAGCGCTGGGAGCAGCCTTCCAGTTTGTGTGTTGCCTTCAGAGGTCCCGGAGGGAGTAGAGGTGGAGCCGTCCCACCAGTCTGGCCACAGTGGCCAGATCCTAGAGACAGTCTTCCAAGACCCAGGTATGGGTGTGGCTGCTGGTGCAGGTATAGTTGACAAGGCCCCGCAAGCCCCGTCAGCACCTATGACCAGTCCTCTCTCCTGAAGTCAGACACATTTGGATCTACCTGGGGACCAAAGGTCCACTGATTTTTCAGCTTGCAGCTCTCCAGTTTCTCCTGCAAAGGCACGGGATCTCCCAGTTCCCGTTCCTCCCCTCCCCACCAGCTTCCATGGTCCTTGCCTTTCTGACGGGCTGCTTTTCTACTGCAGGGACACGGCGGGGCAGGAGAGATATCAGACCATCACAAAGCAGTACTATCGACGGGCCCAGGTGAGACACTGTTCTCAGGGTTTAGAGGTGGAATGTTGCCACCCACACACCTAGCTCTGGATGTTTAAGATATTTGTGCCACTGATCCCCAAGTGGGTCCTCGGATTGCCTCCTGGGGAGTGGGGCAGAGGGAGCTCAGGGCAGTCTTTCAGTCACTTATTGATCATTTATTCATTCATCAGTTCCTCTGTGGGCACTCAGCTACAGGCAGGTCCTTACCCTCAACTTTCACCCTCCTCCCCTGACCAAAGATCCATGTGCCTTCCTGCCTGAGAGAGCTCTGTGATCTAGGAAGCAGTGGCTTTGGGAAGCTGATAGAGAAGAAGATTTTTCTGGGTGCTTATGGATCTTCGTTATGCTAAGCAGGGAAGGGGGAGATGGGGACCCAGCATGTAAGGCGCCCCCCATGCCCCGCTTCTGGCCCCTTGACTGCGCAGTCTCCGTGTACATCTGCCTCCCCCATCTCTCTCTCCTCTCTCTCAGGGAATATTTTTAGTCTACGACATTAGCAGTGAGCGCTCTTACCAGCACATCATGAAGTGGGTCAGTGATGTGGACGAGGTAAGACATGCGGCCTCACTGTGGGGGGGTGGGGCGAGGGCGGGGAAGGGTACTGGGAGGGGAGAGCACAGCGAGGCCCACATGGGAAGGGCAAAGGTGGTCAGAGTTGGCGAGCAGACACTACCAGGAACTCTCCCCTTCCTCTGCAGCCCTGGCTGCAGCCCCTGTGGGTGAGACACGGGGGTGAGTCCCCAGCAGCCATGCCCTCATGCTCTGTACCCTGCCAGGCCTCCATGGCTGTGTCTTTCCCGGAACCGAGTTAGGACAGAGCCTCCCCTGTGCACAGCTTCCTATCCGAAATCTCAGGACCAGGTGGAATTGGGAGATTGCGGTTCCAGTCCTAGCTCTGCCACCACAGCTGTGGAGCCTTGGGCACGCCCCTGGAACTCTCGAGTCCCCAGTTCCTCATCTGTAGAGTGAGAGGTTGGACTGAGTCCAGGATCCTTTCCAGCTGTCCAACCCAAGGGAGCACCAGTATCTCCTCAGCAGTCCCCATGACATCCCTCTGGGACCCCTGGGTCAGCCATGGTCCTTGGGGGAGCCTGGTGCCTGCACCCCGCTGGCCCACTCTGTCCCTGGGGCTCTGAACTTTGGTGTTGGCCTGCACGCCCATGGAGACTGTATGATGGGGAGATGGGGTGGGATGGGAAAGGCCATACTCACTGGCAGTTCTGCCTTCCTCTGGCCCTAGTATGCACCAGAAGGTGTCCAGAAGATACTTATAGGGAACAAGGCTGATGAAGAGCAGAAACGGCAGGTGGGAAGAGAACAAGGACAGCAGGTAAGTGGGAATGAGTGGCCGAATCCACCTCTGGGCTTTCCACGGGCTTCCGGGGCCAGTCCTAAGAAGTAGGGCCCGGGATTCTGTTACTGTCGGGGACCCCTCCCTCCCACTTCCCACAGCATCCTGAGGCGTTTGGTGAGTTGCCATCCTTGGAGACAGTGACTTGCTGTCTATCCTGAAACAAAGACCTGTCTCAGCTCCAAGGCCCCCAGAGCGGGATTACCTCTGCCCGAGAGCCCATCCTGGTTAATGAGGAGGAAGGACTTCAGGCTGCTGCTTCTCCAGCAGGTCCAGAAGCAGCTTGTGTCCCACAGTCATCTCATCCCACTCAGCACCCCCCACCACCATATCCACTCCCTGACCTCCTGACACCTGGACAAAGGTTGGAAGGAAATGTGGGAATGAAGGGCCCACAGTCAGAGAGGGCAGGAGGATGGTGCTGAGGGAAATGTCTGAGTAAACAGGGAGACCCTGCTCCCAGAGAACAGGGGGAACGATGGATGCCATTGAGGGGCACCCACTTACTCTGAGGGCTACAGGAGCTTTTCTGTCCCTCTTCGGTCAACAGCATCCATTAGCCCTTGAAATAAAATTGTTTAGTATATTAATAAGAAAGAATACATGGTCATTGAAAAGTTTGAAAGTAGAAGCTAAGTCCTACTAGAATATTTTGTTGAGTACTGTATGCGTGGCCCTGTGCTAAGCAAGTTCTTAGAGATACATGTGTGACCTCATTTAATCCTTCCACAGCCTTGGTTGATAGACACACTCATCCCCTCTGAGCAGATGACAAAGCTGGGGCTTAAAGGGAATCAGTAAGTTGTCATCCAGCTCTTAAGAGACAGCACTGGTATTCAAGTATGGGTCTGTCTGACAGCCAAGTCCGTGGTTTTCATTAATTCGCCACAACATTTTGGGCTTCTCTATCCCCTGATATGTGATGTGTGTGTGTCAGGTGTGTACGTGTGCCTGTGTGTAGCTGGGTGGGGGTGGGGGTGCATTGGTGGAACACCCCCAATCTCTGATAGCCTGTGTCTTCGGAGCTCCCAGTCTCATCCGAGAAGTGATCTACTTATCTCCCGAGAAATGATCACAACACAGCAGGGGCCCTGAGTGCGGTGGCAGAAGGATGTGCCAGATGCTGCGGGGCACCTCCCTTCCCTTGCTGACTCCCTTTCAGGAATGTTCTTCTCTTGCAGCTGGCTAGAGAGTATGGCATGGACTTCTATGAAACAAGTGCCTGCACCAACCTCAACATTAAAGAGGTGAGCACTCCTGGGCTGAGTCCAGTGGAGTGGCGAGGCGGCCGAGGGGCCAAGAGCAGATGAGCCCCGCTTGGGCAGGGGGTGGGGCGGGGGCCAGCCACAGGGGCGCTGGGGAAGAAGGGGAGATGCCTGGCCAACTGTGCTCCTTGCTTCCCAGTCCTTCACGCGCCTGACGGAGCTCGTGCTGCAGGCGCACAGGAAGGAGCTGGAAGGTCTGCGGACACGTGCTAACCACGAGTTGGCCTTGGCGGAGCTGGAGGAGGATGAGGGCAAACCCGAGGGCCCGGCAAACTCTTCAAAAACCTGCTGGTGCTGAGCATCCTGCGAGGAGCACCCCTGCACAGCCCCCCTCTCCCTGCAGGAGGCCTGCGGGCACAAGGGAGCCTGGGCCTCGCCCCGCTGCCCCTCTCCTTCTGGTGACCCTGCGGCATGTAGACCCTCCTCCCCCTCCCTGGCCCCGGGGAGCAGCCTCACCCCCAGCCCTCCACCCAGGGGGAGCCCCACCAGCCTGTGTCCCCAGCCCCCCGATGTGTGACAAGCACGTCTTCACCGCCTGGAGCTCCCAGGCGATGCCCGAGTCTGGAGTCAAGGCCACTGTAGGTTCCTTGTCTCTCGGTGTGTCTGGTCTCCTCTCCGCTGCTTCTCGCTTCTTCCCACTTCGCTGTCTGTCCCTTCTGCTCTGCTGTATTCGTATGGAAGCCCTCACCTCCCCGCGCCCGCCTGTCCGTGTCATTGCTGGGGCAGCGCCTTCCCCTTCCTCCTCACTCAGGCCCAGGGCTGCACTCCCCCTGCCCTGCTCCTGGGAGAAGCCCCACCTGCAGCCCAGCCCCCAGAGTTGCTTCCATCTCCCACGGCCACCACCCACCCCTTCTTGTGCCCCAGGCCTGCCTCCCTGGGGGACCAGGCAGAGAGGAACGCAAGGGAGGAAGGAAAGCCCTCACTGGTGGTCCCCACAATCTGGGGCTCTCCTTCCTCCCACCCCAGCTTCCCCCACACTTGGCTGCCCACCCACCTGCCTCTGGGGGGACCTGAGCTCGGAGGCAGGTGCTTCAGAGAAAAAAAAAAATAATGAGGGGTGGCAGGGATTAAAAAGTCACCTCCATTCTCTACCTCCCTTACCCCCTGGGCTCCTGAATTTAAAGATGTGGATCAAGGCCTGTGGGCACTGCAGGGGTGAGGAGAGCCCCCCCACCCAGGGGCCAACCACACACTGCAGAAAGGAGGGGAGTGTTTGGAAGAGAAGGGCCAGCTTCTATAAGTTAAGAGCTGGGACAGCAGTTTGCAAACCAGAGGGGAATTGGGCAGCAGCCGGGATTCCTGGGCCCCATCTTCCATTGCTTATATAAGAAGGGCATTTCCCCACCATCCCCTGGCAGGTGACAGGGGACAGAAACAGGCTGGTAGTCTTTCATTGAGCCCAGCCTTCAGCTCTTAAGGGTCTCCAGACACCCAGAGTCTATGGGAGAAGGGTGGGAACACGTGGGCAGGAGGCAGGCGAGACCTGGTAGGAATGCGTGGTGCTGTCCCTTCAGGACCAAGTGCTCATCTTGTTCCTCGAGCTCCTGAGTCAGAGGCTCGTGGGTTTGCCAACTGCCCTGTGGCGACAGGTGGCGGGGAAGCGGAGTCCCTCCTCCAGGGCCCTTTGTTTCAGGAAGAAGTTTAACTCCATGCAGTCCGGAGTAGTTTGCAGGAAGCCCTTTGAGAAGGGAAACATGTCAGTTAGCAGCCCTAGGAGGGTTCTTCCCCACCTTCCCAAGATAGAAGAAGCCTCGGGAGGGGAGGATTGGTCATAAGCCGTGAGGCATGGCTGGTGCCGGAGCAAAAACAAAGAACTAGGCAGCGCACATTCACCAGTCGTTAACAAGAACTTAAGTCCTGGACACACATGTGAAGGATTAAGAGCCTCACCGACTCCTGCAGGGGGAAAAAAAGTGAGGGATGAAATCATCAAAACTTCCCTCCTGACTCTTAATACCACATCAGAAGAGAGCAGGAGAGGGCAGCTCAGGATGTAGGGACATGGGACAGGTTATATTGGGAGGGAAAAAAAAGCCAGAGTAATTATAATTGTCAGCTGACGAGAAATGTAAGGAGCTGACTCTCTAGAATGAAGTCACGACCACAGCTGAGAATGCTTCCTCGAGGACTTGACCCCTCAAAAGTCTCGACATAGGCAGCATCACTCTGGGGTGGGGGTCGGCAGTGTCAGCCCTTGGTGTGCCCTCCAGCAGGGACCTGAGGAAGGGGGAGTTATGCTGGCCGTTGGCTCCAGCCTGTGGATCAGTGTTGCCGGTTCCCTGAAGACCTGGCCGAGCACCATTGCCTTCCTCTCCTAGCCCCCTCAGGAAAGGGACTGTATTTTTACTGTGCCCTAGGGGTTCTGGAAGGGAAACCTTGGGGTTGAGACTCTATGGCCTGAGACGCCGCATCCACGGGGCCAGTGCTGGGGAGAGGTATGGGGCAGGAGGGGCGCTGGGTTTTAGGGTGCAGCTAGGCTCACCAGGTACCAGAGGCGGCCTGGGCCCGGCCTTAGACTGTTGAGCAGGCGCACCTGCCGTCTTGAGACTCAGCGCCACCCCTGACACCGCTTGTGAGCCCCACCCTCTCTGTGATGGGCGAACTTTTGTGCTGTGTCTCGGGTCCCGTAGAGGAATTGTGAGCAGGGTTCATCTATTTTAAACACAGATGTTTACAAAATAAAGAATATTTCCAATCACAGTGGTGACTGCCTGTGTGAATCCCCGGGAGTGGGTCTCCATGGGACCCTGGTGGTTCAGGGGAAGGGGCTCCAGAACCCTAAAGCAATAGCAGTAGAAGGGCACTGGGAGCAGCAAAAGTCTTCCATTTGGTGCCTCTCCTAATGCCACCTGCAGGGGAGCCCAAGCAGAGCACCCATTGCTCTGCTGTGGACACACACTGCAGAAATAAGATTGAGTTGTCATAGGTAGGGTGGGGAGTGGGGGGAATGCTGGATATCTAAGTGCCAAGAAGGTTCTCATCTCTTGGCATGGAACAGGTCTTCCTAAAGGCATGAGGCAGGATTAAGTAATCTTTAAGAAGTTCATCTTAGCCCTATGCTTGGATGGGCTTCTGTGACAGGTAGGTTGGTAAAGAATCCGCCTGCAACGTAGGAGACCCTGGTTCAATTCCTGGGTTGGGAAGATCCCCTGAGAGAAGCAATAGGCTACCCACTCCAGTATTCTTAGGCTTACCTTGTGGCTCAACTGGTAAAGAATCTGCCTGCAATGTGGGAGACCTGGGTTCAATCCCTGGAGAAGGGAAAGGCTACCCACTCCAGTATTCTGGCCTGGAGAATTCCATCGACTGTATAGTCCATGGGGTCACAAAGAGTCAGACACTACTGAGTGACTTTCACTTCACTTCTTCACTATGCTTGGATACTCCCAGAGAACAAGACAGTCTGGAGTCTAGGGGTCTGGGGGCTGTTGAATACTCTACCCTGGGGTCTGGAGTTGATGGAAGAGGCAGAGAATGTTTGGAGGTAAAGCTAAAACAAGAAGGAAGGAGTAAAACAAGGCAGGGCAATGGTAGCCTAAAATCTTAAATTTGTATTTTGCAATTTATAGAGAACTCATAAACCTTTATCTCCTCCATCGGAACAATCACTTCTCTGTGAGATAAGGAAGATAATTATCCAGGTTCAATGGGTGCCTAGGGGCCCCAAGGAACAGTGGCAGAGTCAAGCTGCGAAGGACCAACCAGAACTGAAACCTCTGGAGGGGAAAGCTTGGCATTTCTATTTAGAAAACTCTCTACTTGCAATTCTCATTTGCAGCCAGCACTGGGAGCCACTGACCGAGGCTTTCTGCCTACTAAGCCAGTGCAGTTTCCAGAATAACTGTCCTTGTGGAAAGCTGTGTTAGTGCATGTCCAAAATTACAAGCTTCCCAAAAGGGAGCCAGTTTGAGGGAAAGTTGGAAACAAAGAGCTACCTTAGCAGAGCTTCATCAGTTTTATTCAATCATGTAAGGTGAGAGCCTGGGTGACTCAAAGTGTCCTGGAGGAAAGAGGTGGCATGTACCTAAGGAAGAGAGCACCTTACCTTTCAGCTCAGGATTTGTACGGTCTTCCTGGAGAGGGTCCCAGAAGAGCAGCCAGCAAGAGGCAGGCGTCTGGAAGCCTGAGAGTACTCGGGGAGTGCCCGGCATGCAGGTGAATCTGGCAAGTTCATGCTTAAGTTTAGCCCACTGTCAGGGCCAAGTTCTGACTCAGTGACTTTGGGGGGACGTTTATTGGTTTTTCCCAGGAATTCCACCCAGCCTAGGCAGGGAACACACTTCTTTCTGCATTTCCTGCTGCCTCTTCTAGTGGCAAAAGATTCCCTCCCCACCTAGGTAATAGAGGCTTGTTTGTGGGGAGCAGCCCATGGAGATATATGGGCTTCCTTGTTGCCAAGAACAGCCACGAATAGACTACAAAACACAGGCTACAAAAGCTGGGCACTGCCTGGAGAGTTGCTCCATCCTCCCAACAAATCAGATTCTCAAGACCAGCTGCTCCTCAGCCTGGTTTCTTCTTGGTCTTGGAGACGGTTCCCAAGGGACACATACCTGTGAACACATTCTCTAGTAAACAACTGCACTGTTATTGAAATTTCACTCTAAGATCCCCAAACCAGGTAAAGCCTAATTGCCAGCTTTACTGATGGAAAAATCCAGGCATTAAAAAATAAATAAGAAACAAACCCCTGATTTGTTGTATTCGTGGGCATTTGGAAGAATAAAGTGAAGCATTAGGCCTTTTTAGTTTCTGTGGGCTTCCGGAGCTCTGCTCCCCTGAGAGCCCTTAGGAGGTCCCCAGATGTGTTGAAAACTGAGGGGCTTAGCTGGGTCTAGAACCAGAGCAGCTTCAACTCCTTGCACACTTGATTCTGTGGAGAATGACTAGCACAACCACCTCTGCAAAGTCTTCAGAACCTGAGCCTTTGTCTGAAAAAAGGTAAACCCCTCCCCAAGTTTACCCACCTGCTCTGTGACTCCTCTCCGTTATCCCAGCCACAACCTACGGCATCCTCCTGACCCTGTGGGGGCGGGGTGAGGGGTATTAGAGAAGATGGCCCAGAGCAGGGGCAAGGGCAGATGCACCCTCTGGGACAAGTACTGAAAGACTTTCCAAGACAAACACAGCTTCACCTCTTCAGACTGGGTGCAAGCTGAAGCACCGAAAGCCATTATTTTAGAAAATCACACACCATCCTCCCAAGGGTCCCTTTGATTTTATGCCTGTGGAAGGTAATGGCCAAAGAGAGAAATGTGACTGGTAACATGCATATTCCGGTGGTAGTCTAAGTCAAGGGGACATGCACCCAATTCCCTTCCTTATCATTCAGCCCTCGCCAGACCCTGGCCTCTCAACGGCACAGTTCAAAGCTCGGCACTCAGCAGGCATGCAATAAATGTCTGTGCCAAGTGAAAACCACTTGCTGGGGCAAATAGGAGTCAGTCTTGCATCCCTCCCTCCCTTTTTTCCTCCTGTCCGACCTCTGGGGCTCTGGTTTCCTGCAAGCAGTGAATTATTGATGTCTACTCAGAGATACCACATTGGCCCTTCCTTGGTTGCCAGGGGGGTGGGGCAGGGAGGTGGCTTTGTTCAAAGTCTATAAACAGGAGGAGCAAGTTTCTTGTTCAAACAGCACTTACAGGTAGGTGACTATTTTTGCTAAGTCATCCTGGGGATGCTCAAAGCCCCACTGTGAGATCCTTCCTGGCTCCACCTTCCTCCCCACCCCTTTAATCGACCTTTAAGTGGGCTCACAAGGTTCTGCCACTCACTCTGCACGTCCATCATGGCTTACATTGCCAAGTCCTTCTACGACCTCAGTGCTATCAGCCTGGATGGGGAGAAGGTAGATTTCAATACATTCCGAGGCAGGGCAGTGCTGATTGAGAATGTAGCCTCGCTTTGAGGCACAACCACCCGGGACTTCACCCAACTCAACGAGCTGCAATGCCGCTTCCCCAGGCGCCTGGTGGTTCTTGGCTTCCCTTGCAATCAATTTGGACATCAGGTGAGAGGTCCCTGGAGTCGGGCTGCTGTAGCTCTAGAGGACTCAGGAGTGGGGGAAAATGACTGTGTGCTGGAGTGTTTGGAATTATGGGGTATGTTTTGTTAAGCTAGGTCTTCAGGTACAGGTGAGTACCAGGGGGAAGTCAGTATGATTCTGTCTGTGATAGCACACCAAAGATGTGGATTTTCATGGTTTCTTGTTTTCCCACTACACTCCATAAGGGTTGGTACCGGGTCTGGTTTTCTCTCCATTGTGTCCTTGGTGCCTAGGGTATAGAAGACACTCATTAAATATTTGTTGAATGAATGACTGGAGGAAATAGAAGGTCAAGAATCAAATTAGGATTGAACTGACTCAGGAGACCTTTGTTCTCACTTGACTTGGTTCTTCTATTTAATGGGTCAGTGCCCACTCAATTTTTCTGTTTTGGTTTCCTCACCCATAAACTAGGGATAATACCACTTGTCTCAGGGCTTCCCTGGTGGCTCAGCAGTAAAGAATCTGCCTGCAGTGTAGGAGACAAGGATTTGATCCCTGGGTTGGGAAGACCCCCTGGAAAAGGAAATAGCAACTCATCCTAGTATTCTTGCCTGGAAATCCCATGGACAGAGGAGCCTGGCGGGCTACAGTCCATGGGATCAGAAGAGTCGGGCACTAAGGATTATTGTGAGGTTGATAGTGTAAGAGCTACAAAAGTAACTTGGAAAATATAAAGTAATATGAAAAAGCAAGCAACTTTATTATTCAGATTGAAAGGTTTTGTTTGTTTGTTTGAAACCAGCCAAGTGGAGAGTGAATTTGGGGGAAGGCAAAGGGCTTGCAAAGTGCATGTGTCCCCTCTGGGTATCATATGCTCCTCAATGTCCCTGATTAATGGGGCAAGTGTTACACATCTCTAGCCCACACATCTCAAGTTATCTTTTAGGGATTCTTCTATTTTCACTTAGGATTTTAATGGCACAAGCAGGCAGAATGTCCCTAAGTGAACCCTCCAATTATAATCCCTTTGGTTCAATTCACAGAGGCCTGAAGACAAGGAAGAGATTGGCAGAGACACAGGCAGGAAGGCTGAACTGTCATTGGTTGTGACAAACCTGAGAACTCTCACTGTTCCTTCCCTGTCTCCATTCCGTTTCTAGGCTTGGCCAGGACAAGAGAGAGAGAGAAGGCAAAACCTCTTCAGAGGTGCTGCCAGCCATCACATGAGGCCAGCCAGTTGCTGGAGGGAATTCATAATGTACCAGTAGCCAGCCAGCCATGTGCATTAGGAGATAAGACTTTAATAACCATCAACTCTGGGCTCAAGATGTCATGATGACCTGGAACTGACTGTACTAATTGGTTCTAGTAGGTCAGAGGCAGGAACTTTTTCCCAGAGGGAGATATCTGACTCTTAGACTTAGGGGTGGGGGTGGAAAATAAGGGTTTCCATGGGCCTTTGAGGGTTGCAGGGGTGGAGAATCCTAAGCAGGGATAGACAGGGCTGGCGGCAGGGAAGGAAGACAGGTAACAGGTTGAGAGCTAATGCATTCTAGCTAAGGGTGAGGTCTAAGTGGAAGGAACCATAATTACACATGCACAACTTTTGGCCCTCTTGCACTTATTTCCTTAACTTCCCCTTCCCCTGACCTATTCCAGAAGCCTAAACCCTTTATCCTATTTAATTCATGCCTGGTGGCCATGAAGTAATTTCATATACAGTACATTCATTGTTGGTGCTAATCTATTTTGTCTCTATATGGCACCTGAAAGCTAGTCTTTCTTGGATGGGGTTTTTCTTCATCAAAGTTTTCTCCTACTTGTACTTCAGATCTAGGACGAGGCAAGATGAAAGGAAGAAGCTAAAATCCCATTCTTCTAGACCTCAATTTCACCTATAGTTCGAGGAGCTGAGTAGGGCAGAGGCCAAGGCTATATTCAACACTCACAGGTAATTAGAAGAGAGGCAAAATCAGGGCAGAAGGAAAGGGAAGGTGGTGGCAGGCACATGTGTGTGCATGCAGACATGTGTGTGTGCAGGCTGTATGTGTGTGCGTGTGTGCAGCTACGTAAGTGGAAGGAGGGTTCTAGGCAGTGTGACCTGAGCCTCCTTTCCCTTTCTTTCTACTGCCTTGAGCTGAAGGTTCCTTGAAGATTCAGACATAGCCTAAGAACTGCTCAGGGTAGATCAGAGAGAGAAGCAACAGCTCAAAAGCGCTAAATCTTCAGTACAAGAACAGCCAAACTAGGATCTTTGAGAACTTTCAGAAACGACCCAGCAAACCATCAGGATGATAGCTCTGAGACGGAAAACTGAGTCAAGAGTAGGGCAAAACAAATGAAGAGACAGAATAGGAAGGGGGAAGATACCTAGAAAGAACGACCCTGGGGAGTACAGAAGGGTGAAAGGCTTTGTATATCCTCCATCTTCCCCTTGCCTTTTCCAAGCTCTTTGTCTCTTCCCCCTCCCCCCCAGGAGAATTGTCAGAATGAAGAGATCCTGAACAGCCTCAAGTACGTCCGCCCTGGAGGTGGATTCCAGCCCACCTTCACCCTTGTCCAGAAGTGTGATGTGAATGGTCAGAATGAGCATCCTGTCTTCGCCTACCTGAAGGATAAGCTCCCCTACCCTTATGACGACCCATTTTCTCTCATGACCGATCCCAAGTTCATCATTTGGAGCCCCGTGCGCCGCTCAGATGTGTCCTGGAACTTTGAGAAGTTCCTCATTGGGCCGGAAGGGGAGCCCTTCCGCCGCTACAGCCGCACCTTCCAAACCATCAACATCGAGCCTGACATCAAGCGCCTCCTCAAAGTTGCCATATAGACACTAGCAGGTCTATTTCCTCCCGCCCTGAGTGTCTTTCCTGGGCATTCAGTGTGCCCTCAGAAGACTCTGCTGGGCCCGGGCTTTCCCTTCAGATCAGTCCCCTTCACTGAAGAGCCTCGCCTTTCTGGTCTGCCTCTTTCCTTCCCCTCCCCGCAACCTTCTGGTTGGTGATTCAACCTGGGGCTCCAGGACATGGGTGGGCTCTGTGTCTTCACAGAATGATGGCACCTTCCTAAATCTGCATGGGCGGTGTCTGAGAAGAGTGAAGGCCTGGAGCCAGCCTGTGGGCTGAGTCCAATAAAGGGTGGGTGTGGAAACAGCCAGGCTCTGTGTGTCTTCTTCCTTGACCAAGTGGGCAGGGGTGGTAGGACTGCAGGTAGAACTGAGAGTGGGCAGCACATGAAAGCTGAGGAGAGGGAGCCTCTGATCAAGGGGACATCCCAACTCCTGTCCGGAAAGCAAGCTCTGGTCAAGGTCTACAGTGGCAGGTGGAGTTTTGGGAAATGTGAATTGCTTTATGCCTTTATGGATCTTCTTTAGGACTGGGTAAAGAAGGTGATAATGAGAAGAAAGGAGAAGAAGTGGCAGAAGCACTGGGAAGTTGGTCAGAGGACTCCAGTTAGTCAGTTTCTCTGTGGGTACTGGGGTGACTAAAAGTTATCTGCATCTTGATAAGGAGAATCTGGTCCACCCAACTGACAGCAAGGGCGTGGAGGGTACAGTTACAGGGAACACAAAGAGCACTTTACCCATCTCCTGATCACCTTGTGGAGTAATGTTTATCTTGGATACATTGCTACATGGACTCTCCCTCCTTTTTAAAGTTTACTTTCCACCCTTGTCATTCTCACACTCCCATGTTCACAAAAGGGACAAGTTTAGGCATGAGTGATTGGTTTCACTTCTTTTCCTGTGAGGGTAGGGATGGGAGAGAGCCTCCCCTCAGACAGGCTGTCTATGACCTGCTGACACGATAGCTGTTCTCTGTGAGAACAAAGTTCTGCCAAATGGCTTGGAAGGATGGTGCCCTAGATTCCTCATCTAGTGCAGGCCTTCTCAAAAGCACCACCGAGGCCAGCTCTGTCATACTCTAGAAAAGACGAGCCACTGCCCCCCACTTTGTCCCACAAACCTCTTCCTGGAAACCTCATTTTGCCTTTCCTTCTTCGATCACTATATGGAATATTTTACTTCTCAGGGACAGTTCTCCCAGCTGGACACATCAGTTTGAGAACCCCAGGCGGAGGGGAAAATGCTTTTCCTAGGATATTCTCCTTTGCTGTTTTCCAAGCACTCACATCATCTGAAAAGTAAATGTGGAATAGAGGTTAAGGATCCCCACTGTCTGACCTTCTACTAAAGCTATGTCATCGATGGTGCTTTATTTCAAAACGGTAACCTGAGTGGTACAGTGGGAATCCCCTGGCATGTTTCTGAAAGCCTCCTGCTAAATTAACGTCGCCCTTAATTTGACTCTTGAGAACTCAAGCCTTTTAAGATTTCTACCATCAGAGCCAACAGCTAGGGTATATGGGTTCTATTTTTTCATAGGGGGCAAGATTAAGCACTGATTTTAGGGTAAAACCTGCTTCCCTGAAGAAATAAAATGGGACTTCCTGTGGGATGCTGGCATTTTTTCATTATCTTCACAGTGCCACTGCCAGCTGTGATGTCCAACAGCAGAGCCAGCTTCTCTGGATAGACACTATGTCATAAGCAACTAGGGACCTCATATGCCAGAACAATGTCTTGGGTCTTCCCCAGGAGGCTCAAGTTGAGAGAATTATTTACAGAGTCCCAAAGGAATGTGAATACACTGTAAACGATTTTGCAGAGAGAGTCAGAATGGGCCATAATGCTAGAAGAGGGCTCCTCACTTGGGCAGGGAAATGTTGTTTGCTTCAGAAATGAGGAATTGTTTCCTTTCCTTTATTCCTCATCTTGTTTGTCCCCTTTACATCCTCAGAAGTATCAGTTTATGGTCATAAACAGCCATGGCAAACCTTAATATAATCACCCACTTTCCTAGATCAACATGATGTTTTAATCAAATTCCCCCAGGGGCACTCAGGAAGCAAGAAGTCCTATAAACAAGCTTTCCCAGAAGTGCTGAGTTAATGCTACTTCAGAGGAGGGACAGGGAGAATCATTCTTCTAGGGCTCTTACAAAAAATACGGTTTAGAATAAGTGATTTTAGGGGCCCAGATACATAGACGGAAACTGACGGTTATGTCCATGACTATGTTCCCACAACTGAATCTCCTCAGTTTAAGATTAAGAAAGTCCAAGCCAAATGTTTACAGGTGATTTCAAATCTAGTGATTTCTTATACTCACCATCATAACCATCATCCAAATTACCATATACCATACCCCGACACTGTGCTAAGTACTTTCTATACCCTAGGTTATTTAATCCTCATACTGATCCTGAGGAATAGTCATCTCTATTTAAAGAGTAGGTAATTGAGGAAGAAACTTTTCAAGGACAAAGCTCTAGTGAGGGGCAGAGTTGAAAGTTAAACCCAGGTCAGTCTGACTCCAAAGCTTCTACAGTAACCATGACACAACAGTGCTTTTTTCTATCTCAGAGTTCCTGCATTAAGACCCCTGATAGCTGCCTGTACACAGCACTGCATGACCTAATGATGCTTTCACTTAACACTGTATCATGATTTAAAAACTCCGTGAAGGAGGCATGATTGTGTCTACTTTTCCACTGAAGAAATCAAGGTACAGAGAGAATGACTTGCCCAATACCCCACAATGAGCAGGTGGCAAAGCGAATTTCAAACCCAGGTCTCTTGATTTCCCTTCTACCCAACCACAGCATATCTCACAATAGAGACTTGTAAAATAGTCAAAAAACATACATTTTAAAACTGAGAGCCTCAAATTCAGTCAAGTTTAACTTAGCTTTGCTGGAAAAACAGAAGAATGAAACTGAAAAGGATTCTTGTTACATTGAAATAAGTAACAGTGAATGTATTCTTCTTAGTGATGACTTACAAGCTAACAAACCATATCTGGCTCTGTCTAGACTATATCACGTCAATAAATTAATATTTGGAGAACTCAAGACTATTTGAGTAAGATACAGCAAATTAAAACTACAGCAAATATGCTGAGCTTTGAGTTTCAAGAGCCTCACTAGGTAAACCCCAACCTGTACATCATGGAGCAGGGAGAGAAAGAATGAGATGCCAGCACAAGTTCATGTTTCCCACTACACTCCCACTAAGGTCCTTTATTCTCCTTCTTACATCTCAGAGAAGGAAATAAAGAAGACAAATGCTTTTGCCTGGTTCCCCTTTACTTAAACAGAGAAATATAGAAGTAGAACTGCGTTTAAGAGGTCTTTATTCTATTAGATCCACAAAAATATGCTAGAAGATATATAAGGAAGATTGCCAGACACAGTACAATGCTGGTTTAATAATAATGAAATATATAGGCAGGATCTTACATTTAAATTTTTTGTAATATATTGTCCAAAACAGATAATTATACATACTGCAAGAGATGAGGATATCAGGAGGGGCATATAAATTCATACTCTTGAATCTGAAAGACTTAAATTGGAAGTATTAGCAAATTCCAAGAAGGGACAATTCAGAAACTATAATGGGCTTAGTGCTGCTATTTAAAGTAATGAAACATTTTCTCTGCTTTCTGGATTCAATTCACCAAATGATTTCCTCAGCAGGTCAGATATAGATTTGCAGAAAGTGGAAACATTTTCCAGGAATAAAACAACTGATCCCTAAGGAACAGCTGTCTTAACTTTTCTGAATAACAAATCTTAGTCTAACATGCCTAGATTCCTCAGAGTGCTGTCACTGATATTCTCGACCTCTTCCTAACCTTGCCAGACTCTCACACTTCATGTGTCCTGAACATTATGACTGCAAGAGCATCACTGTATTACGTGACCTGGACTCAGTTGCTTAACTTCTTTTTGCCTTAGTTTATCTGGCTCTAAAACTGGGGTTACAATAGTACCTAACCTCATGGTAGGTTAATGAGGATGAAACAAGTGCTTAAAAAGGCCTTGGCACATAGTAAGTACTCAGTAAACCTCAGCTATTATCATTATTTCTGTTACATAACAAAGATTTTCCCTGATATCAACAACTTGGCTCACTGAGATATGAACAAGAAATAATTCTGCTTTAATGCCTGACCCTTAAGTTTTGATTTCAGAATGAGAACTAACTAAAACCATCTCATCCTATCTAGTACTTTATATGCCTTCCAAACCATTTTACATTTACCTGATTTTTGGATTTTCTAACAATACCATGAAGGAAGTATAATATCAATTCATACTAGACCAATTCTATAGAAAGGGGACAATAAAGTCTAGTATGACGCTTTGCTTAATGGTTATACTGCTACCAAATGGCAGAGGCCTAAATGCCAGGTTTTATGACACCTAAGCCAGTGTTCTTCCAACCATGCAAGGTAATAAGATCTCTTTGGAGCAACTGAAACCATTCTACTTTATTAACTAACGTCTGTACTTTATTCAGATCTCCCTAGTTTTACCAAATGTCCTTTTTCTGGTGCAAGATCTCATTCGGGATACCAGATTACATTTAACAGTCACGTGTCTTTAGGCTCTTTCCGGCTGTGAGAGCTCCTCAGATTTCCTTTCTTTGATGACCTTGACAATTTTGAGGAGTACTGGTGAGGTATTTTCCTCAATTGGGATTTCTCTCTCAACTGGGATTTGTCTGAAGTTTTTCTCGTGATTAGACTGAAGTTTTGGGTTTTGGAGAGGAAGACCCCAAAGGCAACATGCCATTCTTATCATGTATCAAGGGTAATGCTATCAACATGGCTTATCAGCAGTGATGTTAATCTTGATCACCAGGCTAATGTCTGTGTCAGATCTCTCACTGAAATAAAAGTTAAAATTACTTTTCTCCCTTTCCATACTCTACTCTTTGGAAGAAAGTCATGCAAACCCATACTTAAGGAGTTAAGAGTATCTACGTACATTATTTGAAATTTTCCTATGTGGGAGACTTAACTATTATCTCCAATATATGTATTTATTCTGTCACTCATGTAGGGATTCATGAATATTTATTTTATAGTTTGGGTTATAATCCAATACTACTTTATTTTATTGCTCAGATTGTTCCAGCCTTGGTCACTGGGAGCTCCTTCAGTGGGTTCTTCTGTCCCTTTGACATACTCCCAATCATTGTGATTTCCTTTCGAGCACTTCCCTTCTCTGTGGCTCAAGATGCGCCAAGCTCATCTTGTGTATTTACTGCCCCAGTCCCAGACTCAGTCATTTCTCCAAGGAGTCCTAGGTTCCTTTTGCTGGAACCAAGGTCTGGGCACTAGATGGGCTTTCCATCCTAGCTGTTTTTCAGCCACACAACAGCTAGCAAAGATGCCTCATTCTGGCCGCACTGATACGCACTGGGAACTTTAGCAGAAGAGCTCAGCGATCTCCTAAATTACTTTCTTTTGTGGGGGCAGTGGGGCCTGCACCACACACTTGCGGGATCTTAGTTTCAGCCAGGGACTGAACCCTGGCCACAGCAGTTAAAGTGCCAAGTCCTAACTGGACTGCCAGGGAACTCTTTCTTTCAAAGAACAGGTGAGTCTAAGCAGCAAAAAATAATATGCAAATAATTTCCATTATAAACTAAGACAAATCATCAGGCTTGCTGTATTGTAAACCAACACAACAGTGCTATTATAGAACTGCAGGAGGATCCTTAGAATAACAGAGTCATTTGTCGGGGGTCATCCGGGAGAATACTGATGGTATCTTCAGCTTTACCACACAACAGACACAGCATGGTATATTCCTGGAACAAGAGAAAGTGCACAATTACCCTGAGGAGCCGGCAGAAAGAGGCTTCGTAACTTTCTCTGGTAAACCTGTCCTCTAGATATACTATCTGTACAGTAGGTCACTTCTCTCAACTTTCTTCCTATAAGTGAAGTCTTAGGTTTAGTCTGTGTATCCCACAATGTTTGATTTATATAAACTGAATACATGCTAATGCTCTATTTACTATGTATGCAATAATGTCATTTTGGAAAGGCATGGCTATTTCCTGGATTTAGGAAACACGTCCTGGGCTTACTTAGTGCTGCTCTTTAAAGCAATGAAACAATTTGAGTGTGAGCCCCTGAGGACAAATTTATTAGAGCTGCTCCTTTCTAAGATATTCAACACTAATATGCAACAGAAATGATTTTTAAAACAACAAAAAAAGGGAAAAAATTTCCAAACCCAAAAGGCTACTTTTATCTACTCCTGAAAAAATAAACAATTATGTTAAATCCACTGGTACGTCATGTCTCATATTTAGATAGCTAGTTGTCTAGAATTTGATCTATTTAAGGAGTTTTATGTTTTCTGGGCTTAACAAATGCCCAGACTGGTGACAGAAGGTATTTTGTTTTAAGCAAAAATCCTTAGGGCAAAGTTCTGTTTTTATAGCTGTTCCTTTCTAGAATATATAATATGGTCATAAACTACAGAAACATATTTCTTTCAAACCTTTTACTTAAAAATGTTTTATCTTCTTTAGGAAAACAAGCATCTATACTAAGTCTATTAGTATTTCCACACCTGACATTGAGATTGCTGGCTGCCTGGAAATTGATCAGTCAAGGCAGTTTGTGTTTCATAGGTCTGAACAGTGACTAGAGAGGGTCACAGAGGTAAATGGTGATTACAGTACAAAGACTCAGAACCAGCAACTGCCTTTCCATTTCTTGCTAGAGTTCAGCAGGAGGACTTAGTTATAGTAGTAAAAAGACTGTTTCTTAAAGACCACATTTAATTTTAAAGTCTATTCCACACATACAGTAGAAATAGAGGCTAAAGCTCAGCAAACAAATATGAGTCTCATGAATCAAAAATAAAGTTAAAATCCACTCTTTCCAAGGTTTTTACTGCTTTCAAATTCTGCTTTCACTCATTAGACATTACTAGTAGAATGTCAACCTCTCACTGGAAAAGAAGAAGGAAAAAATAACAAAAGCTAATATGGGACAATGTGTGAAGGTAGACAACGATTCGAATTTCCAACCAACCTACCCACTGACAAGTTTTCATTAAGTGCCTAAAGGCTCTGTAACATGCCACGTACACTGGCAGACATGGGAAAAGGCGAGGCAAGGTCTGACCTTGCAAAATTTACAGTGCAACAAGACAGAGAGAAAAAAACCTAACATATGGTATAATTTGAAAAAGCTGTTAAATCAGTAAGATGGATTATACCTATAATTTTAATTTATAGGCAGTCTGGAATCCAAATTTCATTGCAGGTCAATTATTTGGAATGCATAAAATGTTTCCCACAGAAGTAATGTTACACAAAGCAGTTAGGTTCCCAGGGAAATCCAGGGAGTCTTTTAAATTTATACTGTACAAGTCCTATAGAATCAAACCACACAGAGAAGTGTTTCTGTGGGAAAATATGTCTAGAATTCTCACTTGGGATGCCAGGAACATATTTTCTCATGCTGCCAGGAATATGGTGGGATCAGAATACTTTTCACCCAAATTGGCCAGGGTAGGAGAATCAGAATTCCCCTAGTCATTCATAGAGATCTTCAAAGGCTCCACCTGGGCACAGCCTGAGGGGAGCGATCTGGAAGAAATGATGGGATGGGTGGAATTCCCTTTGGGCAAGAGCAGATCTTGTGTTTTATGCTGAGGGTCCTATGGACCTGTTCCCTCTATTACTACCTGCTAATTCTGACCCTTGGTCCTCTCCTTCCCTGGTCCGCAGACAAAGAGAAAGCAGTCTCAGTTTCCTTCTTCTTTCCTGAGGCAAATATATAGCCCTTTTAATGGATTTTAGGGGACATAAAAAATACAGGATGCCTGTGATCACTTACAACTTTAAGTACACTTAAACTCTGTACTTATGTTTCTACTTTCCCCTAGATACTTGCCATCAGAAAATCTTATTTTAACAATATTGTTTGTTAAAAATGAATCTGTTTTAAAACAGAATCCTTATCTTTTAGAGCTTCATATTGAAATATTTAAAGTAGTAGTAAATGTTTGGGATTTGCTTCAAAGTAATCCTGAGAGGTACAAATAAAGCAAACTGAAGCTGAGAACTGAAGATTAATACACTATTCTGCCTTTTTTTTTTTTTGACCACACCCTGTGGCATGCAAAACTTCCCTGACCAGGGAGTGTACCTGAGGTCCCTGCAGTGGAAGCATGGAGTCTTAACCACAGGACCTCTGGAAGTCCTAGTCTGCCTACTTCTGATTTAAATTTCTTGTAAGACATTTCAAACAAAACAAAATATTACCAATGGTGGGAATCCCACCCTGAAACCTGAACTACTATTGGAATAAGATGGGGGCTGGAGTGGGGTGAGGCTGAGGAAAGTAAGTTACAGCAGCTGAGTAAGAGGAGTCCTTGGGGTCATCAGGCTGAGATGGAAGTTACCAATTGGCTAGTCATGAGTTGGGGGCTGCAACAGATACAAGAAGAGTTCCAAAAAGGGCTGCATTATTAAGAAGCAGAAGGAGACAGGATTTAAGTACAGCTTAAAAGAGGTAAGATTTAGTTAGCTTGAACGTAGTGAAAGTGACAAGTAAAGGAAACACAAATAAAGACAGTGATACGGAACAGAGCAAGTACGTCGCATATGGAGCAGCAGAGGAGTGACAGGATGGTACGTCTCCAGAAGATTAATTTGAGGGCAGTGTGCACGACTAGTGTTGAGACTGCTGCAGTATTTTAGGTTTGAGCGATACGGTCCTTTAGATGAGGTGTGACAGGGGAGGCAAACAAAAGAAAGAGAAACAAAGGGAGAAAGGAGGGCAGAGGGAACATTAGGGTTAGAGAAGGAGATCCAGGAGATCCCCAATAGGTTTCATCAAAGACTGAGTATATGTGTGCTCAGTATCTGAGAAAGTAGAGAGAAGGTTCCTAGACCGGAGACCAAAGCTCAGGAGAAAAGATGTTAGGGAGAAATAGGAAAGGAAACCACAGAGAAAGCAAGGGAACTGTCAAAATGATTTAAAAAGAAAGAAAAAAGGCTAGCACTATGGACCCCAGAGGATAAAATACTCCAAAAAGACAATGGTTAACAAAACCAGATCCAGAAAGATGTTGAGAGAGGTGAGAAGGCAAGGTCACAGGATTTGGCTACATGATAGGGAATCTATGAAAGAATAATTTCAGTAAAGTAAAAATTAAATTTCAAAGTAAAGTGAAATTTGAAATTAAACTGAAAACCAATTTGTAGATTGTTAGGAAGAGCAAAGGGAAATAAGGAAAATAGGTAAAGAGCTATTCAAGCAAAGAAGCAAAAGGAAGGAGAGTGATGATCAGAGGATGAATCCAAGAAGTAGCTGAGTGAAACGAAAGAATTTTAATTTACTTTTAACAAATAGAGAAGAACTAAATATATTTAATATAAAAATGCTTCAAATTTCATGGAGAAAAAGCTAGGAGGAGAGAGGTAACATGAAGTTCCTGAGGAAATGCATTGTGGGGATAACAAAGAGGAGGAAATAAAAATTTCTACAACAGGAGGGAAGGAGGAGAGACTAAGGCTGGGACAATGCTATGAATGGGGTGCAAAAGGAGATCAGTGAGAAATAAGAGAAAGGGAGGCTGCCAACCCAGTGAGAACCTTGGGATGGGGAACTTGGACAGTATACTGGAGCTAAAAGTAGCTATTCTGGAAAGGCCAGAGAGGTAGTCTGAAAGCATCATTTTAAGACAGATATACTGATGGCAAAATAAAGAACACAGGGGTGGCAGGGAGTGGATGTTGGAAGAGAGAGGACGGGAGGTAGAGTCCAGTTTAAAAGTTTTTCCCAAGAGAATTCCACACTATATAGGGATTGTGACTATAGCCATCTTTCTTTACCTTCTTCCTACCCCAAAGGAACTTCTGGGACAGCTTTGAAAATGTCTGTGCTCAGTCATAAAGGAAAATCTGCTAGCCTTTGGTTTCATGGTGGTGACACACTATGGCTCAATTAGGGCATAAACAGGCAATCTCAAGATCCACTTAGGGACTCTAAAAACCTCACAGGAGCTTCAGGAACCACTGGAAAATAGCTATAAGCACCCCTATCCTCCCATGAATGGAGACAGATGCTCCTTTAAGTCCTTAACATGTTCACTCCCCTATTTGGCCACTACTCATTCACTGAGATCTTGATTTTGCCCAAAGAGACACCTATCATATAAGAATCTTCGAGGCATAATTTTTGGATGCTGGGGAGATGTGGTCAGGATGTTTTTTAGATGGACCACAAGATATCAAACCAGATTCTGACAGGTGACTAAGTGCCTTCTTCCACACTGAAGTAAAAATGAAAGTGGCTCTATTGTACTATTTATAAGATTCTACTGTAGATTTTTTCCCTACATTACAGTAGTACTAAAAAAAAAAATTCCCTTGACAGTAAAAAGCTCTTACCTGACATTTATATCCTATGAACATGTAGTTCACAGTACATAAGTAACTCAATCTGAAGCCTTGAAAGTGGAGGCAGTGAGGGGGACACAGGTGAGTGCGTTCTTGGGCTTTCCAGTTTGTCCTTGGCTCCCCCCAACTGTCCAGCTTTTCTTCCTGACCGTTAGATCTGTGAATCTTCAGCAACTGCAGGCCTATACCAGCCTGTAAGACTTTGTAGAATTCTTCATATGCTCTCACAGTTGTATAAGGACTAATCTTATAATAGATCCCTATTCTCTACCCTTAGAGTGGTCCAGCTTCTCTCCTACTATTGTGTCATTTTACTTATCAAATAATATTCAAACATCCTATCAAAATTGAGACCAGAGAGTTGCTGACTACAGTCCTACAAGGGAAACAAAAGATAATTTCACTATCACTATTTCCATGCTCTACAACAATGGTGGCAGTGGGCAGACTAACACTTAAAGCCAACAACTGTGCAATCACGTAACTGGATAGAGAAAAAAGAGGCATAGTGGTAACCTTGTAAGAAGCCATAATGTGCTATTCTTTATAAGCAAAAATGCCAGGACAGAGATATCATCTGTAAGGCATGCATTTTGCTTTGTGACTCTTGTGAAGACAGGTTTGAACAGATCTACCCACATCTAAAGTGTATGTCTCAACTTACACAGGTGGAAGAGAGGGACAGTCTCCTCTAATATCTGCAAGCACTTCTTTTACGAAGATTATATCTAGATTTGCCAAAGGTACTCTTCTTATCCCCCTTCCCCTCAATAACACACCCACATATATACATTTACCTGAAATTCATCCATGATACTGAACGTATACTCATGCCTGGCTATTACATGATGACAATTCTTACAAAGATCTGCTGAAACAGAGAGAGACTTAAATAATTAAGTCTTAGATGGTGTCTGAAGACAGTAAAATTTCTATTCTTAGCATGGTACTGTTTTAAAAATCTTAACTCTGTCAAATTTAACACAAAGGAAACCCACTGTAATGTCCACCTTGATTAACAAAAATACAGACTCTATTACACAGCTACACTATATAATTAAGGGCCTGAACTCAGAGACTTAATGTGCATATATTAATTCCAACTGGAAGTTCTCTAAGGGAATTAATTAACAGATATGTGTATTTTTTTAAACTAGCTGGACCTACCTAATTATACAGGAGCTTTTATTCTCAGGAATGATAGAAATTGTGCTACTATCCAAACATAAGCAAAAAGCTAACACAAGACATTAAAGTGAATTTAGCAGTAACAAGACTCTAGTAAAAACAATATTATAATATCTATGATAATATTGAGTGCTTATTGTGTGCCAGCTACTGTTTTAAACACTTTTTATTTGTTTATTCACTTAATCTTCTCAAAAACCCAACAAGGTAAACACTACTCTTATCACCTTTGTGAAGTGAAGTAAAAAAGTCGCTGTCATGTCCGACTCTTTGTGACCCCATGGACTATACATGGAGTTCTCCAGGCCAGAATAATGAAATGGGTGGCCATTCCCTTTTCCAGGGGATCTTCCCAACCCAGAGATCGGGTCTCCCACATTGCAGGCGGATTCCTTACCAGGTGAGCCACCAGGGAAGCCCTTTGCAAGGACAAGGAAAGAAAGGCACACTGTGTACAAGTAACTAGGAAGACCATGCCGAGTTAGGGAGTGTTAGAACCAGAATTCAAACCCAAGCCTTCTTGCTCCAGAGCCCATGCTTTTGACCACTATCCTCTATCTAGAAAAATAAAAATTAAATATGCTAAAAGAAAGAAGATTCTTCTAATGTAGAACATTTTTATATTTTCTGACTCTATTCTAAAGGCTTAGTGTCTTTTACACCCTTCTTTCAAAATATCATTATTTGTACATTTACTTCATATAGTCAGAACATACCAAAAAATCAGGAGACAAAAGGGAAATGTGAATAGTTAAAACAGCTGCCATGATATCTGAGCACTAAAGTGCACATGTACGTAAATTTACTCAGAGATTCTTAGTGTGAATCTCAGAGCTGATTTTCTATTATACATAGTTATTTATTTCATTTCCCAGTATCAAGGATGAGGACCAGCACATGAAGGTGGCATCCTTACAGCAGCAAAAGAAACGACAGACTGACAGTAACAAAAGAGACAAAAGCTATAAAAGCAGAAATAAGACTTAGAAAAAGTTTCTCAGGGCCATTTTGTATAAGGACAAACAGCCCTAAACACTTTAAGAGCTGCTGAAGCACATCATTGCATTATACTATAGTAGAAGGTGAAAATTCACATGGATGACCTTAAGTTTAAAAAAAAAGTCCCTGTATCTTTGTTTCAGAAGACATAGTCTCAAAAGATGAACAAAACAAAACTGTTGCCTAAATCGTAAGCTTCAGCTATCTGCAAGTCATTTATGTGGACTATATGACCTGCTAGATACGTGAGATGGTACCTATATTCTCCTCTTAAAAAACTAGGGGTTCTGTGTTGCAATATGATAGTAATATAGATCTCATACTACTTTGCACAACCTAGTTCCCAAAAGATGACATCTACTAGCAGACTTAGATGTTAAAAAAAGAGTCTACTTACGGTCATAGGTAACTATTTCTTCTCCGTCTTCCTCTTTCAAACATTTGTTTGTGATCAGCATAAAATCTCGCTTATTGCACACTGCACAGCCTGTAAAGTTCAGCAAGAAAGATCCATTTTCCAGGCAGATGTTACCCTAAAATAAGAAAAATAGGGATTTAATTTTCTTTTTGAGGGGAGATTTAATTTTCTTATACTTCAAAATCCTTGGAGAAAATGATTAATAAAGTCTCTAAAGGCAAAAAACATGACCATAATTTACTTGCTTGAAGTTTATGCCAAGTAATTACTAGCTTTCCTCTAGAAGTATTGTTCATAGTAAATAAACCTGAGGCAGTGTTAGAGCTGTTAAGTCTCTGAAGTCTGCAACTGTGGTTAAGAGAGAAGACTAAACACAACTGGATATTTTAGAAACAACTTAATGAAGTCTTAATGTAACACATGAAAAGGAAAAGTTAGAAAATCTAATAGCCAACACCATTAAATGAGGTTTCATAAAACTAGAATGAAAATTTAATCAAAATGGAAACTCTGAGCCAAAAATAAAAATGATCTTATGCAATGTGATGCTCAGTTGACTGTTGAAAAAACATTTTCTCAAGCCTTAAAAATATCAGGAAATAAAGAAAGAGAAATAAACTTTCAGTTCCTATAGATATTAGTCCTTAGGATATGTGTGACTCAGGCAGAGAAGGTAATTTCTGCAATTCATCAGATTGACACCATGACATTTAAAAGAGAAAGAAACTGTAAATAACATGTTCCTGGCTCAAGGGAAGTCTTTGCTAAAGCCTTCCTAGTAATTGTTCAAAACTTAATTCATAAGCAACCTGGTTAACCTTATTTATTTTTTATTGAAGTATAGTTGATTAACAATGTTGTGTTGGCTCCAGGTGTACAGCAAAGTGATTCAGTTATACATATACATGTATCTATTCTTTTTCAAGTTCTTTTCCTAATTAGATGATTGTTGTTGTTCAGTTGCTAAGTCATGTCTGATTTTTTGTGACCCCATGGACTGTAACATGCCAGGCTTCCCCTTCCTTCACAGTCTCCCAGAGTTTGCTCAAACTCATGATCATTAAGTCAGTGATGCTATTCAACCATCTCATCCCCTGTCACCCCCTTCTCCTCCTGCCCTCAATCTTCCCATCATCAGGGTCTTTTCCAATGAGTTGGCTCTTTGCATCAGGTGGCCAAAGTACTGGACCTTTAGCTTCAGTATCAGTCCTTCCAATGAATATTCAGGACTGATTTCCTTTAGGATGGACTGGTTGGATCTCCTCGCTGTCCAAGGGACTCTCAAGAGTCTTTTCCAGCACAACTCAGAAGCATCAACTCTTCAGCGCTCAGCCCTCTTTTACAGTCCAACTCTCACATCCATACATGACTACTGGAAAAAAACAGTTTTGACTATACGGACCTTTGTTGGCGAAGTAATGTCTCTGCTTTTTAATATGCTGTCTGGGTTTGTCGTAGCTTTTCGTCCAAGGAGCAAGCAACTTTTAACTCCGTGGCTGCAGTCACTGTCCACAGTAATTTTGGAGTTCAAGAAAATAAAATCCGCCTTTGTTTCTACTTTCCCCCCCAACTATCTGCCATGAAGTAACAGGACCAGATGCCATGATCTTAGGTTTTTAAATGTTGAGTTTTAAGCCAGTTTTTTCACTCTCGTCTTCCACCTTCATCAAGCTCTTTAGTTCCTCTTTGAGTTCTACCATCAGAGTGGTATCATGTGCATACTTGAGGTTGTTGGTATTTCTCCTGGCAATCTTGAGTCCAGCTGTGATTCACCCAGCCTGGCATTTCACATGATGTACTCTGCATAAAAGTTAAATAAGCAGGGTGACAATATATAGCCTTGATGTACTCGTGTCCCAATTATGAACCAGTCCACTGCTCCATGTCCAGTTCTAACTATTGCTTCTTGACCTTCATACACATTTTTCAGGTGGCAGGTAAAGTAGTCTGATATTCCCATCTCTTTAAGAATTTTCCAGTTGGTTGTGATCTACACAGTCAAAGGCTGTGATGAAATAGATGTTTTTCTAGAATTCCCTTGCTTTTCTACAATCCAACAGAAGTTGGCAATTTGATCTCTGGCTCCTCTGCCTTTTCTAAATCCAGCTTATATATCTGGAAGTTCTTGGTTTATATACTGTTGAAGCCTAGCTTGAAAGATTTTAAGCATGACCTTGCTAGCACGTGAAATGAGGGCAAATCTATGGTAGTTTGAACATTCTTTGGCATTGCCTTTCTGAGATTGGAATAAAAACTGACCTTTTCCAGTCCTGTGGTCATTGTTGAGTTTTCCAAATTTTTTGGCATATTGAGTGCAGCACTTTAACAGCATTAGCTTTTAGGATTTTAAATAGCTCAGCTAGAGTTAATAAACTTTGACAAAAAGCCTGTTGAGGTCTGAAGTGGTACTGCCTTGAATCCAGAAAAGCTGACTGTCAAAAACTTCAAGAAATTAAAGAATTTTTTAAAAAAACTCTTAAAACAATAAAGATCTAAATATCATGTTCAAATAAATTATTAACAGAACTTTGAGCAGACGTGCACACATCAACACAGGCACTTTATACAACATGGTCTAACCTCTGTAATCTGACCATAAAAGCAGGCCAAATGTAAACTCTAAATACTGAAGAGAAAAGATATCTATGTACCTGTTGTGAGGTAAGGAAATAAATAGCAAAATACAAGTAAAGTACCCAAGAAACTGATGGGGCTTTCTCTAAGGACCCTGGTCATTTGAAAGTGAGGGTAACCTGCATCAGTGAGGCATGATTATTTTATTAGATGAAGCAGGATTATTAATGTCCAAATTTGGGAAAGAAAATTAAAGAATACAGTATTCAGAGAAGCGTTTGAGGTTTACACTGCAGGAGGAAAGAGAAGAATAAAATCTAAATCAATTCTGCGGTAATAATAGTAAGCTGTAAGTTTCAAAACGACATGAAAAAAGTAAAAAGTTAACAATCTTTAGAAAATGTGATTCAGCCAAATCCTGAAAGGTATACAAATATGCAGGAAGAAATGGTTAAATACTATGATGATAATCAGTATGAAAGTATACTATGATAAAATCTTACAAATTTGAGAAATCTGCAAATATATTGACAAGGATTGGGCCAATTTGTTTCTTTCAAAAAACTATTATTTCAGATGATATAACTTATCAGTGTATATGTTTTGACAAGGAGTACTTAAAAATGGAAAATACAGTTTTTAAAGAACCAGATTTTGATTTTGCTGATTTTTTCTATTTTCTATCTCCTATTTCATTCATTGCCACTCTAATCTGTATCATTTCTTGTGCTTGCTTTGGGTTTAGTATGCTCTTGTGTTTTCACTGTCTTAAAGTGGAAAGTTAAGTTACTGATTTCAGACTGTTTTTAAAATATTTATTTGGCTGCTCCAGGTCTTAGTTGTGGCATGTAGAATCTAGTTCTCTGCTACTGCTGCTAAGTCGCTTCAGTCGTGTCCGACTCTTTCAACCCCACAGACAGCAGCCCACCAGGCTCCCCCTTCCCTGGGATTCTCCAGGCAAGAACACCAGAGTGGGTTGCCATTTCCTTTTCCAATGCATGAAAGTGAAGTTTCTCAGTCATGTCCAACTCTACTCGACCACATGGACTGCAGCCTACTAGGCTCCTCCATCCATGGGATTTTCCAGGCAAGAGTACTGGAGTGGGTTGCCATTGCCTTCTCCGCTAGTTTCCTCACCACAGTTCAAACCCGACAAACCTGCACTGGGAACAAGGAGTCTTAGCCGCTGGACCACCAGGACAGTCCCTGTGTTTTTTTTTTTTTTTTTAAATAAAGACATTTTAAAATGCAGAACATAATTTTAAAGCATGCATTTCCATACAACTGTTTTACAAATGATATATCAGACTCAGCATTTAATTAAATATGGTCTGATGCTAAACAACAATTTGAGTTTCCCAGGTGGTGCAGTGGTAAAGAATCTGCCTGCCAATATAGCAGATGACTTGTGTTCAAGCCCTGGGTTGGGGAAATCCCCTGGAGTAAGCTATGGCAACCCACTCCCGTATTCTTGCCTGGAGAAACCCATAGACAGAGGAGCCTGGCCGGCTATACTACATAGGGCCGCAAGGAGTCAGACATGACTGAGCAAACATGCACGTGCACACAGCAACCCAAGGGCATGAACTTTCATAGCTTCATTTTAAAGTATATAAAACACAGTTTCTAATTTAAACATGTAACTAATTTACACTGATTACTTCCCTCTGATTAAATTTATGCTCTATTTCTGTATTGCTGCTACATTACTAAGAATGTTAAAGCAGAAAGTTGAACTATATGAAGTATAGGTTTCATTTCTAGTTTGATACAGAAATGTTTTATTACAATTTTGTGTCTAATCAGTTATTTTAGAAAATGTAGTAGAATTCTAGTACTAACTGGTTTGCTAAATGCTTTCCTAAATGAAAAAAAAAATAATCTGGTTCATAGTTGAGTAAAAAAAAGTTGAGTTCAAAAAATTAATATGGTTCATTTCCAATTTGATTCAAGTCTGAGTTCAAGTTCTTGGTGTAATATTACAAACAAGAGGGCCACAGCTCTGTAAGAAATCTTCTAGGCTGTGAAAAACATTCACCACCAAAGTCCAGAAATTTTAGGAAACCAAGTGAAATGAAAGCCCCTCAGTTATGTCTGACTCTTTGTGACCCCATGGACTATACAGTCCATGGAATTCTCCAGGCCAGAATGCTGGAGATTCTGGGTAGATTTTCCTTTCTCCAGGGGATCTTCCCAACCCAGGAACCGAACCCAGGTCTCCTGCATTGCAGGTGGATTCTTTACCAGCTGAGCCACAAGGGAACCCCAAAGATAAATAATTAAATATTTATTACCTACCATTCTGCATTTAGACCTATCCAACATGTTAATCCATTTTTCTCTGCCAAATTTTTTGAATAAGTGGACTATATTGGCTACTACCACCTTAGTACCTTTTCCTTTGCTACGTTCAAGCAGAGTGGCTTCTGCTCTTACTGTCCTTAAAACTATCTCATGACTTCAAAAAATCCCAGAGTTGGAGGGATCCCTGAGACTTCAAGACATCATTTAGTCTCCACTGAATGAAAGGAAGAATTCAATTTCTCTAAGGTTACCCATTCCATTAAAAAAAAAAAATGTGTTAGAAAGTACTTTATTCTGAATTAAAGCCTAAAGCCCCCTAACATCCATCCACTACTTCTGAATCTGCCTTCTGGAATTTCAAATAAAAGCCCAATTCTTCCTCATGAGTTTTTAATCACTTTAGAACAGAATAAAAATCAGAGAAAACTGCTTCAGGCACTTTCTTGGTTTTCCAATTACCTCAAAGCTTTACTCTTCTTCCTATACTTTTATTTTCACTTTCTAAATTAATTTAATCCTTGAAGCTCAGTTCTTGATACTAGTTGATTCTCTACATTCTTTTCCTAAGTGAACAAATTCTCCCTGACTCCTGTATTTGGTTGATTCATCTGTTTTGAGTCTCTTACCCAAACTGTCTTCCTATATTTTTACCCAATTCCTGGAGTGTTACAGTTTCAACCTCAGATGAAACATGATTTAAAAAAAAAAAAAAAAGCAATCTGATCATTTGCTCCAATTTTGGTTCTCCTTCCCATATGGCTCAAACTTCTGTAATACTTGAAAACTTCCCAGCTGCCTAGATAGAAAACTCTTGAGATTATGAATGCTCTTCCCTTCTACATTAAATTGGTTTAGTCCTGTTAATTCTTTCTTTGATATGAAGTCTTCATCATCTCATGCCTATACTACAGCTGCCATTTGGTTTCCCCAAATGCTCTGTAGGGCTGTCCTTTTACATTTCCCCCCATTCCATCATCTCAACATACAACCAAATGATCCACTTTCCTATATAACAGATTTCAGAGTCATTTCCTTATTCTTTTTTTGGATGGCTGCCCAAAGCCTAAAGTGTATAGTCTAAACTTCAATATAATTGTTGTCTTTTGATGAGCTCAACTCTTAAAAATCCAATATATATATATATTCCCCCCTTCCCCCCCCTCCTCCCCGGCCTCACCTCGGCATATGGGATCTTAGTTCCCAGACCAGGGATTGAACCTGTTTTCCCTGCAGTGCAAGCTTGGAGGCAGGGAATTCTGCAATTTAGTATCTATTACTATCCACAGCAAACATCTTCCTCATGGTGCTTATAATGTGCAGTTTTCAGTACTGGATTCACAAAAATCTCTCTTTAAACTTAAAAAAATGTATGAAATAAGACCATAACACAGAAAAGTATGCGAAATGTAAACGTATGGCATAAGGCCTCTACCTATTAAATATCAGTAGGACCGCAGTTGTGATAACCAAAAATATCTCCTGCTATTGTCAAATGTCCCTCAGGAGGCAAAACTGTTTCCAGTTGAGAGCCACTGCTCCAGTTCTCTCATGGCGTTCCAGTCTATGACCACACCACATTTTTCCAGCCTGGCAACCCACTCCAGTATTCTTGCCTGGAAAATCCCATGGATACAGGAGCCTGGCAGGCTACAGTGCATGGAGTCACAAGAGTCAGACACTTAGCGGCTAAACCACCACCACCACCACCACAAACCATGCTCTTATGAACATTCTTACACCAGTCTCCAGGAACACGCATTTATTTCTCTAGAATCAGAACTGCCAAGTCATTCAGCATACATCTTTAAACTTTTTTTTTTTAAATAATGTAGACCTTTATTTTCAAAGAGGTTATACCATATTAAGTGTTCATAAAACCCTCCCAAAAGACTAAGTATTACTCAAATTACTAAGAGACAGAAGCAACTGTATCTCCCAGCCTATATGAGAATCCTTGTTATTTCCCCCAGCCTTCAGTTCCTCTTTTCCTTTTCCACCCTAGTCACAGCTATCCTTTAAGTCTCAAATGAACACCACCTTTCTTTAAGGAGAACACCACTGTTTGCTATTGCTCTCCCCTTTCACTACACCTGAATAGCATTTAGGTACTAGTCATTTTTTTCCTAGTCACGTGATCCTGTAAATATACGCTCTTAGACGGCTCCTACACGCATACAACTGTTCAACTCTACGTTGAACGAAATGAGAGTAAACAAGCTTCGCAATTTCCTGAGCTTGAAAGGAACAGAGATTTAAAAGAAAGTTAACAGCAAGGAAACCAGAATTCCAGTCTTGCCTTTCATACTAACTAGAACGTGAACTTTGGCAAGAGATTTCCGGCCTCCAGGCATTATTTTCATCAGCAAAATTGGGTTAGAACAGCTGACTTCAGAGGTCCCCTCTAGGGCTCGAATTAGGGAGGAGCACTGAATGCCATCAAATCAAGCTTGAGGATAAGACCAGGGTAGGGGGAGGGGGCTTCCTCTGTTCTAGGCTGGGTTGGTGGTGGTGAGGTAGGGTTTTTTTCCCCCTCCCCTGGAGCTCAAGAGAAATGAAATGGAGTAACGGCTGTTATCAGTCTCCAGGGTGGGGATCTGCAGGAAACGACGGCTACAGGCGGCCGTCCCCATCGTCAGGTGCCTAAATACAGCTACCGGGTCAATGAATGGGGTGGAGAGGCTTAGTCCGCCCCATGCCAGACCTCCCAGGGGTATGAGAAGCCTCAGGGGCGGCCATGGGCCAAGGGAGCGGGCAGTTCTCGGCGCCCACTCGCTCACCCGGTTGGGATATTCCTTCTCCACACAGTCCACACACATCGCGACGCCGTTAACAGCGAAGATCCTCCGGTGCTTCCGGAAAGACGAAACCTCGCGAGAGTTCAAAGAAGGTCGCCGCATGCGCCCAGAGTACTAGATCCTCGAGTATTTGGTCTCAGGAACCAATTCCAAGTCTCCGCCCCTTAGCAACGGTTGTTAGGGCAGGGTCTGGTCTCTCTCCTCCAAGAGGACTTCGGAAACCTTTCAAATAGAGAGGAAGGGACCATGGGCCTAGTGGCGGGAAGGGAAAAGAGATCTTGGACCAAGCAAAATTTTAATAGGTGCCTTCCTGAGGCTAGGCTGACAGAAAGGCAAGTCACAATACTCACGAGAGGGAATTGTTTCTCACTTCCTCGACTTACTCCGTATACCTAAAGCTGAAATTATAATTTGGATACATTTTTATAACATTTCTTAGGGCAGTGAGAGTGCTAGTTCAGATCTTGGCAGGTGAATAAGCAATAAATGAAGTGTTTGGGAAGAGCCACTTATATATAGCTCTGCAGAGAATCTCTTTAAAAGAATAGAAAGTGTTAATAAGAAATGACCATCCCAGAGCCATCTGGAGGAAACCAAAGAAATGAGTGGTTGAAGGTCTTATCTAGGATAACAAAGCTACTCAGCCAACCAAGATAGGACATGGTTCCTACCCTGGGCTCTGCGCCTTTTTATAGAAGCACTTTTAATGTGGCAAGTTTGAACTGAAACGTGTTGTAAGTACATCCTGCACACTAGCTTTAGAAGACTTAGCAAGGAAAAAATGTGAATTATTTCATGAGTAATTTTTATATTGATTACATGTTGAAATAATGGGGCTAAATAAAAAATTATTAAAATTACCTTCACCTTTTTTTTAAATCTGGCCACTATAAAATTGAAAATTACACGTGTAACTTGCATTATAGTTCTACTACTTGGGGTTGGCCTATGCAGTTCTCTCTTGATCCATTTTTAAATGTGTCGTCTGTTTTTAAAGCCTAATGCTGACAATTTTACTAACTAGTGTATCTACTTTATTCAGTTCTATAGACATTTGTTGAATGCCTTCTCTATGTAAAGAATTGTGGGGACAACAGGAAGTTGAAAAATACATTGTTCTTTCCTACTATCCAGATATTCACAAGAGAATCTGAGAGATAAAATGAGCACAAATAGGTATAATTAACTGGCAGATTGTGGTGTAGGCGCATAAAATGGAGAGTCTACTTCCAGGTGGATTGGGAAAGAGGAATTTAGATCGTGAAGATTGTGTAAGATTTCAAAATGCAGAGAGTTTTAGTATATGAATTTCAGGTGGACCATGCCAAGGCGTTTGGATTTTATCCTGCAGGTAATGAAGTTTGACCAGGAGAGGGATAACAGAATGTGATTTAGAAAAATTATTTTAACAGCATTTTATTGGGGTTGATTAGGACTGGAAGAAATTGGACATGGAAAAGCAGACACTCACAGGAACCACAAGGGGGAGATGTATAGCTTTCTGTCTCTTCAATAATAGAAAACATGCATGATTTTAAAAAAAAGTAGAAAATTACTCAGCAGTCAAAGATCTCAAAGATTCAGTTTTTAGCATGAACTGATTTAATTTTCTGAGGCATGAAAGACAATCTTCATATTTGCCAGCATCTTTTTTACCTTCCCAGAGTGAGATAGTATCTTGTTACTAAAATGAGCAAGTGAGTAAAAGGCCATCTTATTCACAGGCATAAAAATTCAAGAGCTGATGGCTATCCACTTGATCTTGGGTGGCCTCAGCCTGCAGTGCTTGAAGCAGGCTTTCTGGTCCCCAGCCAGAGACTGAAGTCAGACTGAGGCAGTGAGGATGTAACAAGACCCAGGTCTGAACAGCTTTGCAGAAAATGAACTTCCGCAAAGAAATGGAAAGTAGTGAAACAAGTGTTTCATCAGGAGAAAGAAGAGTAAATGTGGATAGACACACAGGCAAGCTCAGAGAGAGAGTCACGCCCTCCTGTGCTGTGCTTAGTTGCTCAGTCGTGTCTGACTCTTTCCAACCCCATGGACTGTAGCCCACCAGGCTCCTCTGTCCATGGGGGTTCTCCAGGCAAGAATACTGGAGTGGGTTGCCATGCCCTCCTCCAGGGAATCTCCCCAACCCAGGGATCGAACCCACGTCTTCCGCATTGCAGGTGGATTCTTTACTGTCTGAGCCACCAGGGAAACCCAGTTCTGCACCCACGTGTGATTTATCTCAGGGCTTGCCTGTGTGTGCACGCATCAGTTAGCCAAGATGGATTCTTTCTAAGAGGCCTGTGGATAGGTTGACATCACTCCCTTTTTGATCTCCCAGGAGCCTGTCTACACATGCATAGTTAGGAAGGTCTTCTTGACTTCTAGAATGAGAAATATGTTGTCTCTATTTGGGCAGGGCTTAGCTCCTCCTTTGCTTCATCTTGGAGTATCTGTCCACACAGGACAGACTCCAGCTGCTCAGCCTGGGGCCCATCTATCTCCTGCTTCACACCCAGTGAAGTTTTCCATCCAAATCTGACTATGTCCAGGGGAGAGTGGCAGCAAATGAGACTGGTGGGAGGAAGTGAGCAGGACCAGAAACTGAAGTGTGATTATGGTAATAGAAAGTCCTGAGATGGATGGGTGGAAGTAAAGAAAACAGAGACTGCAAAACAGAAGCAGATTAGCACCTGAAAGGAATGGACCAAGTAGTGGTATAAAATTAGCAAAAAAAACCCCCACAGTTGCAAAGAAATGTATTTTCTTTTCTTTTACATTAACCATATAAAATAAAGTTTGCAATAACAGTTTAAGGGTTACCTTCCAATAGCATTTTCACTGAGACAATACCCACAGGAATCTTTAATAAATATGTGACGTCAATAATGTATGTCATACATGCCTGTGTGTTGCAGTTTATGCATGATATTATCTCTTGGTAAAAGGAATCCATTTAGGAAAGTAAATGTTAAAATGGTTCAATTTCATATGCTAAACTACATTTCTAGGGCAAGATTTAAGTTTTCCCTTAAGACTGCAAATTGAATCTCTTTTTAACACCCTTCTTTTCTAGTACCCTTTTTCTTTTGCCTCTTATGATGCTTGAAGCCCAGAGGCTGCAAGGATGCAGTGCTGAGCATGCCTGTCCTCTTCATCCTTTGTTGAAAGGGATAAGGAAGCACCCAAGAGCCTTAATTTCACAGGTGGAGGGAAGCTCATCTCTAAGCAGAAGCTCATTTGCTGGGTGAAGTTATGTGTCATTCTTTCCATTGTCTCTGAGGGAAGTCATGAAATAGGAGTGGTGTCTTTACCTGACTTCACCTCCCTGGGATGAATGAATTAGCAGCAATCCTGGGTTAACCCTGTGAGCCCAGGTGAGCCTGGCTGAAGGCAGGTACAACAGAGCTTCTGAAAGTTCAGGGCTGGCCTCTTTGTTTTTTAATCTCAATAGCCAAGTTGGACTTTCTTCCTTTTATGGTTCTCATAGCTATTCAGGCTATAAACCCGAGCTTTTAAATACATGGCATTAAAAAGCATGAGACTAGCTACTGTTTCTTTTTATTCTGTTTTCCTCAGCTCTCCTCTCTTTTCATGCACAGATGATCATTTCCATATGCAATTTCCATGATTTATGTCAGAATCTAAGATGTAGTAGCCTTTGGGAAAATATTATCACTCAAATCTTACATGGATTTAATAATCAAAACGTATGTAACTGGATTTTAGATATGCTTTTATTTTAATCTATTTCTAATGTATGCCCCAAGGATATAGTAAGTCTTCGAGCAGACTTTCATTCACTACTACCTATAGCAGCTCTGAGATGCCAATGAGTTTGGAATTTTCAGAAAAGTCAAGGGAGTAAGTAAGGAAAGGGAAGCCAAGAGGCTCTTGTTTTGCCTTGGACAATGGCCAGCAGAGGGAGGGTTTGCATCAAGGAAATGCAGACACAAAAGCTATAGGAATCAAGAAGCTCAGGTAGGTTTTTTTTTTTTGGCCACTCTACTGAGTAGACTTTCACTTCACCTCACAAGCCTTGTGGTATCTTAGTTCCTCTACCAGGGATTGAACTCAGGTCCACAGCAGTGAAAGCCCAAGTCTTAACCACGAAACCACCAGAGAATTCCATGAAAAGGGTAATTTTGACTTGGAATGGAGAAGGAATACATAAACACTGCATGATATACTTGGGAAATAACTTAGTAATATAAAGTTAAAAGTTTAGATTCCAGTCCTAATTTTATCTTAATAAAAGTAAGGCCATAAGCAAGTCTCTTACTGGCTGGGCTTCAGTGTTTTTATCTGTAAAATAATAACAACAATGAATGTAACTACTGTACAGGATTGCTTTATAAAATGGTACACAAATGTTTTAGATATATGAGTAAATACACATGATTCAAGCATCCTAAGAAAAAGAACTCTGGCCATAAGCACAAGGTGGTAGAAGAGAGGATATTAAATTAGGAAAAGGGGATGGGTAATAACTAATAGCCTGCTCAGCTTCCCTTGTGGCTCAGCTGGTAAAGAATCTGCCTGCAATGCAGGAGACCTGGGTTCGATCCCTGGGTTGGGAAGGTCCCCTGGAGAAAGGAAAGGCTACCCATTCTAGTATTCTATCCTGGAGAATTCCATGGATTATACCCATGGGGTTACAAAGAGTCAGACATGGCCAAGCGACTTTCACTTTCAACAGCCTGCCCAATGTGTGAATCTATATCAAGCTGAATTGTATAATATGAGACTCTGTATTTTAATTTGTGCAAGGTGGCTTGTGTGCACTTGGAAAACCTGAGTGAGCATGTTGCTTTGAAGAGGACGCTGTGGGGAGGGAAACCACAGGAAATAGAGAGCAAAAAGGCTACTCCAGGAAGTGGTCTTAGAAAGTTACCTAAAGGTCCAAAGACACAGACACTTCCCTGGTGACTCAGATGTTAAGGAATCTGCCTGCAATGCAGAAGACCCAGGTTCAATCCCTGGTTCAGGAAGACCCCCCCTGGAGAAGAGAATGGCTAGTATTCTTGCCTGGAGAATACTGTGAACAGAGGAGCCTGGTGGGGCCACAAACAGTTGGACATGACTGAGTGACTGACACACACAGACACACACACAGAGGCAGGAGCTTTCTGTGTAAATGCTACTTTGGGTTCACACCTAATCAACAATTCCCAGCCCTATTGCTGGTTCCTTGTACTTTTTTCTCTTGAAAAACTCATCTATGAGAATTAATGAGAAAGTGTATACCAAGGTCTGAGAGAACTGAGGCATGTTATTAAACAACTATGCAAGTCAGTGGGCTTCCCTTGTGGCTCAGCTGGTAAAGAATCCTCCTGCAATGTGGGAGACCTGGGTTCGATCCCTGGATTGGGAAGTTCCCCTGGAGAAGGGAAAGGCTACCCACTCCAGTATTCTGGCCTGAAGAATTCCATGGACTGTATAGACATGGGGTTGCAAAGAGTCAGACACGGGTGAGTGACTTTCACTTTCATGCAAGTCAGCGCACAGACTGTAACAGAATCAGTCTCATTACATTACTTAAAAAGCTCCATGATTCCCTATTGCCTTCAGGATAAAGACCAAGTTGCTTACTTCACTATTCAAAGCCTTTTGAAAAATTTGGTCCCAGTCTACTTTCCTCACTGCATGTCCTACCATGTCCCACCTCTCCTTTTGCCGTCCTTTCCTCGTCATCCACATTTCCTATCTGTAGTCTCCCCGAACTTCTCATGGCCCTACCACACTAACTTCTTCCAGGTCTTCTTTCAAGCTTTTTGTGTTTTGCTTCCTCTGCCTAGAATGGCCCTTTCGCTGCCTGTTGGAGTTATATTCAGTGTCTCAGATGCAGTTGGAACATAACCTCTTCCAAGAAGACTGCATATTAGTTTCTTACAATCACGCTTAATTCATTCTTCAATATGGAAGCCACAGTCATCACTTGATTCTGAACTTCTTGAGAACGATGCCTGTTTCCCAGCTTTTAGCATTATGCCTGACACATAGTGGGTGCTCAGTAATGTTTTTTGATTGATTGTAAAACACGAACACACAGTTTCATCCCACCTACCACCTTATGCCAAATTCCATGGCCAAAAGCAGTCACCATTCCACTTGTCTCATTTAGACTTCACTGTGTTCATTCCAGGTCATTTGCTTTAAATGATTTTAAAAAGTGAGAAGGAAAACATTGTTTAGGAGAAGGAGTTTTGGTTTTAAAAAAATTTTTTAAGTTCAATATCCTTTTACTCACCAAGAATTTATTGCTAAGTCATATCGTCATGCTGTGCCCACCAAAAGGAAGATTCTGCCTAAGGAACAGATGACTCAACAAAGAAAAGAAAAGTGCCCCAATATCATTCAATTTAACACCTCATTGCTGCTCTCTAGGAAATGATCTGTAAACTTAGAATTCAGTTTGTCACCTCATTCCTGGAAATTTAACAATGTCTTTCTGACTTAAATTGATTCTATACACCACTTTTCCTTTTATAGGTAATGAGATCCACAATGGTTTGTTGATTTGGGTTGAAGGGAGTAGGTGACTTCTACCAGGGACATTCGTTAGTCCTCTCTAAGCAATTCGGTTAATACTTAAGATGTTGACATCAAAGAACCTTCCATCACAAAATTTTAAATGGTGTTCAAAATGTAAATATACCTAGAAGAAGTAATATTATAACATTAAAGCTCAGAGATTCCGTTTGATTCAGTTCATATACTGTTTGGAGCACCTATTCCATGCCTGCCTTCATTGTGTGTTAGTTACTCAGTCGTGTCTGACTCTTGGCAACCCCATAAACTGTAGCCCACCAGGCTCCTCTGTCCATGGAGTTCTCTGGGCAAGAATACTGGAGTGATTGTCATTTTCTTCTCCAGGGGATCTTCCTGACCCAGGGGTGAAACCTGGGTCTCCCCCACTGCAGGCCATCTGAGCCACCAGCAGCTGTGATCTGGGAAGAAATAAAACCCAATTATCACAATATAGTGTAATAATTGCTCTTAGGGATGTTACTGGGGCCCAGAGAAAGGGCAAGCACCTCAGTGTGGGAGAGTCTGGAGAGAGAAGGGACCCAGTGTCAGCAAAGATTGTCCAGAAGAGCTGATATTTCATTATTGGGAGAGAATTTGTAGTTGTTGTGCTCAGTCACGTGTGAATCTTTGCAGCCCCATGGTCTGTAGCCCACCAGGCTCCTCTGCTATGGAATTCTCCAGGAGAGAATACTGGAGTAGGGTGCCATTTCCTTCTCCAAGGGATCTTCCCGACCTGGGGATCAAACTGCATCTCTTGTGTCTCCTGCACTGGCAGGCGGATTCTTTACCACTAGCACAATCTGGGAGAATGAATACATGTATATGTATAGCTGAGTCCCTTCACTGTTTACCTGAAACTATAACAGTGTTGTTAATCAGCTATACCCCAATACAAAATAAAAAGTTCAAAAAAAGAAAGAATTGGTGGACATTAGGGGTTATTGGGCAGGATGTTCTCTAGATGGGGAAACAACATGTGCAAAGATACAGAGGCATCTGGAAACAAGTTTGTAAGGCTGGTGTATAAAGTAGGTAGCAATCAAATGAAGGATAAAGTCTTGACCATAATGTCAGGGAAGACTAACTTCATAATTATGCATAATATAGCCCTGGTAGAAGTTAACGTGATAAATTTTTAAATTGCTCACCTTTCTTCTAGTATATATATCAGCATCATATTTTTCACCCAAATGGTTGTGTGGAGACATACAGATATGGATTCACATCCTGGCTCTGGCCCTTATTATCTGTGACACATTGGGCAAGGTATTTAACTTCTCTGTGCCTTTTCCCTCATTTGCAGACTGGGAATATATCTACCTCATCGAGTTGTTGAAAGAATTAAAAGAGACAATCTACTTAGCGTAAGGTCTGATACACATACTGTTAGCTCTGTTGATGAAAATGAGTCCAGAAAACCTAATAAATACATAAGAACATGTAGGCGGTAATCAAGGTATTGTAGTTAACTGCAGCCCCAGAGTATGTCAGAGGAAAAAGGACTGTCAGGAAGCTGTCGAACATAGAATTCTGCCTCTAAGAAGATCAATGCTTAAATCAACAGTATTTGGCCCTGCCTGCCATCAAAGGCCCTAAGTATATCTGAGGAAAGATGAAGTAGAGAATAGAACAAAATAAAATCTCAAGCAGAAAAAAACAAATGAGAGAGAAAGGGAAAAGGAAGCAGAATGATCAGACAAAGGGGATAGGAGACAGATTTCAGAGGCACGTCTTCCATTAGTTGCCTATATCTGACTTAAACTTTCTGAAGGAGATAGTGACTTTGAGATAATGAAATGAACGGTTTGGGAACAATAAGAGGTCATATATTCAGTAGTACCAGAGTAGATATAAAAAATATCCTAAGTGGAAGAAAGAGGGGCATCTCTGGGAAAATTTGAGACTCTAGAGTTTCCTCAAACTCTAGAGAACACTTGCAGACTCGCTAGGTAGATTATTATGTTTTTAAGACCACTGATGTCAGGAAGGGCTGAGAGAGTGCTACTCAATAGAAGGGAAAATGTTAGGACAAAGGTTTACAGATGAAATATCTCTGAGAACCGAATTTTGGAAAAGTAATCCAGAGTAAACTTCCTTGCATTATTCCATTTAAAACAGATGAATGCTGCCTGATGCTAGTCACGGAGTTGGCAGGAGGCATTTTAGTAAGATCCAAACCATCAGTAGTTCGAATGAATTGGTTTTCCTTTCAGCAGCTTTCCAATAGCCCCTAATAGCATCATGTGCACTTTCATGTGATTTTTAAAAATATATATATATATTTATTTATTTGGCTGCATGTGGGATCTAGTTCCCTGACCAGGGGTCAAGTCTGGGCCCCCTGCATTGGGAACGCTGAGTCTTAGTCACGGCACCACCAGGGAAGTGCCTCCATGTGATTTTTGACTTGATGCTCTTTTGTAACATGACTCTGTCACGTGTTTCCTCCTGAGAGATGATCTGTCCTGATTATTTCTTTTCCACTTGTCTTTCATTTTTCAGTTTGTATTCTGGTTTATTTTTGGAACCTAAGCTATTATGACTGCCTGCTGCCTTTTTCTGTTCTTAGGCCTTCATCTTTTCCTCTTTTGATTATTGCTGGTTTAGCAGGGATGATGCTAAACAGGGGGCAGATGTTAATTAAGCAAAACAAGTCAAGCAAGTCAAAACTTCCAAATATTTGGTTTCAGGTTAGACAGAGCAGCACTTTCTTAGATGTGGTTTTATTTGGATGTGAGTTACATAAGGCCTCTGGTTGAGACTGTCAGCTTTCTTCTGTGTGGCATCATGACAGAGCAATGGAAAGGAGATTCTGTCAAGATAGAGAGCCAGGACATTGCTAAGTAACAAGGCCACAAGGCAGAATCACAGGCCAGAGGCCACAACTCTGCTGCTGCTGCTGCTGCTGCTGCTAAATTGCTTCAGTCGTGTCCGACTCTGTGCGACCCCATAGACGGCAGCCCCCCAGGCTCCTCTGTCCCTGGGATTCTCCAGGCAAGAATGCTGGAGTGGGTTGCCATTTCCTTCTCCAATGCGTGAAAGTGAAAAGTGAAAGTGAAAAGTGAAAGTGAAGTTGCTCAGTAGTGTCCGACTCTTTGCAACCCCATGGATTGTAGCCTACTAGGCTCCTCTCTCCATTGGATTTCCCAGGCAGAAGTATTGGAGTGGGTTGCCATTTCTTTCTCCAGGCCACAACCCAGGCCTCACCAAAATCTTGAAGAAATTTTTTGATGTTGCTATCTCTTTCTAGGGACAAAGAATTTTGTCTCCCTGCCAGAATGATAATTGAGTGAATTTATGGCTTTGGTAAGTTCACTCGTAGCCCAAGTTTCACTGCTAAAGAACAATGAAAACATCATCATGATGAACAGACAATTCTTTGTAAATTATGTGTAAGACACTGGCCAGGCAGCAGGTGAACAAAGAGGGAGAATACATGATTTGTACTCATAGGATTGTCTATCCTGAGACAAAGCACATACACTTAAATACATCCATTCATTTTAGCAAACAAAACCTGCCAGAAAACACAGACTGAGTGCTAAATGAGTGATATGTAAGTAGCTGACCATACGCCTCAGTTTGCCCCAGCTCATGCCTGTTGTTGCAGAGTAATTGTACCCTCTGTAACTCTCAAATATCACAGTTTAGATAGTAAATTATATGGTCACACTGTGTATAGACCAGTGGTCTAGGAATTAAGGGGAGGGAGTCCTGATCAGTGGGTAAGGCAGTTAGTGGGGAGTTCATGGAACTGGCAAAACTTGAGTTGGGTCTTGACAGAGGCACGAGGAGAGCGTTCTACAAGAGAGTATCTAGAGCAAAGGTACCTCCATGGATGTGGGAATAAAGATAGCCATGGCCCAGCTCCAGGGGACACTGTTCACATTATGTCTCTGTGCCTGATGCCCTCTGGATTGTGCAAGCGTTGGCTCTAAGGATGTGTCTTATTTGGGAAACAATTACACGATCACTGTAGCTGGAGAAGAGAATTTGTGTAGAGGATGTGTATGAGGTAAGAATAGAAACAAGCAAAGAACAGAGAGTGGTGGATATTAAATGCCAGATTAAGAAATCTAAATTTTTATCCTGTGGTGGGCTGGAATTTAGCTGAAGAGGTTTGAGCAGGAAATGATACTTTCAACAAAAAAGGTTTTAGAAGATTAGTATCCCCAACTAAAGTGTTTAGTGTACCGAAAGAAGAAGAACTTGCTTCAGAAGTGTTGGAGAGACTTCCCTGGTGATGCAGTGGTTAAGAATCAGCCTTCCTAGGCAGAGGAGGGGGGTTCAATGGCTGGTCCAGGAGGATTCCACTTGGCTCGGGGCAACTAAGCCCAACAAGAGAAGCCCTCAGTAACTGAAGAAAGCCCATGCACTGTAATAAAGAGCCCACATGGCACAAAAACAGTGTTGGAAATACCTACGAGAGAAGTGTTAAGTGTCTACAGTCGTGGCAATAGAAAGAAATATGAGGAGACAGACGAGAGAATTTGCAGACGGGATTGATAGTATGTTGGTAACTGGGCCAGTGATGTGAGGAGAGGAGACAATCAAGAATGACTCAAAATTTAGATCCTGAGAACTGAGAAAATGATAGGATCAGTGATAAATGTGGCAGAGTTGAGAGAAGTTAGCTTTCAGGGGACGTAGAGGAGCTCTCCTCCACACACATTGAGACATCCATTTGGAAGCATCTGACAGGAAGTACTGGAGCTGAGAGAGGCAGTGATAGCTAGAGATGTGGGTTTAGGAATGCTGTAGATCATTGGAAAAGTTTTCTCCTTCAATATCAGAAGTAGTAGGCAGCCCAAATTATCATTTGAATTACAATTATATTTTGTAGAGTAGGAAGGAATACAACTTGCCAGGACTGCAGAAGAGAGATCCCAGAGGTGGAAGGACACAGAACAGCGTGTAGTCAGGAGGAACAAAGCAAAAGAAAGTTTCAAGCTTGAGAGGCTGACTGACAGAACCAAACGCTGCTCAAGGAGGACTAAGCTGAGAAAATTCATAGTTTTGGGTGGTGAGGATGATATGATTCTTTATTGTAATTGTGGAAGTGGGCTCCATGTTATAAGGGTTAAAGGATGTGAGATGAGGATTTAAGGGACATAATAAATGAAGGCTGGTCTTATGAGAAACTTGGCAGTAAAGGGAAGAAAAAAAATATGATGAAAGTTCAAGGATTAGCCAGGATTAAAGAAGGACTTTTTTAAAGAATATGATAAGGAATTTATGTTCTATATTAGACTGTAGATGGCACTTTATTCGGAGAAGGTGATGGCACCCCACTCCAGTACTCTTGCCTGGAAAATCCCATGGATGGAGGAGCCGGGTAGGCTGCAGTCCATGGGGTCGCTAAGAGTCGGACTCGACTGAGCGACTTCACTTTCACTTTTCGCTTTCATGCATTGGAGAAGGAAATGGCAACCCACTCCAGTGTTCTTGCCTGGAGAATCCCAGGCAAAGGGAAGCCTGGTGGGCTGCTGTCTATGGGGTCAAACAGAGTCAGACACGACTGAAGTGACTTAGCAGCAGCAGCACTTTATTTGCTTGGAATAAATTCTGATTTTTAAAATTGCTCATAGTACCTTTCTTCTTTTGAACTCCAGGCAAGAAGCTTACTAGAGCAAGGAAGGAAAAAAAATACAGATAGGAAAAGAACTGATAAAAGAATTCAACAGTTAGTCATCAATAGGTGATACAAATAGACCCAATCTCTTGCATGTAACCTGGGCCCCTTTCTGTTCAAGTGGGAAGTGTATGTATCTGTAGCTGGGGCATATATTTAAGTTATGAGAGGACAATTCTAAAATCCCAAGAATTTGTGGTGTTTTGTTTTTGAGGGTTCTCTAAACCCCGAAATCATCCCCCAGTTAAGAACCTTCAGTGGCCTATAAATTTCACATCCATTCTGCTTGCCACTTCCTCGGCCACCACCATAGTTCAGGCCCCCAGTGTTTCTCACTTTGACTGCTAGAATAGCCTGTCTCCTGTCTCCCTCTCCAGCTCTCCTGAGCACTGCTGGCAGATTAACTTCCTAAAGCACAGCTCTGATACTATCTGTGCCTTGCTTAAAAGCCTTCAACAAATTCCTACTGTCAAATGAAATAGGTACAGGCCCCTCACCCTGGCTTTTAAAGCCAGCTACAGTAGGGCTTTGACTTAGCCTTTCTGTCCTAATCTCCACAATTTTCTTATATTCAAATTGATTTATAGCCATGAAAAAGAGAGAGTCAGTTGGTCTTTCTACCAGGATTGGTCATGTGAAATTTCTCCATGAAAAACAACAGGGACTTCCCACAGAAAGGAAGGTAGAAGGTGTGGGGTCATTTCCCATGTCTTGTTAAATATGATCTTACTATCTGAACTCTTTTCCAAAATTTTTTGTTTGCAAGTTGTATAGGGCATTTACCAGAGCCTGCATTATATTAGTGGAGAAGGCAATGGCACCCCACTCCAGTGTTCTTGCCTGGAGAATCCCAGGGACGGGGGAGCCTGGGGGCTGCCGTCTATGGGGTCGCACAGAATCAGACACGGCTGAAGTGACTTAGCAGCCGCAGCAGCAGCAGCATTATGTTAGAGTCATCTGTGTGCTTCTCCTCTCTCCACCTTATGGGAGTGAGTGTAGTCTGAGGACAAAAAGTCCATGTCCTCATCTTTGATTGCCTCCACAGCCTAGTACTATGCCTTGCACTAGGGGCATTCAATACATTAAAAAAAAATTCCCTGACTATTTTGGAAAGAGGTGGTAGAGCCTTAAATAACTTTGTCTTGGCCCACTACCTCTCAATATGTCCTCACTCAATCCTATGCAGGTGCAAATGTTTTTATTTTTCATGTAGCAACTGTATGTCCTTTGCATCGGCAGGTGGATTCTCTACCACTGAGTCACCTGGGAAGTAAATTATAAATAGCTAGAAGATAGGAACTTTTTCTTGTTTAGTGTGTGCATGTGACATTCAACTTAAGGATTTATGTACATAGCTCTCAATAAATATTTTATAATAATAATTTTAATGATAAATCCATTCACAGTGGTTTATTTAATAAATCAAGTGTTCTTTTAAAAAAATGTTCTTTTATATGGGACTTCCCTGGCAGTCTAGTGGCTAAAATTCCATGCTTCCACTGCAAGGGGCATAGGTTCAATCCCTGGTCAGTGAATTAAGATCCAGTATGCTTCATGGCCAAAAATAAAAGCAAAACAAAATTGAGGTATAATTGACTTACCTATTTCAGTCGTATAATATAATGATTTGATATTTGCATATCACATAAGCATATATACAAATACCATATATATTGATATATATTTGTATAACAGTATTTGTATTGCTGTGAAATGAGGTCCTAGTTAACATCTATTACCACATAATAGTTACAAATTTTTTTTCTTATGTTGAGAACTTTTACCATCTACTCTCCTAGCAACTTTCAAAAACGCAATACAGTATTATTAACTATAGTCACTATGCTATACACTGAAACCTTACCCATGACTTACTTATTTTATAACTGTAAGTTTGTACCTTTTAATCTTCTTTGCCCATCTGATCCACCCCCCACCTCTGGCAACCAGTCTGTTCTCTGTACCTATGAGTTTGTTTTTTCTTTCTTTGTTTAAGATTCCACAAATGAGATAATGTAGGATTTATCTTTTTTGTCTGACTAATTTCACTTAGCATAGAGATCCCCTGGAGGAAAGCATGGCAACCCACTCCAATATTCTTGCCTGGAGCATCTCCATGGACAGAGGAGCCTGGCAGGCTGTAGTCCATGGCGTCACAAAGAGTGAGACACAATTGAGCAACTTAGCACAGTATCCTCCAGGTCCATCCATATTGTCACCAGTGGCAAGATTTCGTTATTTTTTTATGGCTGAAAAATATTCTGTGTGTGTGTGTATAAGTACACACATTTATTTATCCATTCATCCACTGATGGACACTCTTACATTGGTTCCATATCTTGGCTATTATGCATGGAGTGCAAATACCTTTTTGAGTTAATGTTTTCGTTTTCTTTGGATAAATATCTGGTGGTACCAAAAAGCAAAGTTGCTGGATCATATGGTAGTTCTATTTTTAACTTTTTGAGGAAACCTCATACTGTTTTCTGTAGTGACCACCAATTTGTCTTCCCACCAACAGAGCACAGGTGTTCCCTTTTCTCCATATCCTCACAACTCTTATTTCTTGTCTTTTTGCTAATAACCATTTTAATGGATGTGAGTGATACCTCGTTGTTTTGATTTGCATTTTGCTGATACTTAATTGTGTTGAGCATCTTTTCATGTACCTGTTGGCCATCTGTAAGTCTAGGGTCTTAAACTAGGATAGAAGAGTATGTAAAATTATGTCTAAAAATGTTTGATTTTCTCTGGGGGGAGGGTCCATATCTTCCATCAGATACTCACAGGTGTCTATCAAAGAAAAAAGACTAAGAGCCATTTTTATGAATTACTCCATCTATGGAAATGTTTTTACTTTGTCCCTATTCATTTCTTGCAAAAGAATATTTTAAAGTATCAGCAGTTGTCCCACAGACAATAGAACTAGCATGGATAGAATCACTTAGAATTAATTCCTGATGCTTCTTCCAAACCTCTATGCTCTTCTCACTTCTGCTAAGTGTCTTGCTTTGACTAGACTGAAGAACTGAATAATGCAGTCCCAGACATGCTGTATAAGGATCTCACCATTTGTTACATGCATCTTACTTTTCTCTCCTTTTAATATTAAGAGGGTTTTGCTATTTTCAAAAGAAATTTTTACTCTATGCTCACTATCAAAATCCCCAAGTAATCCCTTCTTTTTCATACCAACACTTTGACGGTCCCACAGTTTTGGTTAACAGTTTAAGAGGAAAAAACTCTTCTAACAGGGCCAGTCTCAACATTAGATCATTAACTTTTTCTGATAAACTTTAGAAAAAGGAAGTGGAAAGCAAGCTTTGATCTTATTATTAAAAACTTGCGTCTTGTTTAATTTTCTTTTTTACAAAAATGATCTCTTCCCTCTGCTTATTAATGATTTTTTTTCTGTATCTTTCTTTCTCTCTTATCCCGTTTGTGGTTCACTTAGCTGCAGTGGCTTAATTTAGTTAATGTTCTCATTAGTGCAACTTTTACTCCAGCAGATTTCCTGGGCTTTCACATCAGTGCATTTCCATATGATAAACTCCATTAACAAGTCTGAACATTCAGGGAAAAGAAGGCAGTCATTCAAAGCAATTGGCTCTACCTCACTTGCTCTCATCTTCTGATCCAACTTTCTTGGCTATTTTGGAGTTTCTTCAGCAGATAATTCCATCCGAAGAAAATGAGCACTGAGTTGTGGCATCAAAGCTGATGGCTGAACAGACTTATTTCCTAATAGGTACTGTCCATATATGTCATCACCATCAGTGAAAAATATATGTATATTTTTAGATTAAAAAAAACCACAATCCCTCAGAATGTTTTTTAAGTCATTTTTTTCAAATAGTGATGTAGATTTGTCCTGATATACTCATCTTTTTCTTCCAATCTCCATGGCTTCTCCAGGCATGGTTAGGAGAATTGTATTATCTGGGTTATGGAATGGAGAAGGCAATGGCACCCCACTCCAGTACTCTTGCCTGGAAACTCCCATGGACAGAGGAGCCTGGTAGGCTGCAGTCCATGGGGTCGCAAAGAGTCAGACACAACTGAACGACTTCACTTTCACTTTTCATTCTCAAGCACTGGAGAAGGAAATGGCAACCCACTCCAGTGTTCTTGCCTGGAGAATCCCAGGGACAGAGGAGCCTGGTGGGCTGCCGTCTATGGGGTCGCACAGAGTCGGACACGACTGAGCAACTTAGCAGCAGCAGAGTTATGGAGTCAAAAACCTAAATGAACCACAACAGACTATTTGATCTGACATCCTAAGTAATGTTTCTCAACCTATACTGTCAGATGGTAAAGAATCTGCCTGCGATGTGGGAGACTTGGGTTATATCCCTGGGTTGGAAAGATCCTCTGGAGAAGGGAATGGCTACCAACTCTTGTATTCAGGCCTGGAGAATTCCATGGACAGAGGAGCCTGGTGGGCTACAATCCATGGGATTTCAAAGAGTAAAACATGACTGAGTGAATGCCACTTTCACTGTATGTTGGTAATGACTAGAGAGTCTTTAAAAATTGATACTGGGGTCTCATCCCTAAAAGTTCTGATTTAATTGGTGAGGGTGGGATGTAGGAGTGGAGATCTTTAACAACTAATAATGTGTATGTGTGCGAAGTCCCATCCAACTCTTTTCAACCTATAGACTGTAGCCTGCCAGGCTCCTCTGTCCATGTGATTTTCCAGGCAAGAATATTGGATCGGGTTGCCATCTCCTACTCCAGGGCATCTTCCCCACCCAAGGATTGAACTCGTGTTTCCTGTGTTGGCAGGTGTATTCTTTACCACTGCACCACCTGGTCCCCAAAAGTCCCCAAAATCTAATACAGTGACAGGCAAAGTTGAGGGCCACCCCTCTAGAGTAAAACAGGACTAATAAAATCAGCTTCAATCAATGAGGCCAAAATAATGCTATCCCCATGATGTCATAATACTGTTGTAAGACAGTAGAGGGCAGAGTTGACAAATTTATATAAACTGTCTTAGGAAATGGTGATTAGTAATGTAATCTTCAGGTAATCTAACATAATCTAATGCAAATGTTGTACTCTGTAGTCATCTTTTGTCACAAAGCTTTCATTACTGCTAAAGTCAAATTACTTTTTGTATGTTGGAATTTACTGGGAAGCCCCTTAGTGATGCCTGATCGATAGTGTTATTACATAATTTGTGCATTTTTGAAAGAGCAAAGGGACACTATTGATGATTCTGCCAGGACAACAAGTATAAGTCACGATTGTCTTAGGTAAGGAACATGTCACCTCATGGTTACCATGCCTTCTGTGGGATCTAGTAAAAGAGCCAGAATTTGTAACATGGCTTAGGAAGTAAAGTAACCAATGGTAACTATGTACGTATGCTGATTATTACAGTCTTCAGTATTACATTTATGCATGTTCATCTATTACTGTTTAAGCATCTCGGGCAATTGAAAAGAAGGTAAAGATGTGCTTTTAAGTATCAAGCACTATACAGTCTGCTTGAGAAAAGAAAATTAATATATGAGGCTGCATGTTCCCCAAAGTTGAGTGATAATTGATGAGTATCAAGATTGATTAGGCAACCTTAGGAAAATCAAATAGTTAAGGCCGAAGAGGTAAAGAATACAAAGTTACGGAGATGATTAGCCTTGGATTGAATCCAATGGCTGGTCTGAAGCCTTGACAAGCCTTCCCACTGCGCATAAGATGTGTGAGGGAGTAAGCATGTATCAGGCAAATCCAGCATGTGATGACTGAGAGGATGGTGAAAAACAGGTCGGCTATGCCCAGTTTGTGTAACAAGAGCTGTCTTTTACCTTCAAGGCACATATTTATTTCATTATCTGAATTACTGATGAAACTATTCACTCATTGTTTTCCTTTAGTTCACGGCTGTTCTGTCCTTACCCTTACCCTCTTCTCTATCAAAACTTGCTCACAGGAAAGGATCTAATATCTGCTACTTATACTTAATGATATTTTCCCCAAATTAAAAATAATTTTGTCATTTGTTATGCAGATGTTCTATACGTACAAATAACCAAATATTATAGAAGAATAGAGAAGGAAGGAAGAATGACTCTTAATCCTATTAACTAAAAATAATGTAAGATTTTTTAGAGTATCCTTCCTTAGTCAATTTGGCATTATTTGATGGCTACTTAAACAGTATGTCATTATGTCCTTCCCTGTCAATAAATGTAAAACCATATCATCACTTAACTGGTTACATAGAATGTGTGTGTGTACCCACTATACTTGGTTTAATCAATTATCTTGTGATGAACATTGAATTCTCAATTTTTCCTTTTAAGAACATTACTATAATGAACGTCTAGTATGTTTTTACTACAAGTGTGAAGTATAGGAAGCTAGAGCTGAAAGAGTCCTTGGAGACTAGCTAGTTCAATGCTATCATTTTGTGGAAGAAAAACGAAGCCAGAGAAAGGATAACAGGGAGTAGAAGCCAGGTCTTTTGACTCTATCTACTGATCTTTTCAGACAAGCCTATTACCATCTTTTAAAAAATTGCTTGGCTATTAAAATGCCACTAAGTGGCATTGACTTTTCCTTACTCCAGTAACTGAAAGCCTGTACCTTAAAAGCTGACTCTTCCCAAGGTCATTTGCATTTTCATATTGGTTGTTAGTTATGGAATAAGTTAAAAAGATTCATATATAGATAATATTAGATCTTTGGAATGAGGGTAGGGAATGCCTTAAGTACTTGAAATAGTATGGGGCAAGCTCTGACTTCAATTTCTGGCCATATTTGAGAGAGGGGAGGAGGGGGAGTTGAGAAATTGGTTTAAGCAACAGTTGAGGTCAGTATTGGAACACTGATGTTCACTCACAGCTTTGAAACACTTCCAAAAGAAGGATCAAAAGCTTTCACTTATTTTGGTTTCTTCTATGGAAGGTCCTGGAGAAGGCAATGGCACCCCACTCCAGTAGTCTTGCCTGGAAAATCCCATAGATGGAGGAGCCTGGTAGGCTGCAGTCCATGGGGTCGCTAAGAGTCGGACAGAACTGGGCGGCTTTCACTTTTCACTTTCATGCATTGGAGAAGGAAATGGCAACCTACTCCAGTGTTCTTGCCTGGAGAATCCCAGGGACAGAGGAGCCTGTGGGACTGCCATCTATGGGGTCGCACAGAGTCGGACACGACCGAAGCGACTTAGCAGCAGCAGCAGCAGCATGCAAGGTCCAGAGCTAGATGCTTAATTAAGTGTAGTTTGATATTTAAGATGATGATAGAATAGAACAAGCAGCACTGAGTTGTTACTTGTACATACTCAGCATAATTGGGGCCTAAATTTTTAATCTAATTATTGACTTAAAAATTAGTCTATAATATAGATCATTTACATTAACTATCAAGGGAATTGTTAATTAAAAAACCCAAGAGATACTGCTTTATAGATAAATAACCCTTTTGTCAGAAAGGGATTTGGAGTTCTGTGTGATTTTTGGAGAATTACTTGAACTCTTGAGTTTCTTGGTTTCTTTGTCTGGCAATAAAGATAATGAGAGCAATTTACTTCATGTAATTGAATAAAAATGATTGTATGGCATTTGGCAAAAAGAAAATGATAAATCTTTTAAAAAATATAATTTGCCGTACACAAAGGAAAATGAAGAAAAATGATGTTTTTGATAAGAACTAGTTATTTTACAAAACGTATCATGTTTGAGTTTCTTGTAGACTTTAAAGTGCTCAAGAAATATTCAAGCAGAAGTTGAGCAGCTGCAGAAATATCCCACTGAATAGAAAATGAGATGAATTTGCAGAGGCAATGAAATCTTTCATTGTAATAACTTTCCAAATTTTATTGAAAATTTCCCAAAGGTTTTGGTTAATATTATGGAAAAAAAATGTGTAAACTTGGAAGCTGCTCACTTACAAATTAAAGCAATTAACAAGATCATTTATGCTGGCAATAATTATCACATAAGCACAAAATGGTTTAATGGTTGAATTGTTAGCACTCTAGCTGTCATTCTCTGTTAACAAACTCAAGTTTTAAATTATATTTTCTCCCCTTGATTTGAGTTCCTGGCCTGATAAATATTTATAAAAGGAGAGAACAAAGGTTTCAGGTTTAGATACTTCTGATTATCCACATATAGATAGATTATTCACTTTGTGGAGTACCCAAGACAGAGCGTTAATGTCAAAACAAGATCAACTCACTGCTTATAATGCTTTTTGATCCATCTTCCTATATTTTTAATCTTTTGGCATATTGGAGCATGGGGATTGAAGAGGGGCCACTGCCCAAGATGAAGTCTGAAAACAGCACTGAGATGGTGGAGTAGCCAGAGACAAAGTTCACATATCCGAACCATCACTATTTTATTTGCTGTAGCTCATTATTGGAGAAGCAGACGCCACGCACACCAGTACTCTTGCCTGGAGAATTCTATGGGCAGAGGAGCCAGGTGGGCTACAGTCCACGGGGTCGAAGAGCTGGACACAACTGAGTGATTAACACTTTATGAATGAAACATTGGAAGATGGCAGATGAACTTGGTAGTGGGTGTGAACATAAGGCCTACTTGATTGATTCCATTTCTCATTCACAGACTGTAAGTTCAGATGTGAATGTGTCAAGGTGACTGAGGAGTTGGTGAAATTCAGACATAAATACTACCAACTATGTATTAGAGATGTGAATTTATTTAGATAACTGCCTAAACATAAATAGGAGAATGATTCTCCTTAGAAAAATCACAAATATATATTTTTACATCAAATAGAAATAACCTTGAATTACCTACTTCTTTGGCTGACCTCCAGAATTGCAACTCTCTTTCAGTTTCCATGATTTGTTTATTCACTAATTTATTCATTCCCTCATTCACTTGTCAGGCCTGTATTAAGTATATCTTGTGTGACAGAAACTGTGCTAAGTCCTGGGAAACTTAAAATGGTATTCCAAAAGCAACAGGGAGCCACTGGATGACTTAAAATAGTGGAGTGACATGATCAGATTTCCTTTTCTGAAAGTGTATTTTGGCTACTCTGTGGGGGAAGGATTGAAAGAAAGAGAAACTGGAGAATGGTACAACAATTAGGAGGCTTATAAGAAGCAATTCATGTGAGAAAAGATGAGGTCTGGGTTATGGACTAAATTATGGCCCACCCCCCAAATTCATATGTTAAAATGCTAGCGCCCCAGTACCTGAGAAAGTGACCAGATTTGGAGACAGAGCCTTTAAAGAGGTAATTAAGGTAAAATAAGATCATATGGCTAGCCCTAATCCTGTATGGCTAGTGTCCTCACAAGAGAGATTAGGACACAGACACACAAGGGAAAGACCATGTGAAGACAGAGGGAAAAGATGGCCACCATCTTTGACTTGTAAACCAAAGAGGGTCAGAAGAAATAAACCTGCCATTATCTTGATCTCAGACTTCTAATCTCCAGCATTGTGAGAAAACAAATTTTGCTATTTAAGTCACCCAGTCTGTGGTATTCATCACGGAAGCCCAAGCAAACTATTAATAATACAGCCTGAACAAGGCAATTGCAGAACAGAAGTGTCTTCAGACATCAGTTTATCAGCACACCCCAGTATAAGCCTGGTATTACATATGCACAAACTCACATCCTTTAGGGAACAGAAAATCTAATCCTGAAAAGGAAGGAAAGCTCAGGCTCAGCTATGGAAGGAAAGATGCTCAAAGCCTGGTTAGTTCTTCCATGCACTGGTGCATAACAGGATGTAAGCCTTGCTTTTCCACTTCTTTCCATTATTGGAGGGAAATTTGAAATCAGTTTCACTTGCCGCTTTAAAGAGTGGTCAGTTTGGTATTTAGCTGTCAGATATTGAGAATATTAGATCTTTGGAATGAGGGTAGGGAATGCCTTAAGTACTTGAAATAGTATGGGGCAAGCTCTGTTCTGTTTCAGGCACTGGAAGGCGAAGTTTGGTCCTTTGTCCTCAGCGCCCCTACATTGTAAATGGTTTTCCAACAGGTCCTGATGCTGCTTTGTTTTTGAAATTTGAGGAGAGTGTGGTTCCCCTAGATGTTACCAGAAATAGAATGGAAATTTCAGCCAGATTTTATGAAATGCATCTCTTGGTGACAAGGTAAATGAAGGAACATTTAGTTTTTCAAGTCCTAAGCACTATTTTGAAGTTTTCTCCTCATTACCATGAGTCCTTGATTTTTCCATTGTTAGCAAGAATTTGAATGAAGGGAATATTGGGTAGGGTTGGGTTTATTTGGTTTGGTATTTCTGTCTTTAAGTAGCTTTCTGATACATGTTCATTTCTAAGTCACAGTAGTTTTAAATTTCAAACAAATAACTTTGGTTTTGTGATTCAGTAAAAAATAACTTTAGGATTAATTCCATTCAAGGCACAGGAAGTTAGTCTAGCCTATATTCTTGGTTTATGGTTTAATTTTTTCACATTCTTGGGTTTTAATTAAATCAAATTAAGTCATAAATCTTAAACTATACATAAAATTTGTAAACTATATTTAAAAATCTCCATCTTGCTTTAAGCTACTTTTACTGAATCTGAAAACTCATAGTTTTCTTCAACTCTGAGAAATTTTGTTCTACTTTCTCCTTATAATCATCTCATCTATGCTCTCTTTTCTCTTCTTTTGTAACTTCTATTGAACAGATACTGGGCTTGAGGATCTTACCTCCATGGCTTTCAACCATTCTCACAAACTTCTAATCACCCTGTTTTTTGCCCTGTGTTTGAGGAGAATTTGTTTCCACTAATCTGCTCTTCGACTTGATCAGTTCTTCTGATCAGCTAATGGATTTTAAATTTCAGGAACTACTTTTTAAATTTCTATGTTTTCTGATTATTTTAATAGATACAATATCCTTTCAAGTCTTGCTGAATAAAATTTAAAATCATTTAAAATTTATCTTCTGTTTCCTTTTCTTAGCTTCCTCTGATAATATCTCTTTGTTAGTTGAGTTTTGTGCTTTTCTTTCATGGTATCAGCTCCCCTCCTCAACAGAATCTTTGGTGATTTTGATTGTCCGATCATCTTTTATTTGAGAATCAGTTTGCTTGCCTGTTCTGTTAATCAGAGCCTCTCTTCAGGAACTGTGAATGAAGGGCACAGAAAATGCTATCCAGAGAGAGTGAAAGTTCCCTCTCCCTTCCAGGGGTCAGTGGATACTTGGACTCTGCCCCTTGAGTCCCAATATCCCCACTGACTTCATCCCATAGGCAAACATTTGATATCTAATGCCAGGAGGGGAAGAGGCACTTCAGTGAATTATTCTATCCTAGGTTCCTCTCTACCTCTTGTATCCTTTGACTCCTGCTTGGAATCCCCCTAAAATGATTCCTTCTCTGGAACCTGCTTTGATTTCCTCTCATTTTGTTTTTCTCTAGATCAGGTCCTGTCTTTTATATTTCAGGATTTCCTAAGAATTTTTGGAAAATTGATCACATTTTTTCTTATTTCCTTGTGCTGTTAGGTTTCTATTCTCTTTCAGACATATATATATATGTATATATATATATATATATATTTTTTTATGAGATTTGGGATGGAAGAGAAGGTAGATGTGTGGGCTCAACCCACCATCTTGATCCAATCTCTATGTATTATTTTCTTTATTATCTCCAACTGTTTACCAAATAATACAAGCTCAATGTAAAAAATTTAGAGAATACAGAAATAGAAAACTCCTTCCTGTGTCAGATTCCTCTAATGTCCCAACTTATATCCTCTTTTCTCCTACTGATTTTAGCTGGAGCTGGGTCAACATTTCTGTGAGAGCTTACCCTCTCTTCCTGTATAAGTAGAAGTCCCAATTCTTGGTTGACAACTTCTGTCTCAAATGCACACCTTCTCTCTGGCCCTGGAACTGTAGACTGCCTGTTAGGAGTTTGCTCAGTTGCTCAGAAGTGTGGGATGTCAATATGGAATAGGGGGTTAGGGTGGCAGCCCCTTGACCAATCAGGATGAGGGCCAATCTCCCACCTTTCCTTTAAAAAAATCAATTTACCTATTTATTTTTGGCTCTGCTGGGTTTTCACTGCTGCACCAGGCATGTCTCCAGTTGTGGTGAGCAGGGGCTATTATTGTCCAGCGGCAGTGTGTGGGCTTCTCATTGCAGTGGCGTCTCTTGTGGAGCATGCGCTCTAAGGGCATGAGGGCTCCGGTATTTGCAGCACCTGGGTTCAGAATTGCAGCTCGAGGGCTCTGGAGCACAGGCTCAATAGTTGTGACTCATGGGCTTACTTGGCGCTTCCCAGGTGGTTCAGTGGTAGAGACTCAGCCTGCCAATGCAGGAGACTTGGGTTCGATCCCTGGGTCGGGAAGATCCCCTGGAGGAGGAAATGGCAACACACTCCAGTATGGACAGAGGAGCCTGCAGGGCTCCGTGGGGTCACAAAGAGTCAGACACGACTTAGCAGCTGAGCACAGGTACATGAGTTGGTTGCTTTGTGGCATGTTGGATCTTCTTAGATTAGGGATTGAACCCATGTCTCTGGCACTGGCAGGCTGACTCTCCACTACTGAGCCACCAGGGAAGCCCCCTGATGGACAATTCCAGGAGACTTTAGGTACTCTTCTCAGAAAGTCCCTACAGAATTAATCCCGGCTGCCCACAACAATGACTTCAGTTATGAACCCTTATATGAGCTTGTCCTTCTTACCTATTTCACTCTGCCCAATTTCTCATTCCCACTCCCTGGGATCTGCCATTTCCCCCTCTCATTTGACAATACCCTTTTCCTCTGTACTTCTGTACTTCCTCTCTCCCGCAGTCCTAATTTATCATTTCACTGTAACTCTATTAGCTGTAAAGCATTTGGAGATGCTGTCAGGATAACAGGCTCTGGAGCAAATGAGGTTGTATTGAATTATTTAGCTTTCAGCTGAAGTGGAGATAACTAAAGCAGCTGGGCTGGTTTGTAAAATCCTGGGGTAATCTGTCCACTGATTTGGTGCTTTTATCATATTAATTTTTTCCTCATGGTTGAAAATTATAAATTTTAGGGCTATAAAGAAATATATGTGGGCAACTTCAGTTTAGAGCCACAAACCTAAAGCTAAAAAATTATCTGTTTCTGTAGTATATAATTATGTAGCTGCAGAGCTGCAATTCTAGGGAATCATGAATTTATTTAATAAGTTTATTCACACAAGGCTTTTTAAAAACATAAATACATAATTTACTCCATTTTTTTCTTTCAAAAATAGATCCAGGATTTCTACTTGAGATATATGATAGTCTCAGCCTTTGAAGCTGGCCTGTTTTTCTTGAGTGTTCCTTGCCAAAATTTGGTTCTTAATTTTTAAATGAAAGAGACCTTTTTGTTTGTAACTCAGTAAAAAAAAAAACAACAAATGAACTCTTAAATGTTATCAGAAAGGGAAAGGGGTGGATCATTGCTAATCTAATGCGTGACCACAAATATTCTTCTATTATCGTCCTTATATTGCTAGAATGTCTTGCGAAATTGAGCTTAATAAGGGCCCAGAAAACAAGATGGGGGTGTGGAGAGTTGTGTGGCTTTGTGACATCTGTGGGGTTTGCCCCACTTAGCACAAATCAGGGTCTAAATACTCACTCTCAAGACGTGTGACTGCAGCAGGAAGTGAAGTATCTTTGCATATGTTCAGTATATAGACTAAGCACTCACATCTGGCATTTAAACACCCTTTTCCTGGTGAATCCTGGAAAACAGCATAATTATACTCCCAAGCAAATAACTCAGGAGCAAGACTGTTCCGTTGTAAAGAACACCAGGCATCATCAAAGTTAAAACTCTTTTCTACATCTTTGCACTTCACATCGCCACTGCCATCTCCAAAACACCTGAGATTCCCTGGGCTGTTGTCTCGGTAGAAACAGTCCCAGCATGGCTGATGGAGAAAAGAGATGAAAACTGCCGCAAGGTGTATCACCGAGGCTTACTGAACAATGACCTTGTAGAGTAAGAAAGTCAGAAAGTGGACAGCCTTGCAAGCTGCCACTTCTGTGTCTCTCCCGAGGTGAGCGGAGGTGCTGTTGTCTTTCCTCTTTGGCACCAGCGTTTCTAGTGTTTTCTCGGGCCTACCGCATCCCACCCCACCCAGGCTTGCGGTGAGGAAGCCTCGGCTCCCTGGAAACCAGGGCCGGCCAGAAGGTGTCGGTGGGCCGGGGTGACAGCTTGCCTGTTGATTACAGTCCCTGTAACGTGCAAGCCATGGAACTGCGCACTGTGCCCCTCCGGCTTTGCGGGGTCCGCCCAGACCACATCAGGTTTGCAAACAGAGACACCGAGCTCTCGGGCTGGGGGCGAGGGTCTCCGGCCCAGTGCCCACGCCAGCCCTCCCACGTCTGCTCTTACTGCCAGCCCTGAGAAACCTGCCCCACACTGCGCTTTCTAACACATCAGCCCCCGGGAACAGTCTGTCGCTCCCAAACCCGCCGCAGCGAGGGCGCGCTGCCCGGGCGCCCGCCTCGCCTAACCTACGGCCTCAGCGGGTCTTTTAACATATTTGAAAAGCCTGACTGTATACAGTGGGGACGCGGGGTAGGAAAGGTTGGAGGGCTCATCTTCCTGGCCAGGCTTGCCGCTCTGGGTGCACGAATTAGGCCGGAGCTGCAGCCAAATCTTTTCCCCGCTGCAAGGGGCTCGGGGTAGCGCGCGGTGAGGGGAGGTGAGGGGCGATGGGGGCGCTGCGGACTCCTCCGGCTTCGGGTGGCTGGGACTCGGGCCGTCCTCCGGGAGGCGGAGGCTGGCCGGGGGAGCAGGGCGGAGGCCGGGCAGGTGGCCCGGGGCTCGGAGGCTGATTGGCAGGTGCGGGAGTGGGTGGGGAAGGCGGGGGCTGGGCCTGGCGCTGCGGGAGGCTGCGGCCCCGCCTCTCCGCCCGCGCCGCCGGACTATCTGGTCCCGGCAGCAGCGATGTCCCCCGGCAGGAATGTCCCTCCTCAGATAATGTTATTTATATCTCTGGGCGGGTCCGCGGCTCGGCAGCACCAGGCGCCCGGCGGCCGCTGTGCCAGGAGCCCCGCGCTGCCCTCCTCCCCCTACGCAGCCGCCGCTGCCTCCCCCGGGCTCGGGGTGGCCGCCGCTACAGCCCCAGCGCAGGTGAGTCCCGGGAGGGCCCGGCGGCCGCAGGGAGCTGGGTGCGGGTGCGGATGCGCGAGGCTGGGGCGCGCGGCGCGAGCGCAGAGAAGGCGCTGGGCCCAGGGGGCGCGTGACGCACGGCGCCCAGGGGACCGGGTGGGGGCCCAGCCCTGGGTGCCGGGCGAAGAGCCCGCGGGAGGCCCTGGCGGCTGCGGCAGAGATCGCCCCGGGGCGCGGGAATCCGCGTGGGTTTCGGAGGCGCTTAGCAAGCGGGGCGCTTGCTTTGGAGAGCCGGATTCTGGAGCATCGCCCGGGGGCGCTGGGAGGGCGGTGAGCGGGATGCGTGTTCTGGTCCCGGGGCTGCTTCCCCCAGAACCCTGGCGTGGGGACGAAGAGGGTTCTGCCTTTAGCCTGTCCGACCTCCCCGCTCCCCTTTCGGCTGGGTTTCTCAGCCCTGGGGCTGCTCAGATTCTCTCTTCTGGGGAACTTGTCTGCGCGCTGCTGGCAGCTCCGCGCTCAGGCAGGGAGGGAAGGGCAGCCGAGGGGCCCGGGGAATCTAGCAGAGTGGCCGGGTATAGCCCCAAAGAGAGGAGCTCAGCATGCCCCAAACCATCCTCCAAAGACCCTTACCCTTGCACTCCTAAAGAGTTCCACTCCTCCAAGCTGCTACACTCTACAGTCACCCACCTCACCAGTTCCTCTTTCTCCAACAACTTGGCCCTGAGAAACAGCAGAAAGTGGGAGAAATTAACAGCGTTAAAATAATCCCCAACTTCCACCAACTCGCCCATACTTCCAAGGGTGGGGAAGTAGCGGCGTGCTTGAGTACCGTTTCCGTGACAACGAGCCCCAGGTAGGGTTCTTGATTTTCAGCCTATTAATATCCAAACCACTGTTTTCAGTGAGCAATTAGAGGCGCCAGGAGTTAATAATAACACGCTGAAAGAAAATGAAAAGAAGCCACAATTTAGTTTCTTAGATGCTTCAGCTGGGGGTGGTAGTGGTGGATATATAGTGACAGTATTTTTGCATCCAGAACTCCTGTGCCGAGAGTCTAGGCTGTCACTTCCAGGTAGGAGGCAGCCGTGCAAGACACAGCGCTGAGTTAGTCACGATCTATATACTTAAGTTCCTAAGGAAAGTGATTCAGGTGGCTCTTTAATGAGAGGAGTCTGCAAATCAAAACTTTTAGGCACCTGTATACTATCTACTACCCGATTCTTAGTTTCACAGATGGTACCAAATTTTATTCTAGAATTCCCTCTTTGATCACCCTCTGATCCTATGACCTAGAGTAGGTCATTTCCTATTCCAGGTTCAGACTTTAACTCTTATGCTAGGAGACCTGGGTTCCAGAATGTCTTGGGCAACTCTTTTTTTTTTTTTTTGTAAATGCAAAATATTTAAGAGTGCTGACTGCTCAGTACCCAGCACAGCTAGGCTTGTACTTTCCCAAAGGCTGTGTGCTAATTAGAAAAAGAAATATTAAGCTCACACTGAAGAAAAGCCCACCAGCCTTGAGACCAACTGACTTCTCAAAGGTGGGTCATTTACACAGAACTTTATTAAACCCTGAAGTTAAGTATAGCCGAAAGACATCAGCCCTACATTAAAAAAAATGTGGCCTTTAGACACATCCCCGCCCTATAGCTCTTGCCCTTAGCTTTATAGGTGGTCCAGTCACAATGACTGGGGATGAGCCAGTCCTGTTAATCCCAGTTCTCGGAAGACTCAGTCCCCTTGTGGAATTGAAAGCACCCCAGACCTCCCAGGCATCCAGGATGGGCCTCCGTGCACAGGCATATCAGGTTTTCCTGAGTGGCTTGCTCTGCTGAGAGCTGGAATACCTTTTGGACCACCTTTTGCTCTGGTCATTGCTTCTTCCAACTTTTCTAAAGGTGTCTTTTAGCAGAATATCTGCTAGATGGTTAGCTTCAGGGTAGGTAAAGGTTGGCCGGAGGCAGACTCCCACCTGGGATCCTATATGACAAACTAAAAATGACTGTTTTTGGCAAACTAGCTGTGAATGAAAGTTTTGAGCTAAATTAAAAATCTGATGAATCTGCCACAGTTCTGGACATAGGCTGTTTTTAGTAAATAAAAGTAATGGACTTTTTTTTTTCTTTTTCTGTTTTTTTTTCCTGGTTTCATTCACTTTATTATTCTCTTTATAAAATTATGTGGTGGCTACAGCTGGGGCCTGGGTCCTCTGCACGGAGACTCTGGTGTGGGTGTCCTTGACCAGGCGGCCCAGCTTGGTAACAGGGAGCCACTCTTTGTCCTCGGCCTTGCCTCCGCGAGCTCCGTGGCCTCTGCCCCGGCCCCGACCCCGGCCGCGACCCCGGCCCCGGACGCCACTACCGAAGCCTCCGCGGAAGCCACCTCGGCCTCCCATTCCAGGGCCCCCGGGGCCTCCGGGGCCTCCGGGCCCTTCCGCAGCACCGGCGTCATCCGCCATTTGGTGTTTTCACGAAGAAGTCTTTTTCTGTTTTTTATATACCAAACCAATGCCTAACCTGGTACCTGGCTGTGGTGCAAACTCAGTTAATCTTTGTTGAATGAATGAGAGAATGAGTAAATGAATGCTCAGACTTTACTTTATGTTATTCTACTCAGTTGTCACTGCAAGGTAGCTCATATTATCAGCATTTTACAAGTGAGGAAACAGGTTCAAGGAGATTAAATAGTTTGCCTCACATCACACAGCTGATGAGTGGTGGGTCTGGGATTCAGACTCAGCTGGTCAACCTTCTTTTTGAGGTTTGGCAGGCAGCAGAGGATACAGAAGTACAAGGTGAAAAGAGCTGGTTATAGGGTTGTCACTTAGCTTCCCAGTCTTTCACTCTCCAGACTTTGGGTGATAATTCTGCATTCATCAGAGAAGCTTTAAAAATATTGCTGAAGGGACAGGGCACCTCCCAGACTGTTCCCGCCAGTGCCCCCTTCCCCATGGCAAGCCACTGCTGACCCATCCTCCACAGGAGATCCTCTAACCCTAGCAGGATGAAGCTTGCTGTTCTGAACCAAACCTGCAAAGCCCCCAAGGTTCACTTTCAACTCACATGGGTTATTTCTCTCACACGGTGGCCACTTTCTGGAAGATCTGTTTTGCAGGAATAAAATGATCATGAATATCAATCAGTCAACACTTTGAGGAAGAGCAGCTATCAATGTTAAAATAAGCTATTTACATCCTGTTGTAAAAAACACATACATATTGCTGAAAGTGTTGGAGACCCACTTGCTTAGAGGTATTTAGCCATGCCCATTATGTGCCTGTCATTGTTTCAAGGACAGAACTGTAATTTTGGCAATAGTCAAAGCATGGATTTTTTTTTGAAAACAGATTTTCCTTTCAATCGTGGATGTGGCCAGGAGGGCTTGATGATGCATGGGGACAGGGTGATAGGACAGGAGATGATTATAAAAAATTCATGAGGCAACGCTATTGGACTGGGAAGGGACCTTGGAGGTCACTGAGTCTAGCCTTCTATTTGTGTAGCTGTTTGCTTAAAGGTGAGACCTAACTGTAACATACCTAATGATTTACGTGCAGTGGTGGTATGGACCTTCCCTGCTTATCATTTTAGCCTATTTCTTTCCTTTCTCCCTCTCAAGGCCAGTATTGGGTTTATTTCCTGAAGTTCTGCCTCATATTAAACCACTGCCATTTTCTTTCCTTTGAGAGAGATTGTAAGAGGGTATATTTTCATGTCCAATACTTCCATCCTAGTAAAATCTTTAAAAGGTATTGGAGATAGGATAGAAGACATGAAGGGGCATTCAACTCTAAACTGCTCCATAACCTCCCCATTGCCTGTTAGGTGTACAGATGTATATGTTTTTGCACAATAGGTATTAATATCTTGAGACAGTACAGATTTTAAGACAATTATGTAGCATTTCTGAAGCAGTGGAGAAAGAAAAGACTTTAGAGAGTTATTGGGACTGTCAAATACCTATTTTAATCTAAACTCAGTTGCTAAATAGCTCTTGAAGTATGTTGTTCCAAATTTCAAAATCAAACACAAAATTATGCTCTCTGTTCAAAACCTGAAACGGTAGGAAACGTGACCAGTGGGAAGTTTAGAGTGATATAAAGTACATTTCTTCATAATTTTTAAAATAACCTTGACCTGCAGATTAATATTTATCAATTGACTTGGGAGGATCAAGAAGGAAAGTAACTCTGCTGTGTGGGCTGATGAGAAATTTAATTTTGGAATGAGGACTGGCAGGGAAGTTCATGGATACTGGGTGCCGAAATCATATGGATATGACTAGTTAAAAATTACCCTGGAAAGAAATATGTTATCTTAAAAGTAGTTTATATCGACTTAGTTTTTTTTTTTAAAATTTTTAACTATTTTAGTATTTATTTTGCTGGACAGATTTTTAGATTCGCATTTTTCTCTAAGAATTCTGTAGTTCCCCACAATCCTTAGATGTCCATGAAGACTTCTTTATACTCACAAATAGATTCAGGGAAAACTGATAACTCTTAAATATGTGGATTTTTCATCCAGTTTTGCGTTTTAATGTCTGTCCTCGAGATTTTGTCATTTTCTTCACAGAGGCTTTCCCTTTCCTTTTAAGTCTCTTGCTAGATTTTTTTCATATGTATAGTAGTTATTTTTATTTATTTTTTAAATTTTCTTTATTGTGTTGGTTTTGCCATACATTGACATGAATCCGCCATGGGTATACATATGCTCCCCCTCCAGAACCCCCCTTCCTCCTCCCTCCCGATTCCCTCTCCCTGGGTCATCCCGGTGCACCAGCCCCGAGCATCCACCCTGGGCTGGCGATTGATTTCACATATGATAATTAACATGTTTCAATGCCATTCTCCCAAATCATCCCACCCTTGCCCTCTTCCACAGAGTCCACGAGACTGTTCTGTACATCTGCGTTTCTTTTGCTGTCTCGCATGCAGGGTTCTCGTTACCATCTTTCTAAATTCCATATATATGTGTTAGTATACTGTATTTTTATTTTTCCTTCTGGCTTACTTCACTCTGGATAATAGGCTCCAGTTCCGTCCACCTGAGTAGAACTGATTCAAATGAATTTTTTTTTAATGCTGAGTAATATTCCATTGTGTATATGTACCACAGCTTTGTTATCCATTCGTCAGTTGATGGGCATCTAGGTTGCTTCCATGTCCTGGCTATTGTAAACAATGCGGTGATGAACACTGGGGTACATGTGTCTCTTTCAATTCTGGTTTCCTCGGTGTGTATGCCCAGCAGTGGGATTGCTGGGTCATATGGCAGTTCTATTTTACAGACAGCTGTTCAGTTACTCCTCTGCTTTGGATAAGAAATCTGGGGAGGAAGAGTAAATGCAGTGGTCTGTGTGCCAGGATTGTCATGTAGCATTTGCTGGGTTTATCACAGAGAGGCAGTTTTCACTCTAACAACCCCAGAGGTGAGGGTTACCTGGTTTCAGAGATGGAGATGGTGATTGAGGGAAGGTGTAGGAGGCAGTCAGGAGAATTCACTGTCAGGTCTGGCTGCACTCACTGAATTGTCAACTCCCCTTGGTAAATATTTAGAAAATGTCATAGCGTGTTTTCCTTTGTTGCTGTGCTTATTTCTTAACTCACAAGCCAAGCACTCCACCTTCTTCCATTTTCATCCAGCCTTAGCTGACTATCAAACCACCAGGGGATTCTGAGCCTTCCAGCTCGCAGTCTTAGAGGGGGTCATAGACAGAAAATGCTTCCTCAGTGGATTGCTACCTAGCTAGCTTATGACATCCCCAGGCCTCCTTTTCATCTTTCTTTTTGCCTTTTCCTGGTAACTAGAGATATTACAGAGCTGTCGTGTCTTCCTCCCACAGCGAGGCCTTTTCAGGCTTTGCCATAATGTTTAATTTCTTCATTATACCTGTGCAGACCTGGCCAAGGGTGTAATTACAAGGGTGATTAAAACCCAGACACGTATCATGTTAGCAGTGGGGGCAAAAGTGGGGCTTCCTTTCTTCTTTTCGCTTGAATGCTATAAATTTAGCAACTGAAAAGATACAGGGCTTAAAAAAAAGACTGCGATGAACTGGGCTCAGATCATCCTGGATATTTATGAAAAGAATAACAGGGCACCTTGACAGCTAAAGAACAATAATTGCTTTGAATTATGTTCAGCTCAAGAGTTTCCTCCATCGTGAAAAGGAGAAACTTGGATAATCCTGAAAATAAGTTGAAAATCATTTCCATTTATACCAAATGTAAATATGGGCATGGCTCACTTGAGAATTCAAAGCACCTCAAATAAAATGAAGCGTACCTTGAAGATGTAACTTACGAGGTGTGGAAAGAGACTTCTAGCCTGATTCTGTCCCTCTGCTAACTTCCAGCCTTTTCCCAGCAGCCCCTTTGTTGTTGTTGTTGTTAAGTTACTCAGTCGTGTCTGACTCTTTTCGACCTCATGGACTGCAGCACACCAGGCTTCCCTGTCCTTTACCATCTCCTGGAGCTTGCTCAAGCTCATGTCCATTGATTTGGTGATGCCATCCAATTGTCTCATTCTCTGTCCTCCTCTTCTCCTCCAGCCTTCAATCTTTCCCAGCGTCAGGGTCTTTTTTTTTTTAATTGAAGGATAATTGCTTTACAGAATTTTGTGGTTTTCGGTCAGACATCAACAAGAATCAGCCATAGGTACACCCATGTCCCCTCCCTCCCATCTCCCTCCTGTCATCAGGGTCATTTTTTAATGAATTGGTGCTTCGCATCAGGTGGCCAAAGTTTTGGAGCTTCAGCATCAGTCCTTCCAATGAATATTCAGGACTGATTTCCTTTAGGGTTGACTGATTTGATCTCTTTGCTGTCCATAGGACTCTCAACAATCTTCTCCAACACCACAGTTCAAAAGCATCAATTCTTCAGCGCTCAGCTTTCTTTATGGTCCAACTCTCACATCCATACATGACTACTGGAAAAACCATAACTGACTAGACTGACCTTTGTTGACAAAGTAATGTCTCTGCTTTTTAACATGTTGGTCATAGCTTTTCTTCCGAGGAGCAAGCGTCTTTTAATTTCATTGCTGCAGTCACCATCTGCAGTGATTTTGGAGCTCAAGAAAATAAAGTCTGTCACTGTTTCCATTGTTTCCCCATCTATTGACCATGAAGTGATGAAATTGGATGCCATCATCTTCATTTTTTGAATGTTGAGTTTTAAGCCAGCTTTTTCACTCTCATCTTTCACCTTCATCAAGAGGCTCTTAAGTTCCTCTTTGCTTTCTGCCATAAGGATGGTATCATCTGCATATCTGAGGTTATTGATATTTCTCACAGCAGTTATGATTCCAGCTTGTGCTTCATCAGTCTGGCATTTTGCGTGATGTACTCTGCATATAAGTTAAATAAGCAGGGTGATAATATATATCCTTGACCTACTCCTTTCCCAATTTGGAACCAGTTCATTGTTCCATGTCCGATTCTAACTGTTGCTTCTTAACATCCATACAGATTTCTCAACGAGGCAAGTAAGGTGGTCTCGTATTCCCATCTCTTGAAGAATTTTCCACAGTTTGTTGTGATCCACACAGTCAAAGGCTTTAGTGTAGTCAATGAAGCAGAAGTATATGCTTTTCTGGAAGTCTTTTGCCTTTTCTGGGATCCAGCAGGTGTTGGCAATTTGATCTCTGGTTCCTCTGTCTTTCTAAATCAAGCTTGAACATCTGGAGTTCTCCGTTCTGTTGAAGCTCCTTAGGAGTGTTCAGTCAGTTTCACCTTCCTGAATATTTCCTTCAGGGTGAAAGAATTAGAAAAGACCTTTCATAATATTGACTCCAAACCATAAGTTATAGAGCCTTAGAGCTGGAAAGGCCTGAGAGAGCCACCTGAGAAATATTTAGAAAAGAGCAAACGTTGGATACCTACTGTCGGTATTACCTTGTCATATCCTGAAGAGATAAAAAGTGAGTCATGAGGACTCACTGATCTGGTGGGGAAAGGACTTGCAAACAGTGATTCTACAGGATGCTTGAGAAATAGCCCACTGGGGAAGAGTGTGATTCAGGCTGGAGAGTATTGGGTTTTCCTGATGGAAGAAGGGAGAATGGGCGTGGGTGGGACCCTAGCACATAGGCCGTCAGAGACGTGCAATAGCATGTGATTAGATTAGGAGAAGAGGAGTAGGTCTCTGTGCCTAGAGTATAGAATACAGTCCAGGAATGGGCTAGATATGTGTCCCTAGAGATGATATGAGTTTAGTGTGTGAAGATTAGCAAATTGAAAGGTTCCTTCAATTGAACCTTCAATTGAAGGTTCAAAGGAACCTTCAGCCATTGAAGGTTCAAGTTGAAATCAGTGAACGTTTTGAGCAGGGGAGAGACCTGATCAGATCCTTGTTTAGACAAAGCTCACTGGTGGCAGCAAAGGGAATGCGATCAGCCAGGACAAGATGATGACCATACATGATATATGGTTCACTTAGTTTTCAGGAGGCCTTTGTTAAGTGTGTCGCTTCATTCTATTCTACAATGACCATGTGATGAAACAGGGAACAGTCAAGGAAACAGGATCAGAAACATTCAAGGGTTTGTCCAAAATCCATGAATTTGTGGTAGAACTTGACTTCAGTCAGTTTCCTTATTTCAAGGCTGGGACTTTGTCCAGATCTTCTCAGTGGAATAGTTGAATATTCTGGGCCTTCTAGTTGAGATAATAATTGCTTTCTTTCTCCTGCAGAAGTTTTAGTCTAAGTTCTCTGTTCCTGGAGAAAAGGAAAAGAAAAGTTGTTGCAGTACTTACTCTTTAGCCACAAAACCTTAAGAGTGGCCCTTCAGCTTCTACACAGATGATGTTACAGAGTAGTGTCAAGCATACATGTGGATTCCCAGCATGCTATAGATAAGTGATGGATATATGTGTCACTTAATTGATGTTTTGGCTTCTTCAGTCTTTTACCCCAAATTTACTGGGTGTTAATATGCATATATCTCACTTTGGGCTTCAAGAACCTCTTTTTGTCCAGTGATCCTGTGTGCCTTGATTTGTGCTTACTTCAGTCTTCAACAAATACTTAATAAGCTCTCATTTACTTGCCAGACATATTTTAGGCCCAGGAGATACAGCAGTGGAAATGGTAAAAATAGTCTGACATCATGGAGCACATTCTAGTTGGGTGAGACAGGTACTAAACAACAACAAACCACAGATGAACATCTATCATAATTTTAGGTGATATAAAAGGAAAAAAATAGTGCAAAGAGAAAGGGAGGTGATTCTACTAGTTGATGTAGGATGGCTGGGAAGGGCCTCTCTGAATTTTCAGTTGAGTTGAGACCCAAATGAAACAAAGAACAGGAATGAGGATGTTTGAGGGGAAGAGATTCAGGTTGAGTGGGAAGGTCCAGAGATGGGTGTCACTGCTGTGTCCATGGAGTGATGGGAAGCCAGTATGACTGGAGTGGAGGGAGCTAGAGGGGAGCACAGGATGTAATGTTGGGGAGGAAACTGGGTCTGGATCATGCAGGCATTGTAGCCAGGTGATAACTTTGGGTTTCAGCCCTACAGTTGGAAGTTACAGGAAGTTGTGGGCAGGGAGTGACTTGTTCATATTGGTGTTTTAAGGGAATTTTTCTGGCTGTCCTGTGGAAGATTGATTGTAGGGGAATGAAATGAAAGCTACTGCAAGTGGTCCAGGGTAGAGATGTAGACCTGTTGTGATGGTGGTGGGGGTGGAGAGACGCAGCTGGCTTCTGGATGAATCAGTAAGGTAGAGTTGATGGAACTTGGATACAGAAGATGGGAGAAAAAGAATAAGTCAAGGATGATTCAACTGGTTTTGATCTAAGCTACTAGAAGAATGAAAAAGCCATATAGTGAGATGGGGATATATCTTATCAAATGTACTGTGGACTACTATTTTTAATTTTTGTTTTCATTGAGGAGTTGATTTGGAATAGACTCAGGCAAGTAATACCAGAAAGGTGTTTTATTGTGAGTGACTCATCTGTTTGTTTTGAGGTAAAGCCTCAAATGTGCAGTTAGTTCTCCGTGCTTTGTACCTTTACTTTTAGGTCATTCTCACAACATTTCCATTATGTGATAGAAATTAAGTCACAATACAGACAAGCTTGAGGTACATTTCACTTTCTGTAATTAGAAATGTTTTCAATTTGCTAATTAGAGCCCACTTTTTAATACTTCTTGGTTATCATTTTTTAAAATAACTTTTAACATTATAAAGTGAATGGTTGAAAAGGTTCAGTTCAGTTCAGTTGCTCAGTCGTCTCCAACTCTTTGCAACCTCATGAATCGCAGCACGCCAGGCCTCCCTGTCCATCACCAACTCCCGGAATCTACCCAAACCCATGTCCATCAAGTCGGTGATGCCATCCAGCCATCTCATCCTCTGTCATTCTCTTTTCCTCCTGCCACCAATCCTTCCCAGCATTAGAGTCTTTTCCAATGAGTCAACTCTTCACATGAGGTGGCCAAAGTATTGGAGTTTCAGTTTCAACAACAGTCCTTCTAATGAACACCCAGGACTGATCTCCTTTAGGATGGACTGGCTGGATCTCCTTGCAGTCCAAGAGACTCTCAAGAATCCACACTATACAAGGGAACACAGTGAAAAGTAAAAGTCTTTCTTCCCCTCCCTCAGTCCTACTCCTAAAAAGTTACCAATGTCAATAGTATCCTGTGTATCCTTTAAGAAAAATTCAGTGCATCTATAAGCATATGACCTGAGACCTACTTCCAGAGTCCTGAACATTTCTCCCAGAGTCCTTTCCATCAGTCTTCCTGGAACATTCCTGGCCCAAGTAGTCTCTCCCTTATCCAAGTTTGTTAAAGGGCTAGTTACATATACTACTTGATTTGAACATAATTATATACTTCTTCTGTTGCTATTTAGCTGTTCTTAAAAAGTGTTAGTTATTCAGTTGTGTCCGACTCTTTGCAACCCCATGGACTGTCCATGGGATTCTCTAGGCAAGAATACTGGAGTGGGTTGCCATTTCCTTGTGTCCATCTATTATTCAACAAGACATATCTTAAGAGCAAGAACTGATTTGAATTGTGTTTTATCAGATTATAATTTGATATGAATTATAGTCATGGGCCTACTTAAAGCTCTGCCTAATGATTTTACACATAGAAATTCAGCTAGTAATTTTTGGAACGTGCACTTTGACAGTCGATCCCTAATGGGGCGATGCTGGTACACTGGGATTATTTTAATTAAAATTTGTCAGATGATAGCTGCCGACAAAGCCACCTTCTTAGTGGGTCACAAAGGTGTCCATTCCCAGGGAATGGTAACTGGATACTGCTCCTTTGGATGAAGAGCTTTCTAATATGCTCGGGCTCAGTCTCTCATCCCCTCTTCAGATGGCATTGCATCTAAATGTCAGAAACAAGATATTTTTATTTGCCCTGAAATGATAAAGAATAGGTATTTAATGAGCATGCAGGCATGCATGCTCAGTCACTTCAGTCCTGTCTGACTTTTTGCGACCCTAAAGACTATAACCTGCCAGGCTCCTCTGTGGGATTCTCCAGGCAGGAATACGGGAGTATGTTGCCATGCCCTCCTCCAGGGAATCTTCCTGACCCAGGGATCGAACCTGCATCTCCTGCATTGCAGGCGGATTCTTTCCCGCTAAGCCACCAGGGAAGCCCTTAATGAGCATGGCAGCCATTCAGTTTTTCAAATTACAAAAAGCATATATAACATAAAAGTTACCACTTTGACTGTTTTAAGTGCCCCATTCAGTGACATAGGGCTTCCCTTATGGCTTAGCTGGTAAAGAATCTGCCTGCAATGTGGGAAACCTGGGTTGGAAAGATCTCCTGAAGAAGTGAAAGGCCACCTGCTCCAGCGACTGGACTGTACAGTCCATGGGGTTGCAAAGAGTCGGACACGACTGAGCGACTTTCACTTTCAGTGACGTAAGCACATTCTCATTGTTGTGTATCCATCATCACCATCCATGTCCAGAACTTTTCTCCTTTTCCAGTACTCAAACTCTGTACCCACTAAACACTAATTCCCATGAATCACCTAGCAACCACCACTTTACGGTCTGTCTCTAGGTATTTGAGCACTCTACATGCCGCATGGAAGTATTAATAGAATCAAATCATACTGTATTTGTTCTTTTGTGGCTGGCTTATTTCACTTAGTATGTTTTCAAAGTTCACCCATGTTGTCATATGGGTCAGAATTCTCTTCCTTTTAAAAGCTGAATAATATTCCATTGTATGTATTTTTTCACATCTTTATCTGTTCATCCACTGATGGACACCTAAGTGGCTTCCATTCTTGGCTGTTGTGATTAATGCTGCTATGAACATGGATATATGAACATCTCTTCCACAATCTGCTTTCCCTTCTTTTGGGTATATACTCAGAAGTTACCCCAGTATATTGCTGGATAGTTTTATTTTTAGCTTTTTAAGAAACCAAACCATGGAGTTTTAATATTTTTCCCTGATATTTGTTGTTTTCAAAGGGAAGGACAAGATCTGTTAACATCCTCACCTTCAGGACTGAACTGATCTTGAAAATTGTTCTTTCAAGAACTCTATGTTAAGCTGGTAGTTTGTCATCAAAGTTCTTCAATTTGCCCATTTATTAGTTACCTATTTTTAAACTTTAGACTTTTAGAGGACAGGCAAGAGATGTTTAATTTGCTTTGTAGAACATGGAGCCCAAGCTCAAGGGGTAAGGGTGTAAATATTACATGATGATTATTTCAGCCAAACTATCTCCTTGAGCTGAATGACAAGAGTTTGGGTTGCTTCCAGCTCCTTTTCTCTTGCTGTTTGCCCTTGGGCAAAGAACCTTCTTTTCTGACATATTTTTTCAGTGGTGTGTGTGTATATGTGTGTGTGATGGCACCTTAATATTTATTATTATCCTTTAAATTGCTTCAGATTTCCTTGTAATGATTGAATGTTACCTCATCTGACAGCCCTTCTCCTTCCTCAGGACCCGGGGTAGCACCGAGTGCTTCCTCCTGCATATTTTTGAGCTCCTTTCTCATTCTTTTGTTACAGGAAGGATCATCTTGTTTTTTAATTGACCACTTGCCTTCTACACCTTTAGGCCGTGCTTCTTGTGATGGGGAACAGAATTGCACTCTTTTTTTAAAATTAATATTCCCAGCACCTAGAGTCATGCTTGGTACATGGAGGGGAGTGACTCAAAAATAGTTATTGATTAAAAAAGTAAAAACTAATGAAATAGTATTATATAATATAATAATGAAACATTAATTGCATAATTAGAATAATGAGTTTTTCTAATTCAGCATTTATTATATGCTGGCACTATGCTGAGAGTTTTTATATGTATTTGTTATTTCTATTATCATCCTAATTAGATGAAAAAATCAGTCTTAGAGAAATTTAATTACCCAAATTACATACCTAGAGGATCAAAGCTGAACCCTGGTGTATTTTTCTAGAGTCCTCACCTGGAGTCACCATACTCACCATATTTGGATATACATCAATATTCCACAGGTCTTAATTCTAAGAGTTTTTTTTTTCTTTTATCCTACATCTTTAATGATCTGAATTTGGAGAGATAATTAGTTGTATACCTTTATGTGTTGCTGTATATTTTCAATGATTTACTTTATAGGCTTGAATCCCCTGATTAGCTGTTAATAAATAATTAATGTTCTGAATCCTATTTCTGAAATAGTTCTTTGACATCTGAGGATGAAGATTCTAATTAGTTTTGTACAATATACCCGCTGTCTTAAGGCATATTTCTATATCGCTGTTCGAAAGGGTCTGATATTGTCAAACACAGTGGCCTCCTTCCAGACCCACGTCCCAGGTTCTCTGCAATATTTGACAGGTAACCACTCTTGCTTTGAAACTATGCCCTCTCTTGCCTTCCTTTTTTCTCCTCCCAGCTTGCTTACCTTTGTGTCTTTCTGTTTTTTCGGTTCCTTCCTCTCTGTTCTGTGCTTCAGTCATGTCTGACTCTTGGCGACCCTATGGACTGTAGCCCATCAGACTCCTCTGTCCGTGGGATTCTCCAGGCAAGAATACTGGCATGGGATGCCATTCCCTCCAGGGTATCTTCCCAACCCAGGGATCAAACCCACATCTCCTTCCTCTCTACCAGTTTGTAACTATTCGGGTGGCCAGTGCATCTAAATCTGTATCTCTAGCCTCAGTCTCCTCTCAGTTCCAGGTCTGCCTTCAAGCTGTATACTAGCTGTCTCCGTTTGGCTGTAACAAGAGGTCCAAATTCACCATGTAGTAGTAGGACTTCTCGGTCCCCTTTTTTGCCTCCAGACCTGCTCTTCTGCCCTTTTTCATAGCTAGGTTCATGTTGTCACCATCCTCCCAAGTAAGAACCTCAGCAACTTTGTAGTTTTTCTTCTTTTCACACTTCTTCATCCTGTTGGCTGTCAACTCCTATTCAATTTTTCTCTAACAATTTCAAGTTAGTTTCTTTCTTTCAATTTCCACTGTCCCTATTCTTATCTTATGTTTGAATAATTGGCCTCCAGTCTCTGTCTTCCTAACCTGATCTCAGAATTATTTTTAAAAACATGAGACTGAGTCATTCAACTGCTTGAAAATCCTTAATGGTTCCCTGTTGCCCCCAAATAAAGTTTAAACAGGCAGACAGGGACCTTTGCAACTTGTTCCAAGCTTCATTCCCTTTCTATTAATCCCACATTGGGATGCAATTTTTTTTTTTTTTTTTTTTTTTGGCCACACTGAGCGACACGAGGGATCTTACTTCCCTGACCAGGAGTTGAACCATGTGCCTTATGTTGGGAGCTCAGAGTCTTAACCACTGAACCACCAGGGAAGTTCCCATTTATCCCACATTAGATGCTTATGACTGTTTAAACTTGGGGTGCATTTTCATGCCTCCATGATTTTTCTTCTATTGTTTTCTAGGCCTGGAATATCATTTTCCCTTTCCTGGGCCTTGAACTTTTACACAAATACCACTAAAGGCCCTGATCAAACATAACCACTTTGAATTCTTTTCCTCTTCCCTAACCTAGGAAGACACCTCACTCTCCTCTGAATTCTTACACTGTCACTTTTCACATGGTACCCTAGCTGCTTGTAAACAGGTGTGGTTTTCCTCTAGATTATGAGTTCCTTGAAGAAGAGATATTTGTCTGGTGCCCATGGGTGCCTAACTCAGGATCTGGCTCATGTTTGATGCTCAAAAAATGCTGGTTGAGGGGACTTTCCTGGTGGTCCATTGGTTATGATTTTGCCTTTCAATGCAGGGGGCGCAGGTTTGATCCCTTGTTGGGGAACTAAGATCCCACATGATTGAGTTGGGTGATAGGGGAAGTTTTAAGAATATCCAACACAGAAAATAATCTCCCACATTTTGACCTATAGAAGATGTGAAGAAGGGTTAATGGGAGGCATGGGCTGTTGACAGGAGTGGGTAAAGAGTAGAGTGCATACTTTAGACCTGAGGAGGCTGTCTTCCCACCTCTGTATTCCCTGATTGCTTTTCGCTTAGTGGAAGGAAAAGTAACCTCTGACTTTTAAGTTACATCTTCAGAATATGTGTATTGCTAGAAAAATTTAGTTACTCATCAAGAATACAGTCACTCCTACCTCATTTTTCAGTGAATGTTTGAGGCTGACCCTCAGAATGTAGCTATGTAAGGCTCTTTCAGTGGGTGTGTTAGGCCAATATACACAAGATTTGCTTTATAACGGTGAAGAATTAAGAAAGCCATTTCAGAAAAAAAGACTCCCAAATTCCTGTATAGAGGTTTTATTTTTTTCTGGGTACATTTAACCTTTGTTTGTCCTTAAGGCATGTCCAAGCAGAAACAACCTTGTACAATATTACAGCACTTGTTTCTTGGTATGTTCTGCCCTCCTTTTGCCTTACCCAGACAAAAAGTGAGTTTCACCAGGGGCTGGACTCCCAGCATACTGCTTGCTCAGGCCTTTGAGAGTATTTTGTTTCTTTCAACAAAACTCTTTGTCATGGACACACTCCCACTGCAATCCAGCCACTCTCTTTTGCTGTGTTCTGTGCCCAGTTGATAGGAGTTGGTTTTTAGCTTCCAAAGAGGTTCTGAGGGGAGCCAATAAATGAAAGGTCCTCATAATGCCTTGGCAAGGGACCTCTGTGGTGGTCGGGTGGTTAAAACTCCCCGCTTTCACTGCAGTGGCAGTGGCTTCGACCCCTGGTAGGGAAACCAAGATCCTGCGTAGTACACCCAAAAAGGTTTTATTAAAATGCCTTAGAAAGATGTGTCAGGGATGAAAAGGGCCATAGAGGGACTCAGAGGTAAAGAAACAAAGGAAGAAGGGACTCAACCAAGGCAACCAAAGGCCCCTGGAGCCCTGAGGGGCATAATTAGGTCAGTGGTGAGCAGACAACAGCCAAAAAATCTGATGCAGCGGTGACAGCATAGGGTCAACTCATAGCAACCTCTAGAAGGTCTAGATAAATGGCACTGAGGTCAGTGGTCATGATCCGTTTCAAGAATTACTAGGTGCCATTGTAAAGGCAACCAGCAGGCCGACTACTGGTTAGTGGCCTGGCTGCATGCTTTTTGAGTGGACAAGCCTTTTTCTTTTATTTTCAGGGGTGATTTACTTTGTAGTACGTTAGCTGTGCCCTCGTCTCAGTTTCCATTTAAAATCTAGGCTACTGCTGACGGCTCAGGCTCTTCCTTTCTCTGCAAGATGGTTGTGTGCATTCTGTACATGCCTTCTACAACTGCTGGGAAATCTTGATGCCCAGACGCTTCAAGTCTGAAGCAGGAGGGTCCCTCACAGTAGAAAGTTATCAGACGAACAGAGGTGTTTACAGGCACAGAGAATGAGGTGCTGTGTTAGAATGAAAGCAGATTGCTCTGGAGCAGGGTAGATACCCTCTGCAAGGCAGGGACCCACACCTGTGAGGACAAACGAGGTCACTTGCATTCAAAGCCATGTGCGGTCACTTTGTCTAGGAGACTGGAAAAATACTCAGACCAGCAGCAGGTCTGAGTTGGGTGAGCTGGTAGATGCGTAGAAGAGCAGGTAACTCAGTACTGTGCCCTCAGTGTAGCAACTCCATCGGCAGCCTCGGTTTAGCTGCTCTCACTGCTTCTGACCCAGAAAACACTCAGAAAATGACTGCAGTGAGACACATCTGCAAGGTGAAGCTTTCAGTCCAGGTTGGGGGAGGGATGCGGAGCTGATCCCAAGGGTTCGGTACTTACTTCGTGAATGTGCTGGGAGTGAGCTTGGTTTATGCTCCGACCCAGGGGAAGTCACTTTACATCTCGCCCTGTTTCCACCAGCAAACAGCGCCTTCTGCTTGTTTTGCATAAGCCTTGTGCCTCCTCTGCGGAAGAGGCAGGGAGTGAACTGGGAGCTATAAAACTCCTGGCGTCATAAATCTTTGCAAACAGCAGTCTAGTGAGCAGTGTATTTGGTTGGCAAGTAATCATCACAGTCTATACTTGGTTTCGCTGCCTGTGAAATGGTGGGAAAGCTTTCTCACTGAAATGTGAAAGAGGTCAAAATGAAATAGTGTATTTTCCTTTTAAAAAACCTGATTCTTAAAGCATCAAAACAGCTCAAAGAGAGATGTTCTACAGATAAAATGTACTCTCTGAGCACCTTGCAGACATCCCCTAATAACCTAGACATTTTCCCCAAAGAACATCTGGTTCAGCTCCCATTTTTATAATACCAGTAAGGGAGATCTGCAGAAGGAGGGTGGTTTGCCTGAGGTTGCAAAGTTAACTGGCTGCAGGGTTACAAGTGGAACCCAGTTCTCTTAATACATGGCATAGTCCTACCTCTCTCCCTGTTTCTCCTCCTCCCATTTCTCCTTCTCTTCCTACAGCTCTTAAAAACTAGCTTTAAAACATTGCAACATGAACACATAACCATGATAAAAATAATTCAAACAGTACAGAAGAGTGTGCAATGGCACTCCTAGACCTATTACTGGAGGCAGCCACCATTAACTATTTCTCATATATCCCTCTAGAGATTTTCTAGGCATGTATAGGCATATACACATAGATACAGGTATGTGGTTGTGTTAGTGTATGTATGTGCATATGTATGTGTATGTACCACACACAGGTTTATGTATGTGCGTATGTAAGTGTATATAACACATATAACACATATAAGTTTATATATGTGTATATGTTATGTGTGTAAAATACATACATGCACATCTGTGTATATGTATGTTGTTATTTTTTGTACTATTCTGCACCTTGCCCTTTTCATTTAATGATGAGACATTTTAGATGTCTTCTGTATCAGATTATTAGATTGCCCACTTTCATTCTTTTAAAAAAAATTATTTGTTTGGCTGCACTGGGTATTAGTTGTGGCATGCAGGGATCAAACCCAGGCCCCACACATTGGGGGTGCAGAATCCCAGCCACTGGATCACCAGGGAAGTCCCACCTTCTCGCATTCTTGAAAGCAGTATGGTATCGTATACTCCTCCTATCTCTTCATAATGATTTAAATATGTACAAGCAGCACCATGGAGTTTAAGTCTTGAATTCATGTTACCGATGTAATAATATTTTATATTAGCAAGTGGAACCCCTCTTTGGGGAGGGGAAGAACTTCAGTCAAGGTCAGATGGTTTGAGAAATCTGAAATACTGCTTCTATTCCCTGTTGCTAGTTAACTTGTGGGCCCCTGTCATATTTTAGGTATCATGCTTGAGACTTTAAATGCATTAACTCATTTAATTTCTCACAACAGTCTATTGAGTTGGATATAATTCCTGTTTTACTGGTGAGGAGGTTGAGGCTGGTCAAGCCAACTTCACTTAAGGATCACACAGTCAATTAATTAAGTGCCAGACTCCAGGTTTGAATCCAGATCTGCTTGACTCCAGAGCCTTTTTCATTGTCTGAAATCTGGGACACTAGAAAGAATGGTTATATTGTGTTTAAAGTTCAGTTTTCATAGCTTCCAAGTTTTGCTGGTATAGACCTAGCTAAAGGTCTACTTAGAAGGTATTAGTGGTAAAGAACCCACCTGCCAGTGCAGGAGACATAAGAGATGAGGGTTTGGTCCTGGGTTGGGAAGATCCCCTGGAGGAGGGCATGGAAACCCATTTCAGTATTCTTGCTTGGAGAATCCCATGGACAGAGGAGCCTGGCAAACTACAGTCCATAGTGTGGCCAAGAGCTGGACATGAGTGAAACGACTTAGCATAGCACAAGGATCCTCTGCACACTCCAGCTATGATGCGGAGGACCAGGTAGCAGTGGAGCAGAGAGAGAATGATGTTGAGAGGAAGGACAAGAGGTGGCTGCATTTCAGGGCACAGTACTGTCTCTTATGAGCTAGACTGTGAGGTAAACACAGAGGTGATTGACACGCAGCTGTCTGTTCTGCCTTGGGAAGTTTCTGGTTTGGCAGTGGGAAAGACTCATGTGGGATTGAGTGTATCACAAACTGCTCCAGGGTCTCTAGGAAACTAAAATTGGTCTGGACCAGGGATCCTGGGAAGGCAGCCCTCACTGAGGAGCAGCTATCTGAACTGATCCTGGAGACAAGTGCCAGTTGCCCTCTGGCCACAGAAGGGAGAGGGCATTGCACAGGGCAGATGAGGGCACGTAGGACATAGGAGTCTGGTATGGCTACAGCAGAGGATGAGGTAGAGATGAGGGGCCTAAGAGGTAGGGTGGGGTTGGACTATAGCAGCCTTGAATGTTGCGGAAAGAGCTTGTAGTTTATACCTCAGGTCCTGGAGCACTATCCAGATATTTGAACATGGGAGTGATATGCTGTCCCTTGTGTTTTAAGACATCCTGAAGAAATATAGAGCTTCCCTTGTGGCACAGAAATATAATAAAAGGCTCAAGTGGGCCCAAGCCAGGGCAATGGAAATGGAAGGGAGGGGATGAATTCAAGAGATTCTGAGAAGTCAGAATGAGAAGTCTGATCATCCTGTGTGAGACCAGACCCATTATTTATTTTTATGAGCCCTGACACATGAAGGGTCAAACATGTTAAAATTTGCCAGTGTCCTATATTAAATACAATGTTTTTGCTGTCAAAATATTTGAAGTGATTTTGAAATTATTTTTTTTATTTGAAATATAGCTGATTTACAATGTGTTAGTTTCAGGTTTATAGCACAGTGATTCCTATGTATATATATATAAATACACACATAAACATACGTATATATATGAATGTGTGTGTACATGTATATATACATGTTGTTGTTTAGTCACTAAGTCACTTCCAACTGTTTGCAACCCCATGGACTGTAGCCTGTCAGGCTCTTTTGTCCATGGGATTTCCCAGGCAGGAATACTGGAGTGGGTTGTAATTTCTTCCTTCGGGGAATCTTCCCAACCCAGAGATTGAATCTGTATCTCTTGCATTGACAGACAGATTCTTTACCACTGAGCCACCAGGGAAGCCCGTATGTATGTATATATATTCTTTTTTCAGATTCTTTTCTCTTATGGTTATTACAAAATATTGAGTAAAGTTCCCTGTACTATACAGTAGGTCCTTACTGGTTATGTATTTTATATAGAGAGTGTAAATATGTGAAGGACAGGGAAGCCTGGCATGCTGCAATCCATGGGGTCACAAAGAATCAGACATGAGTGAGAGGCTGAAAACAGCAATGTCAGTCCCAAACTTTCTAGTTCATCCCTCTCTCCACTGGAATTATTCTTAATTTTGATTTTACAGTCTTAATTTTATACTTTGGCACAAGTCAGTTTTTTTCAAGTCTTAGAGTATTTTTGCCCATCCTTAAAACTTGGTGGCACTGAGGTAGGGGGAAGGGGGAGCTAATGAATATGTCTCTAGCTCAGGTGTCTGGAATGTTGGCATTGCTGATTTACTGAGATTTTTTTTTTCCATTTTATTTTATTTTTAATTTTCTTTACTTTATTGTGTTGGTTTTGCCATACAATGACATGAAACCGCCATGGGTCTACATATGCTCCCCCTCCAGAACCCCCTCCCTCCTCCCTCCCGATTCCCTCCCCCTGGGACAGCTCAGTGCACCAGCCCCGAGCATCAACCCTGGGCTGGTGATCGATTTCACATATGGTAATTAGCATGTTTCAATGCCATTCTCCCATATCATCCACCCTTGCCCTCTTCCACAGAGTCCACGAGTCTGTTCTATACATCTGTGTTCCTTTTGCTGTCTCGCATGCAGATTTACTGAGATTTATGTCTCAGAAGAAGGAGCAGCTCTGAGAGTGGGGAGGAGGTACAAAGAAAGAGTTCAGGTGACCCTGTGGAGTAGGACGTGTCAGTGGTATGTTTCAGCGGAGCTGCTGCAGTGATTCTGGAGGCCAGAAGCCTCTGGGGATGGGGGTGTTGATCGGACAGCCCTCGGTCAGCCCAGAAAGAAGAGAGGGTCACGTGAGGGAAGAGAGCAGACTTTAACTTTGAGTAATATCCACATTTAAGGAATGGGTGGAAGATCTAGAGAATATGATTGTGATGTAGCAATACACTGAGGATGAAGGAACCAAGGGAATCTAAAGCCATGCAAATCCAGCTTCAAGAAAAGGATGGTTAATAGTGTCTGATGCAAGAGGAGGCTGAGAGGAAAGGCTGGGAGGATGCCGTTAGCCGTATAAGAGGCTCAAGTGACCCTCAAAGTTTTAGTGGAAGGTCTCACTCAATTATCAGGAATGAGAGTGAAGCCATGGTGAGGAGCAGAAGATGGTGAATGCAGACCACAAAGAAAGCGTGGAGGGATATGAATTTGGACTGAGGGGATGAGCAATCTTTGGAAAGGAAGTTAGACTGAGAAAGGATTGGTGGCTGGTGGAAGTCTCTGGGGGCTGAGAAGGCACTAAGTGGTACGGTAGCTGACCAGCCTGACCAGTCTGTGCCTTGGCATTGGTGAAGTGTGATCTTTATTTTTTTTCGGCTCCAAAATCACTGTAGATGGTGACTGCAGCCATGAAATTAAAAGACGCTTGCTCCTTGGAAGAAAAGCTATAACCAACCTAGACAGCATATTAAAAAACAGATATTACTTTGCCAACAACAGTTCATCTAGTCAAACCTATGCTTTTTCCAATAGTCATGTATGGATGTGAGAGTTGGACTATAAATAGAATGCTGAGCGCCAAAGAATTGATGCTTTTGAACTGTGGTGTTGGAGAAGACTCTTGAGAGTCCCATGGACTGCAAGGAGATAAAACTAGTCAATCCTACAGGAAATGAGTCCTGAGTAATCATTGGAAGGGCTGATGCTGACGTTGAAATTCCAATATTTTGGTCACCTGATGAGAAGAACTGACTCCTTGGAAAAGACTCTGATGCTGGGAAAGATTGAGGGCTGGAGGAGAAGGGGATGATAGAGGATGAGATTGTTGGACAGCATCACCTGTTCAATGGACTTGAGTTTGCGTAGGCTCTGGGAGTTGGTGATGGGTGGACAGGGAATCCTGGCATGCTGCAGTCCATGGGGTCGCAAAGAGCTGGACACAACTGAGCAACTGAACAGAACTGATCTTGCTAAGGTTATCAAGCATTTCCACATACAAGGCCCCATGATGGGATCCCAGTGTATCCCACAGTCCTGTGAGGCTGTGAGGTGACTCTGCCCCTCAAGAACAGGGGCTTTATGTTGATGGCTTGTTCTCTGTGCCTTGAGTAGTGCCAAGCATAGGTTGATGGATGCATCATTGTGTATTTGTCAGAGTGCTGGTGGACTCAGGCTGCCTGTCCCATAACATACTGAGGCAGGCTCCATCCCTTCTCTTTTAACATGTTCTACTGTGGGACATATGATGTAGGTGCTGCTCATGCAAGTTGGGAAGCTTAGTTATAATGCAAACATTCTTGCAGGCCCACCTTGCACCTACCTGCAATTCCCTCCCCTTTTCTCAGTGGCCCACCATCTCAAGTCCTGGCTCTTAAAAATGTGGACAAGTAAGTTTGCACTGGGACTCCTTCTCTGCCTCTCAGTGCCGAATTCTGGGGCATTTCTGGACTTTCTGTAGAAGCAGGGGAAGAACATATGATGATCCTTAAGGAGAAACAAAGGGGCTCAGTTCAATGAGTTGGTGAAAAACGAGTCTCCTTTGTTGATGGAGATAAGAGAGGATCTGATTTCCTGAAAGCTCTCTGGGTGTGAATGCACTTTCTTTACTTGGTTCATGCCACTAGGGGATTTCCTTGATGCCTAATGAACAAGAGGGATCTTTGCTAGGAAGTCCAGCTCCTACCACCTCAAGCTGTATTTTGGGGAAAGGCAGAAACCCAAGGATCAGGCTGAATTTGGTGTGGTTCCCTTAGATTCTAAGAGTATGAAGCATTTTATTCAATGGGAAGAATCTGACTTATGTCTTGGCAGTTTTACCTTTCCTGATTGTGATGAGGTGGGAGACTTAACTTTTTATAGCCTTTTCAGGGATACTTATTTTCCTTTCTATTTAAAAATATCATAAAAAGTTTTACTAATGTTAAGTATTGCAGAAATACAGACCATAGAAAATGAAATTTCCTTATTATCCACCTTCCTTATCTACTAGATAATCATTCACTAAAATTTGATGCATATTCTGCCAATAGTTTTTACATATATGCTAATAAAATATATGGTTGCTATTTATTTTTACAGAAAAGGATTTCTATTATGCATACTATACTGTTTGACAGTTTACATTATTTTACTCATCAGTACACAAGTCATCAGTCCACATAGGTATACTTGTATATTTTCCCCATTCAACATGATTTCAATGTATGAAGAAACCACACTACTTAACCATTTCTTTTTGTCCATGCAGTACAGCTTGGCAGGATCTCAGTTCCCCAGCCAGGGACTGAACATAGGCCATGACAGTGAAAGCCTGAAATCCTTAACTGTAGGCCGCCAGGAAACTCACTTAATCAGTTTTTTTTAATTCAGTTATTTTTACGTTAAGTGATGTGTTAGCATCCAGCCTGTAATACCTCTTTTTGGTTGCAGCCTGTGAACTCTTAGTTGTGGCACATGGGATCTAGTTCCCTGACCAGGGATCGAACCCAGGTCTCCTGCCTTGGGAGCACGACATATTAGCCACTGACCACTAGGAAAGTCCCTAACCAACTTTTGTTTTCTAACCCATTTTTAATGATGCCAAATTAGATTATTTTTATTTTTGTGATTTTTGGCTTTACTCAATAATATGGAGCTATTTTTAAACTCCTGGAAGCAGGTGAGCTGTTTAAGCTAAAGTGGGCATGCATGCTCAGTCGTGTCTGACTCTTTGCAACCCCGTAAACTGTGCCCGCCAGGCTCCTCTATCCATGGGATTTTCCAGGCAAGAGTATGGGAGTGGGTTGCCATTTCTTCCTCCAGGGGATCTTTCTGACCCAAGGACTGAAGCCACGTCTCTTGTGTCTCCTGCACTGAGCAGTTGGATCCTTTACCAATGAGCCACCTGGGAGGCCCCGTTTAAGCTAAAGGCGCTAGAAAATGAAGCCAAATTTGTTGGGGAAGTGGAAGGCTGTCTCCCTGATTCGCTCCATTCTCTCCTGACAGACGGGATAGGGAAAGACCTCTCCTGCAGCCCAGGGCAGTCCCCTGCCCCTTCTCCCCAGCAGGACCCTGGCACAGACGTTTTGTTATGAAGCGTAGTTGGACCAGATTACACTGCCATTTTGTTTTGCTTCTCCTGCTTCCTCCCTTCCTTCCTGTCTTCTTCCCATCTTCCTTCCTCGTTTTTACTCAGTGTCCAGTTACAGCTCCCCTCCCATTCTCTTCTCTTCAGTCCCCTGTGAGTGTCCAGGCTCTGCCACCTTCCTCTCCCACAGCCAGCCTCCCACCATTCCTGACTTTGATCTCGTTTTATCCCCTGCTCATGTTTCTAGTTTCTCTAAGTGGTGCCCTTGTTAGTATCCTCTGGCTTCCCCCATGGTCTCATCTGCAAAATATTTTAAATCTACTGCTCTCCCAAGTCACTTGCCCTTCCCTTTAAGGGATTTAATATCAATACAAACCAAGCTTAACACAGCTGCCTCTTTGCCCCACGTGCCTGGTGCTTATCCTCACCCTCTGTTCACTGTACTCTGAATAGTAAATTTCCACTCCTCATGAGGTGACTTCATTTCTAGTGGAAACTCCTGCTCTGTGTTGTGGCAGAGAGAGTACATGCTTTGGCTATGGCCTGACCTGGCTTCGAATCTAGGTTTCAACACTTACTAGCTCTGTGGCCTCAGCAGGTAATTTAATCTTTTTGATCTTCATTTTCCTCTTTGGTAAAATGGAGAATAAAGATACCTACCTTGAAGATAGGATTGTGCTATGGACTGGATAAAAATGTGTGTCAAGTGGCAAATGGGAGGTGAGCAAAAATGGTAGTTGCTGTTGTCATATAATTTGGTTTCTCTTTAGCAAATTTTTAGTTAATTTTTAGTAATTTTTAGTTAATCTCATTACGTGATATAAGGAGTCAAAGAACCAATGTATCCAAGGTTCTACTAGAAATGGATCCTATAATGATGTGTAAAAATTTGAACATAAATTTTTGGCCAATATTTTTGGCAATAGTAAACATTAATAATCAAATAAAAATTTGGGGCAAGAATTTAGTTGTCTTTTTGACGAAAACCAGTGCCATTTTAATCTATGACAAACTCCCAGATGAACTGGGAAAGTCTTTGCTGAGAAACTCTTTATGCACATTTGTAGCAAGGATTAAACCACAAAGAGCATTCTTCAACTCAGTTGCTGGACCTCAGAGGGAGAAAAAAATCCAGATTCTAGAAACCATTTGAGATAAACGGAAGCTGCCATTCTCTGGAAAATACAAATGCTTTCTAGGACAAGGGACTTCAAAAACCAGCGTGCTTTGGTTCCTTGCAGAAGGCCTGCTTGGTTTTGCAGTTTCATGTACAGCATTCTGGAGTCACTTGGTTTGGAGTCTATTCTTCATCTACTGATTTCTAGTGCTAATCCCCCAAAGTGATGCACTGGACAGCATGGGCAAATGATGAGATTAAAGCACAGGCAGATTTTCTTTAAGTCCCAAAGGAAAACCAAGCTCTTTGTTCCTTGCACACAGAGGTCATGATCTGGTCCAAGGCCTCCAGCAGATCAATAGCAGGTAGAACTTGCTTTGTCTTAGCCAGCGAGGCTCTGGCCTCTTCTGCACTTGGGGTGAGTTGTTCTCCCTCTCATGCTCACTAAGGAACAGATTTTGAGGATTTCTGTTCTCTGGGCAGAGCCCATCTCTTCTGAGGTGTTTTGAATTCTCGCATGGGCAGGTATTCCATGAAGCTTGGGAACCTCTCATTGCCCTGGATAGAGGGGTTAGAAAACTCAAGCCATTCTCTTTGTAGGGTTTGCTCCTGCTGATCCTTTGGGGGCAGGTTGGAGAGTACAATCTCTTCCTTTTCAAGTGGAAGAAGGCTTTGTGAGTAAGAGAAATGACTACCAAGAGCATCCCAAAGTTACCATCAGCAGGACTGAATTTTCCCATCAAAGCCTGGCGACTCTTACTCCCCGGCTGAACTTGGCTGAGCCTTGAGGGGCGTCCTGCTGAGCTCAGTGAGCAGATGGCTCCGGGGCAGGTCTGTGGAGCTGATGAAGTTGGTTGGTCTGATGCAGATGGGAAGAACTTGTCGGCGGGCTCCTCCCACCCTCCCCTGGATCTTCCCTCTCAGGTGGCAGTTGCACGGAGCCCTGGGGTGGAGGAGGCCCAGGGAGGGATCTCGGCCTGACCTTGTAACCTGAGCTTCTGGAAGCTCGCTACTGTGGAGGTGAGCTGCCTTGTAGAACAACAGCAGGCTTGTCTGCTCCCAAAGCCCAGTGCCTGGAGAGACCGCCTCCCTGGCCCCACTTCTCTTTGCCTGCTGAGCCAGTAGAAGCTATAGACCCAGCATTAGCCTGTGACTTTTTCTTCCCTCCCCTGAACCAGGCAAGGAGGCTCCGAGGCCTGCTGGGCGGTGTGTGCCCTTGCCATCTGCCAGGCCTCACTCCTCGGGCCAGAGCCTGGGCTTCTGCCAGGGCTTCTGCGGCTCTGCCCAGCGTCCAGCCCGGCAGGCCTCTTGGTGACACTGCCCAGGGTCCCACTGGGGTCCCGTTCCAGTCCTGTGGGGCTGTGTGGCTGAGAGAAGGCGGGAGGGATTCCGAGTTTCCTGCCCTGCTGGTGTTCAGACACTCACCACAGTCCCTCGGTTGCTTGCTCTGTTTTGTGTGTGTCTGTGTGTGTGTTCCGACTTTTGTGGTCCCAGTGGCCGCAAGATGAATTGTATCGAAGACCCAAGTTTGGAGGCCGCTTACTTAAGAAGAGCCTCCCTTTCTCTTCAGCCAGGTACATTGTCTTGGGACACAAGGGGCGGTGATGTCTTGTGATAGAAATACTTTATCTAACACAATCTCTCTCTCTTTTATCTACTCGAACTATACAGAATAATTGTTTAAGGGATTGTTTTCATATTTCAAAAAGAACAGTGTGTAGGGGGTGTGTCAGGGTCCCCGTGTCAGCGTACCCATTGAGTCACCTAGACTTTTCTTCTTCTGGGCATCTCCTTGAAGGCTGGCCTGTCTGTCTCACACGTTCTCGCCTTCTCTTGTTACTTTTTCCAAGCTGCTGCTTGTTTATTTTGTTCATCACTTCTCCCAGCTCTCTGCTGGCTGGGAGGCCCTTTGCTTGGTTAGTGGCACATGGGGGTCACCCTTCTCTTCAAGGAGCCTGCTGCTCGCAGGAGGCCCTGCTGTCACTTGGCCAGCATTGTGGTGAGAGGCACCTACTTTCTGGCGAGTTGCCATCCGTCAGTGAAGGGCCAGGGTCCCCAGGGTGACTTCACGGGGCGCCACTTCTGAAAGCGGTGAGTGCGGAGCCAGGCCCATCTAAGGACGTCAGCCGCCCTTCTCAGCCAGCTTCTCTGTGCACAGAGAACTCATTTGTAGGCAAGTTTCTGGGGTGTGGTAGCGCTGTTGTTTTGTTCACCGGGAAATAATACCAGGTTTCTCAGTGTTCCACTTAGTGAAGGGCAAAGACTTGGCCTGGAGTGGCGATCGTCTCCCAGATTCCCAGAGGGTGGGGTGGGCAGGGGGTGATTTGAAGAGAGTCCCTCTTACCCACGTGGCTTTCTGGGCCTGGCCTACTGAGTGGGAATTCTACAAAATCAGCTGAGACCTAAGCGATATAGCGAGTCTAAAATGAGACCCTGTCATGGAGGGAGAAAGAATAGTATCCAGTCATGAGCCTGGAAGGTTTTGGCCCGATGATAAGTGCTGACGTGTGCACCATGGGAGACCGCAAGCTCTTCTGAATTTGTCTTCCTTCCCTCTCTCTTGCTGTTTGCCCAGAGCCTCTAGACACGCCCAGGTTTCTCTCATCGGTTAACTGTCCTCTGGCCCTGCATCTCTATCTTGTTACTGTTGTTGCTTTAGTCACTAAGTCGTGTCCAACTCTTTTGTGACCCCATGGTCTGTAGCCCCCCTAACCCTTCTGTCCATGGGATTTCCCAGGCAAGAATACTGGGGTGGGTTGCCATTTCTGGCTCTAGGGGATCTTCCTAACCCCAGGATTGAGCCCCTGTCTTCTGCATTGGCAGACACATTCTTTCCTACTGAGACACCTGGGAAGCCCTACATCTCTGTTTACCCACCCTCAAAGCTTCATACCCTCCCTCAGCAAACACTGTGAAGGAATGGGCTATACTTATGGTTTTGCTGTCATTTATTCCACTCCCCACATCCCTGGGCTTCCATCCCCACGACTTTACAGAGACTCTTCTCATTGTGGTCACCAGTTGTGGATTACTAAAGCTCCCTGGGTACTCGATGCTGCTGTTTGCTCCCTGCTTCCAGAAATCCTTTCCCCCAAGACTTCTAGGTATGGTCATCTCCTGCCTTCCCTTGTTCTTTTCTGGCTCCTCCTCCTCAGTGTATCCCCAGGAAGGAGTTCCCCAGGGTTCCTCCTCAGCTTCCATGCTGAACACTTATAGCCTCTTCTGGGATAATCTTACTCACTTTTGGTGGTTCTGATGCCACCTATTTATCGCTGATGATTCTAAAATACCTCCAACCCAGACGATTTCCTTAGGACTTAAACACCCAGCCTCCAGCTAAGCAGTTCCCTTGAAGGTCTCACAGGTATCTAGAAACTCTATTGCTGGCCTTGTGCAAGCTCTTGCCCCATTTGTTGCCTACCGATTATTCTTCCATAGGTATCAATGTAAGGGCCACTTGCTCAGGGAAGCTGTCCCATGTCCCCCAGGCTAGGTGAGGCTTTCTTGTTAACCTTTAGTCTAGTACTCTACACTTTTCTCTGCAGCATTCTGCAATTTGTAAATTATAAATTAATTATTTGTAAATATTTGTTGCCTCCTCCACTGCACTAAAAGCACCATGAGAGCAAAAAGCCTCTCTTTTGCTTCATTATCGCATCTCCAACACCTAACACCATGGCTAACACAGCTTTAGGGCTTGATATGTATTTCTGATGCATTGAAATCTTCATTCCTTTACCCTAACTTCTTCCTTCTCTTGTAATCACCCTCTTGGTTAATAGACTCACCATCCACTTAGTCACTCAAGGTGAAGTCATTGTTGACTTCTTCCCTCTTGTAACTTGCCGTTTCCACTGAACCATCAGTATCCTGAATAGTTTTGTGACCTGATTTCTCTTGGCCACCTTGACTACCAGAACTCTAGTTTGTGGCCCCAGCATCTCTTGAATCTGAGACTAGTCCTACTATAACATCCTAACCATCTTCTCTGCCTGTTATCTTGTCCCTCCCTCTGTGAATCGATCCCTCTACACACCTACCAGAGGGATCTTTCTAGAAGGCAAATCTAGCCAGTCCATCCATTCAGAACCCTTCACTGACTCCCTGTTACTCAATTTCCTTAGCATGGAATAGAAAGGCCAACTGTGATAGGGCCCTTGTCCATTTCTCATCCTTCACCAGGCTCCTGGAAGTTTCCCATTGACTTCAGGCTGTTTCTTCCTCCCTTCATGCCTGGGGTATGCTTTTGTCTTACTGGGAATGCCTTTGCCTGCCAGGCCTGCCTCCTTTTCTCCATCTCCCACAAATGTACCTGGATAACTACTAACTCTGATCCTTACTCCTGGCTTCCCTGGTGGCTCAGATGGTAAAGAAGCTGCCTGCAATGCAGGAGACCTGGGTTCAATCCCTGGGTTGGGAAGATCCCTTGGAGAAGGGAACGGCTACTCACTCCAGTATTCTGGCCTGGAGAATTCCATTGACAGAGGAGCCTGGCAGGCTACAGTCCATGGGGTCTCAAAGAGTTGGACATGACTAATCGACTTTCACTTCACTGATTTCCTACCTACCCACATTTGCAGAGGCCTCCTATATGCTCCTACTGTGCTCCTATTGGGTTTTTCTCTCTCTCCACATTGGGGTTACTGTCCAATATAACCCCCAAACAGGGTTTTTATGACTGTCTCACATACTCATCCACCAGCACCTAAGAACAAGGATCAGGTTTTAATCATCTCTGAAACTCCCGTGCCTAACAAAGTATCTGGCACTTAGCATGCTTTTTAAAGAAAAGACTGGATGAAAGCAAAACAATGGGATTGAGGAACAAACTACTACTATTGATATTAATAGGTAATTTTTATACTCTTTCTAGGTGCCACAAATGTAGGGGGGTATTTTACATATTTGAAGTCCTTAATCTTTTACAACTACTTCATATAGTAGATCATGTTAGTATCTTCACTTATAGATGAAGGAACCAAGGCACAGAGAGGTTAAGTTATTTTGGCCAAGGTGGCACAGCAAATAAATGGCAGAGCTGGAATTTGAATTCTGGCGGTCTGCTCCAGAGCCCTGGCTCTGAATCCTGTCATTGTACTGCCTTTCCATTAGCAGAGATAACATCCATGGACTTTTTAAAAACCATGTATCTAACTTGTTGTGTTGTTCAGAGAGTCTGATATGGGTCTGTGTCCTTGGAGGGTAAAAAGAATCCAAAAGGGGGCCAAGAGGGCAGGGAGTGGGTCTCTCTAGACATTTCTCCTATCCAAGTACTAACCAGGCCTGACTCTGCTTAACTTCTGGGATCAGACAAGATCAGGCGTGTTCAGGATGGTATGGCCTTAGACTCTCTGGGCATTTCTATGAGAAGTGAGTATTACCAGGGAAGTAGTATGAGGTTCATGAGGAATATGACCAGCAGGTAGACAGGAAGCAGATCATACCAGGCCAGCTTCTCCCACATTTAGCATTTCTGTGTCTAATGCCTCAAAGACCACCTTCAACCGTCTGGTCCTTTGACTATCACTCTGTTGGACAAGAGTGGGAATACTTTAAGCTCTGGCATCTTTGGTCCCTCAGAGCACAGTTTGTTGGGAAGAAAGGGAACGGGGAGAGAGAGAAATAATGATGGCATCATTGGGAGAAGAGGCTGTGGAGAATTGGGAAACTGAGGTCCCCATAAACTAATTTAACAGGCAACCTAAAGACTGAGAAGAAAATATGAATTGTTGGTCTTCTACCCGTTTGTATTTCCTCCGCAATTGGAGCCTACATTTAGGAGACTGGATGTGAGGACCGTAGGCCAGGCGACGGTGCAGGTCTGGGCTCTAGGAACGGTGGGGTTTCAGGCAGGCCCTGGCTGAGGGGTCTGAAACCTGAAGGTGTTTGTCAGTGTGTGTGTTTTGATTATTAGGGATGGGAGCAACTGAGGAAAAGTGGAGTGTTTTAAAAATAAAACTCGGTTGAATCAATTAGTTCTAAAATCCTGCTGAAAAGTCCAAAGATGAGGTTGTAAAGAGACCATCCGTACATACGCGTGACCAGGGCCCAGGGAGGCATTTATCTTGTCAGTACATCTGTTGTCCCTCCCTCTTCACAGGTGGGAAAGCACAAGTTGGCCAACTTTTTCTGTAAATGGCCATGTTTTTCTGTGTTTTTTTAACTTTGCAGGCCACATGCAGTCTCTGTCACATACTTTGTTTTACAAACCTTTCGAAACTGTAAAATCTGCTCTGAGTTCATGGGCTGTACAAAAGTATGCTGGGGTTGTCACTGGATTTCTCCGGGTCTAGAGCATAACCCAGCTGTAGCTTCAGGCTCTGCTTTGTGCTAGGAGTAAGTACTCCAGAGACCCCAGATTATGCTAAATAAACTTTGTCTTTGAGTAGAAGAGCTCTCATGGCATGAGATGGGTTAATACACCACATCAGGAGTCTTCAAACCAAATTTCTTGTTGTTGTTTAGTCGCTAAGTTAAGTCCCACACTTGGCGATCCCATGGACTGTAGCCTGCCAGCCTCCTCTGTCCATGGGATTTCCCAGGCAAGAATACTGAAGTGGGTGCCATTTCCTTTGCCAGAGGATCTTCATGACCAAGGAGTGGATTGAATGTGTGTTTCCTACACTGTAGGTGGATTCTTTACCACTGAGTTATCTGCAAGCCTGTTCAAACTACATACCGCAGATCAAATCTAGAAGTCACTTTGGAGTTTTTGGTTATTGGTAAAGGTGTGCAGGGTGTTGTTGACCACAAAGCCCCTCTTCTAGGTCTTTTGAGGACAAGGGGAACACAGGTGAGTTTTGATGAATGACAACAGCAAATGTCCGACTCTACTCTGAGGGTGACTTCATACTAGGGATGGCCCTCATCTTAGTGAGTAAGATGGGAATCCCTGACACTGGAGCTGGAGAAGGACCTGAAATGAGTAAGATTTCACTCAGTAGCCGACAGTGTGAAATGTTCCACTCTTAAGAGAGGAGATGCCCAAGTACTGCTTTGTCTGGATTGAGTTAGGTTTAGGTGCCCAAGTTTTAATAAAATGGGGACAAAAATGCCAATGACTTTGTTACCATTGTTTTTTTTCCCCAGGGGACTAAGGTTATTTAAATGTTGCTTTGACACACTCACTTGTCACGTATAGAGTAGGTTTTTAGAATTATTGAGAACAAAGAGAGTAACAGAGAGCTAACCCACCATTTGTCCAACCCCTGCTCAATGGATGGAGTAACTTTGGCTTGTATTTTCTTTTTTATGTCAGTTTTCAGGTTCATGGTCAACTTACTTTGAGGTCAATAGGAGGTATGTGTTTGGAATTCAGAATTTCTTTTCTCTTCTTCTTCTTTAATAAACTATGACCAAGGAGTCAATGACCAAGTGATATACTGACAATATTGCAAGAAACATGATACAGCCTTTAAGGGGATGGAATTAGCTCGGAATTCAGAATTTCTTAGATTTAGAAAAATTATATTGTGTTTGGGGTGGCATCCTATCATTGGGCATGATATTTTGGAAACAAAACTTATATTCACATGAAGGTGGATAAATAAAGAATATAAATTAGCCTAACTTTGGTTCAGGGCAGACTCTGCCTCCAAATGAATTACAAATTTTTCTGTGCTTTCAAAGCTTTTTGAATTTCAGAATTGTTTCAGATAAGGGATTATGATCTATATGATGTCTAACTGGGTCTGAAAACTCTACAAGTATAGATATGTCCAGGTATGGTGCATGTACATAGTAGGTGCTCATTAAAAGTCAATTAATTTTTTATTAACATAAATGTAATGTAAGTCAAGAGTTTTATGCTTCTGTTAAACAACCAGCTCTTAATTATTTTTCCATTTTTTTACATTTCAAAGTGTATTTTCAAAAATGTTGAATCTTTCTTATAAGCTGTAACTAAAACAAAAACTGCCTTGATGGATCATAGGTTGAAGGTAGTAAATAAAGTAAAAGCAACTGGACTCTGAGTGTAGGTGGGTGAAGGACTGGCTAGTTTTATAATTCAGTAATGTAACATGCACAAGAATTGACTTATTAACAGTCAGGTAATGAAAACAATGTCAGAGGAGGTTTGTTGTGCTATAGCCTTAACTACTTATCTAAACCATGAACTGAAAATGACTAAGTGATGTACTGACAGTATTACAAAGTTGTCAACAGGAGAGGAGCCATGAGGTCATACTTTGAAAACATCTGGCTGCCCCTTCACAGGGAGAAGTCTCTCTGAGGAGGTCCTAGTTAGAGAAGAATGAGGGAAATTGGAGTGGACATTAATGAGACCAGAAAAGATAAAAAAAAAGGAATATGATTTCTAAGGATCCTCAATAAAAGCCAAAAGGATTTGGATGATGATATTAGAAAACAAGTAGAGGAAGAATGATTTTCTTTAAGTATGTGTCTATCGTCAGACTTCTATCTTTATATGGAAGGTAAAATAGGAGGAACCATCATTTGGTTATTATTTTGTTAAGGTAGATTTAAATGGAGGTAAAAGAATTAAAGTAAAACATAAAACTTATGAATGTGATGGCTGTGAGTCATCAGAAGGGATCATGAAAAAGTGTCACGGACGCCTCTATTCTCAGAGGATGTTTAAGGGTGGCCTTCGCTGTCTTGAAGGGCATCAAAATGAGGGCACGGATGAGAGGACTGACAGCATTTTACAGGGAAGGTAAAATGGCCATGATCAGAAGCTGTAGTGGAAGTGGAGGTGTGTGTTGATGTGGAATGCCTCCCTTTGCTTACTCACCCATAGGGTGGCACTGAAGAAAACAGGAAGCTTGTTTTCTCTTTTTTCCCCTATTCTTTCCTATTTTTTATCCATATTTATTCATATTTGCTTTTATTTCGAATTGAAGTATAGTTGATTTACAATGTTGTGTTAGTTTCTGGTGTACAACAAAGTGAGTCAATTACACATGGACATATATATTCTCTCATATTGTTTTCCACTATGGTTTATTACAGATTATTGAATATAGTTCCCTGTGCTATATAATAAGACCCTTGTGGTTTATTTTGTATATTGTAGTTTGTATTTGCTAATCCCGAACTCCTAATTATCCCTCCCCCACCCCCTTTCTGCTTTGATAACCATAAGTTTGTTTTCTGTCAGTGATTCTGTTTCTTTTCATAGATAAGTTTATTTGTAGCATATTTTAGACTCCACGTATAAGTGATATCATATGGTATTTGTCTTCCCCTGTCTGATTGACTTCACTTAGTATAATAATCTCCAGGTCTATCCATGTTGCTGCAAATGACATTATTTCATTCTTTTTATGGCTAAATAGTATTCCGCCATGTGTGTGTGTGTCACATCTTCTTTATTCATTCATCTGTAGATGGACATTAAGGATATTACCGTGTCTCGGCTATTGTGAATAGTAGAAGCCAGCTTCTTTTCAAGAGCTGGCCTGCTATGTCCAACGTAACTGCAAAGCGTGGCTTCCCTGCTAGGCATGGATTCCACAGTGAGTTTCAAGTAGCTTATTTAGACTCTGGCTGAAAAAGGAAGGGACTATAACAGGTCAGCTCTCCCCAACAGCTGGCACTGTGTCTCATGGTAGTAAATGCTCTCACTTCAGGCTCTGAGTCCTGCTTGCTGTTTTAACTTGGGAATTTGGTGGTTCCTCCCAATCTGGGATTTACATTTTTGAGTTGATGTTCTGATTCAAGGCCAATGTGTCCTGAAGGAGCCACAGTCAATCTGTCAAGGTACCATGAGTCTAGAAGAATAGGCTTTTCTCTACTCATCCACTTATTCCCCAATGCCCACTGGATCCAGCTTGGAAAAGTCTGCCTAGAAGCCCACATGAGGGTCCTCTTAGCCTGAGCTCTGGTCTGTAGTTGAAGAGTGCTATCTGCACGTATGTTCTGCCCATTCTCCTTTATATGGCTGGACCACACCTTCCAATGGGGCCAGGATTTTGGTCTTTGATGTTTCTTTGGGAGAAGACCAGCAGCCAAGTTGGTTTAAATAGGCCTGTTGAATCATTGTTTTCTAGTGAAATTCTATTTCAGTTACCTGGGGCTTTTTGAACTTTGTTGTGCTAAAAAGTGGGTAGGCTTGATACTGCAAAGCTTGTAGAAAACTGGGGAAATCACACCTGGAGATGATTCGACATATAGACAAGTGGCTTTTATGGCTGTTAAGACATATTCTCCAGCAGTCCAGTGGTTAAGGCTTCTCTTTCCAGTGTAGGGGGTACAAGTTCAATGCCCGGTTGGGGATCTAAGATCCACATTCCTTGGGGCCCAAAAACCAAAATATAAAACAGAAGCTATAGTATAACAAATTCAATAAAGACTTAAAAATAGTCCACATCAAAAAATCTAAAAAAAAAAAAAAAGACATATGGGGATGTGGAGCTACTGGTAGATGGTGAGTTCCTGATAGCTTAATGGGCTACCTGCAGACCATCCTAGATCTTGATATCCATGCTTTCAACAAATGCTTCTACACACACACACACACACACACACACATACACAGATGCACACACATACACACAGCTCCTCTGCCCTGAGGCTGTGGCTAGAGCTCCTGATGTCCTCTTTCACCTTATCAAGCAGAACTAGAGCAGATTGGAATTTGATTGCTGACTTCTTCCTTGCTGTCAGCCTTCAAGAATTTGAAGGATCAGTGAGACAAAGGCCCAATTTAAACAAGCCGTGCATGTATATGGTTCATGCAGTCCCTGACTACACTCAGTTACAACATCTCTTTGTCATCGCCTTATTGTAAGGCAATCGTGAGTTCCTTGAAGGCAGGAGATATTGTCTGTCTTTCCCCACGGTAAGCAGCCATAAGCCCTGCAGGCGCTCAGCAACTATTAATTGAATTAATCAACTGCCACAACACAAGTGCACACATTTATCTGCCTTGTGCTTTCATCCCGCTATGGATACAACTTGTGCGTTCAGCTGCCCCGGGAGCATGGCTTCCCCACCCCTACCCCCCATAGCTGCAGGGCTTTCTACAGCTAGCTGTCATCTAGACCCCTGTAGCTACACATGTTCTGCAGAGTGTGAGGCCCCACCTGTCCTCTTACACACAGTTGATGCGATAGATACACCAACTCTGAGGGTCTCTACAATCCCCACTTTCTCTCCCTCCCTCAGTGTTTCCTGACCCTTTGAAGGGTTTTAAGGAGAATGAGGTCCACCTCCCACTCCACTTCTGGGGCAAGGTTTTTGATTACGGTGTAGGCTTTTGTTCTGTTGTTGAGATCAGGCTTCTCAGCGCAGGGAGAAGGGAATTCCAGTCATCCTGACGCATTATAATCAAGTTACTTACCACAAGTCAGGAGTAACAGTTCTCTGCTTTCATTCTGATCACAGCAGGTGATACAGGGAAGAAGCAGCTCGAATTTCACTAGGTGCTTTGAGCTGTGGCTGCAACAGTGCTTTACGGTGGTGGTTTTCCATCTTTTAAGAACCATTCAGCCAGTAAACATTTTATCTCGACTCCATGATCTACCAACTTTATGCATAAAACGTAGTTCTGTGTATTTAAAAAACAATCTACATTGGCCCCAAATGTCTGACCATGAAATATATTTAACAAATGACAAGCACACATTAAAAACCAAAATGCTAAACTTTAAAAAGTCAAAAGTAATTTGACTCAGAAATGAAGGGAGTAGATGGGGCTGTTGCTGAGTCCTTGTTTCCCAATGCTGGAGATGCGCATGGTACCCCTTAACCCCGAAAAGCATTGTCAGTGGCTGTTGTGCTAAGTCGCTTCAGTCATGTCCGATTCTTTGAGACCTTATAGTTACGGATTACTTTGAATCTTTCATTTTCCAGTGTTTTTGTGTGTCTGTGCATCCCTCTGACCCTATGGACTGTAGCCCACCAGGCTCCTCTGTCCATGGGGATTCTCCAGGCAAGAATACCGCAGTGGACTGCCATGCCCTCCTCCAGGATATCTTCCCAACCCAGGGATCAAACTCGCGTCTCTTACATCTCCTGCATTGGCAGGAAGGTTCTTTACCACTAGCACCACCTGGGAAGCCTGTCAAAGGTTGTTACCTCGTGGCAAGTCTGATGCTGGATGATGCCGTTGCCTCCCGATACTAGTGTCATAAAAAGAACTAGGGGACAACTTTCTTCTCATCTCTAGAATCCTACAGTTTTGGTAAAACTTAAGAGCACACAGTGCTCAGAAAATATTTGTGGAATGAATGAATGATTCAGAGATGGCAAGTTTTGTTCTCCTGGTTGCTGGGAAAGAGGAGAGTGGCAGGTATTTTGTAATAGGTTGCCAGTTTCCAAAGATACACAGACCACTTGTGCCCTGTGCCCAGTCAGTGTCTGTTCTGTGTTCAGGACCTTTCTGTATGTGTTCACAATATATGTATCAATAGTTATGCAAAGTTATTGATGTTTGGCGGGCTAAACTGCTACTTCTGTTCAAAGGCAAACGCTTGTTGTGTGTGGGTATTTTCTGATAAGGATGTCCACACGCAGTGGGTGTAGCAAGCTGTGTAGGTACAAAGAGAGATAAGTTGGGGAGTGGGCTAATTCTGCCAAGCCCAGATAATGGGCTGGGGCTTAAAGGAGTTCACTTCATATGGGGAGCCCCGGGCTGGTTTAGTTATGGGTTATTTTGGATCTTTCATTTTCCAGTGTGTCTGTGTGTCCCTCTGTCTCTCTCTCTTACAAGGGAGTGTTATATGTAGACAGAGGTCTACATATAATAGCTCAAGGTCTCTGGATGTCCAGGTCTTGTATCTGGTGGGTTAGTGACCTGAAATGATCAGGCCTTTACGAGGAGCAGTGTGCTTGCCTCTTCTAAAGTGGCATGCTGTGGTCACAAAGGGAACAGGATGCAGACAGACTTCTGAACACCAAGTGGAAACCTTAGAGCAGGTAGGATCCCAGGAATGTGTTTTAAATGTATTTTGGGTAGACATGGGATGTGGTGTCAGGGAGAATAGTAAACCTGACTTTTACACATAGGAGGTGTTTCTGTAATGGGAGCTCTAGTATCATCTTCACGTTTCTTTTTGACTGAGGCTCTGCTAGGTGTCAACATGGATTACTGGACTGTTAAAGTTAAAATTTACCATGAGTGGCAGTTCATCCTAAAGTTATGCTGTTAGACCAGGGTCAGACCAGTTGTGGTTGCACCTCACTCCTTGCTTCTACAGTTGTGTGGCCTGGGGAGGTTCCTGAGCTCCAGTAAGCTTCACTTTCTTCCTTTATAAAATGCAGAAAGTGGAAAGTACTCACAGCTGGTTTCATTATTAATGTACTCCTGTGTAGGCCTGGCACTTAGCATAATGCGTCTCATGTACTGAGTCATCCCTGAATACGTGTGTTACTGTTTTTGTTATTGTTATGATGGTTGCTGCTCTGTGATGGTGTTCTACAGACATTTGTTGTTGGAGACACAAATTCCCATTGTGCGTTGGGACCTGATCTCTTGCCATGATTAGCAGAGGTCCGGCTGCATTAAATGCGGGGAAAGGGTTTCGGTGGGCAGAGCTGTGGACCGTTCACAAATGAGGGCATGCATTCACTGGTAATCAAGGGTAACTGTAAAAATAAAGGAAGGCTGGGTTTTCTAGCCCTCATTTTTACACAGGAGCTCCTGCTAAGCAACTCTTGGCAGACACCGCTGTCACTTATTCATGTGAGGACAGTCTACTCAGCCTGGGCGCACCATTTTGAGGACGGGTCGACTGCTATTGTTGCATCTCCACTGCAGCCTCTTTTGTTGGATTTTCTAAAGGCCTGGCATATAACACTTCTATAAGTAAAAAATGATCTAGGGGATTCCTGGCGGTCCAGTGGTTAAGACTTTGCCTTCCAATGTCGGTGGTCTTCGATCCCTGGTCGGGAAGCTAAGATCCCACATGCCTCAGGGCCAAAAAACCCAAAACATAAAGACAGAAGCAATACTGTGACAAATTCACTGAAGACTTTCAAAATGGTCTACATCAAAAAAATCGTCTTAAAAAAATCTAACAAAATATATTAGGTTGGCTAAAAGGAAATATACCGAATTAATAATGGGCCTGTCCTAGGCTGTTCTGGGATGGGAGGTTGGCTGCTGCTGGTGGTGGTGGAGGAATGGTTCAGGTCAAGGCATGGGAGCTAATGCTAGGAGAAGATGGTTAGTGTCAGTGCTCTCCATGCCTGCCAAGTGACCAGGGACGGGAAGCTGCCCAGGTGGGGCAGGCAGCATCCCCCTCTATGCAAAGCCGCTCTTGTCTCACAGCCCAGCTCCTCAGGTTAGTTTGACAGCTGATGGCCTTTATCCAGAGAAGGCAGCTTGAGCAAGCCAGAAACCTGTCCTAACTCTCAACAGAATGTCACTCCCATCCCTTTCTTCTAGGCTGAGAAGTAAGGACTGTGATGGAATAAGGGCATTGTGATGGGCTGTGACCAAGTGGAAATGAGAAGTCAGGAAGTTACTGTTGTGTTTGTTGTGAAGAATTGTGATGAATATTCAAACACTGATTTTATCCCCACCCTCACCCCATGGAATAAAGACATCTTTCCCTTCTTTGGAAGGAAAAAGGGGGCGTCAGATGACAAGTTTGGAGTGGGATCAGCATGACTGCTCTGCATCCCTCCCCAAGTCTTCAACACACAGGAGATGATTGCTTCCTCATGTCTGCTCCCGGCACCATCAAAATTTGAGAAGTGAAAAAGAATAGCCTGCTTGTTTTATTCAGAAGTCTGTCATCCAGCATTTAGAGGCTCTGCACAGATACCAAAAAGGGCGAGATGGCCAGTCCCTGAGTAGATGCCATGTAAACACTGGATAACATTTCTGATGATTAAAGAAACCCTCCACTTCTGCATGTCCCTGGCTTTGAAGTGCCATCAGTAGAGGTCGGGGAAGAGCAGTTGCTGTTTTCTTGCTGGAGAAACTGAGGTACAGAGAGGGGCAGCAATTCATTCTTCTTGGTTGTGAGGCCAGCCGCAGACCTGGTGCAGCACACACGTATTCAGGGCTGTACTCTGAGCCAGGCTTTCTGTTAAAGACTCTTAAATACATCATTGCACTTGATCCAAACAGCGGTGCTGCGAGGTGATGACTGTTAACTCCACTTTGTTTTTGTTGGTATCTCATCGCTTTACAGTGTTGTGTTAGTTTCTGCTGTACAGTGAAGTGAATCATCTATAGGTATGCATATACCTCCTCCCTCTTGAACCTCCCTCCCACCCGCCAGATCCCACCCATCTAGGTTGTCACAAAACACTGATCCGAGTTCCCTGTGCTATACAGAAGCTTCCCACTAGCTAGCTATTTTACACGCGGTAGTGTATATATGTCAGTTTGTTCCACCCTCTTCTCTCCCTATGTCCACAAGTCCATTCACTGCATCTGTGAGCCTGCCAACAGGCTCATGAGTCCCATCTTCCTAGATTCCATATATATGCGTTCTGATACTTGTTTTTCTCTTTCTGACTTACTTCACTCTTAGATCCCAGGCCCATCCATATCCACAGGTCCATGCAAATGACCGGGTTTTGTTCCTTTCTGTATGGCCTAGTAACATTCCATTGTAAATATGTACCAATCTTTATCCGTTCGTCTGTCGACAGACATTTAGCTTGCTTCCATGTCCTGGCTATTGTAAGTAGGCCTGCACTGAACATTGGGGCACACGTGTCTTTAACTCCACTTTATATAGAGATGAAGAAACAGAAGCTTAAAGAGTTTGAAGAAATGGCCTAAGGCCACACAGCTAGTGCGTGGCTAAATCCAGGGTCAGCCCATGGCTGCCTAACTCCAGATGTCCTCAACCACTGGCGCGGCACTGCCTGGTTCACTTTCTCAAGTCAAAGTCACCTTAGGTTACTATTTCTGGACTAAATCCCCCGTGTGCTGCCCTGTGGTTCTTTCTGGAAGCTAGCTCAAGCCCTTGGAATGGTCGAGTATTGCTACCATGTACTTGAGAATGTTGAGGCATAGCTAGCTTTTGGGAGCTACTTGCAGACTATTTTAGCAATGACCGCTCACTTCTCCACCTCGTTCAGATGACCTCCCTTGGCTTATGTGTCCACCGCCCTGGCCACACACACGCGGCTCCCTGGGAACGGCAGGCACTTGGCACCTCTCGCTGCCCTGGCCCCAGCCCAGCTATTTAGAGTCAGCCCTCTTTAAGAGAGGAATGTGGCAGTGGTTCCTTTGCAAGCAGCTCAGCCCGATTACAGGGTGAGGCGCTGACGTGCTGTCCAGTTGCTGTCCGGTTCCGGGTAGCCCACTTCCAGTGCTCAGAACCGGAGGTACCCTGGCCTCGGCTGCTTCCAGGTGATAACATTTGCTGCTCTCTTTAACAGATGGGTGGAGAGTGTTATCAAGCTGCGGCACCTTGGAAAACCTGCAGAAACCCTCTTCTAACTTCACACGTTGGGTTTCCCTTCTTCTGAAAATAGATGGATATGTGTGGTGTTAAGGAGGGACCCTTAAATTAGACTCAGCTTCAGAGAAGAGCTGGGGGATTAAACACAGACATTTCCCTTCTGATGCTGCCTCTGGTTTGTCCTGGGGAAGTTACCCCACCTCGCTTTCCTGTCGTTTCCGGGTCTGTGAGGATTTGGGGAAGAAAGGTGCTTGGAGAGCCTCAGAGGAAATGTGGATTTGATGCCCACTAGAGGCCTGGTGTATTTGTGTTCTGAAATCTCAGGGTTGGATTAACTGTGACCCTAAGAGGCCTCGTGGCCACCCAACATAGATCATCTTTCTTTCCTGTTGCCTTCCTTGATGTTCTTGTTGCCTGGTATTGAGCTGGGTGTGGAAGAATCTGTCCCAGATGATTTAAAAACTGTTTACAGGCACCCTGCTCCTTTGATGTCTCATTCCTTCCTGCAGAGGGCTCAGGTCAGACAGGGCTGTGATCACAGTGGGTAAGGGCAGGGGCTCTGAGCCTGATCGCCTGAGTTTCAATCCTGGCTCCATCACTTGCTGGCTAATGGACAGGGGCAAATCATCAAACTCTCTAAGCCTCAGTTTCCTCACCCATAAAATGGGGATAATTAGGGTTAGAAGCAAATGAGACCTAAGTAAACTTAAAAATTTTTGACACAATGAAAAGGCAACCTACTGAATGGGATATTTACAAATGGTGTGACTGGTAAGGGATTAATATCCAACATATATAAACAGCTCATACAATTCAACCTGGGGGAAAAAACCCCAAACAGCTTGATTAGAAATATGCAAAAGACTTGAATAGACATTTTGCCAAAGAGCACAGGCAGATGGCCAACAGGCACATGAAAAGATTCTCAGCATCACTAGTCATTAGAGAAATGCAAAGCGAATCACAGTGAGAGATCACCTCATATCTGTCAGAATGGTTGTCATCAGAAAAACAAAAATAACATGTTGACAAGGATGTGGAGAAAAGGTAACCCTCTTCTTACACTGTTGGTGGGAATGTAAATTGTTGCAGCAATTGTGGAAAACAGTATGGAGGTTTCTCAAAAAACTAAAGATGGCACTATCAAACTGTCATGTGACCCAGCAATTCCACTCCTGGGTATATATACAAAAGGAACGAAAATACTAATATTGAAAAGATATATGCTCCCCGATGTTTGTGGAAACATTATTTACAATTGCCAAAGTATGGAGGCAACCCCAGTGTCCATCAACAGATGAGTTGCTAAAGAAGATGTGGTAGATATATATACACAACAGAATGTTACTTGGCCATAAAAAAGAATGATTTGCCGTTTGCAACAACATAGATGGACTTGGAGGGTATTAGGCTAAATGAAATAAGTCTGACAGAGAAAGAAATGTATCGTATGATATCACATGAATTTTACAAGTATTTTCTCCCAGTCTGTGGCTTATATTTTCATTCTCTTAACAATATCTTTCAAAGAGCAGACATTTTTATTTCTGATGTCAAATTAATGACCTTTTTTCTTTTCTTTTTTTTTTTTGCAAGTTGCTTTATTTACAATGCCAACTTTACAAGTCACTGACCTAAAATTAACTGGACAATAAACTAGGCAGAAATTGCTTTACAAAAAGGGAAAGCCCAAAATGCCACTTTCTATAGGGAACCCACAGTTCAATTTTGTTCAGAGCAAAGAAAAGAAACTTTCGATCATACTGGAAGAAACTGGACCGTAAGTTTGGAAACTGTACTGAAACTACACATGCAATGAGGACAACATTCTGCTAATACAATTGACTTGCTGCTGCATTTGTTGACTGTGTTTCTAATATTAACAATTATAAACAAAGCAGTGCAACTAGTATTTGGAATAATCCTTACGGTGTTACAGCGCCACTGGTTCTCTTTGCATACCTGGACTTCCTCTTCTTCAGTAAAATCATTTTTCATATTTAATGTCTTTTAAATCCCCTCAGGAGTTTTCCCCTTGATCATATTAGCAACAGTCTTGCAGGTAACATCAAGCAAACCTTTGATGTCTAAGTAGTTTGCTGCCAATATAAGCTCAAAGAGTGTCCCTTGGTCAACTTTCAGGAATCCTTGATCCCAAACACGTATATCATCTGTTCGTTTTTCTTTGTTCTCATCATCCTCAGGAGGAGGATCATCCTTGTGGTGGGTGCACCACTGAATGACCTTTTTTAATACTGCTGCATTAACATTTGGCAAGGGGACTGGATCATCATTGCCTTCATCATCCATTCCCAAATCTGCCAACATAGTCTTGATGGTCACAGACTGTTTTGCAATTTCAACATCAACTTCGAATATCTCTCCATCAGAACTTTGCAACTTAATTGAAGGCATCGTGTTAGGTCTCAAGGAGATGGCGGGCTGGAGGCTAAACTGAGCAGGGTGGCGGCGGCATCAAACAGCAAAACTGAAAGGCGAACAAGGCAAATACAGCCTAGTTCTTTTCTTTTGTAATACTCGATCTTCTATGGATCATACTTTTGGTGTTGTACCTAAAATATTTTGTTTAACCCAACATTACAAACATTTTTCTCTTGTTTTTTTTTTTTTCTAGAAGTTTCAGGTTTTACATTTAGGTCTATAATCTATATTTAGTTACCCTCACTATGTGTTGTGAGGTAGAGTGTCATTTTATTTTTCATTTGATGTCCAGTTGTTCAACACCATTTGTTGAAAAAGACTACCCTTTCTCCATTACATTGTTTTGACAACTTTGACAATAATCATTTGCTTATTGATCCTGGACATGTTTTGTTCTGTTTGTACTTAAGTATTTCATGGCTTTTGGGGAGTGCTTTATTCAATTAAAAAATGTTGAATTAATAAACAATACCACCCTACCTGTGAATGCTTATCTTGATTCTGTAGTCAGATACAAGATGCTAGAATAGTATTGGAAAATTCATCAAAGTCCTCGGTTATGGTCAGACCAGCAGTGAGGCTAAAAGGTCTGAGTATAACTCTAGAAGGTAGGAAATAGGGCCTCATTCTGCATTTCTCTTGCTAAGTTCTTTAATTCTGGATGGTTCCTTCTCCCACCCAGGGTCTGCCTCCTAGCACAGGTCATACTCTGAGTTAAGGCTACACCTTTCAGGGGCTCTCTAGGCAAAGCTGGCTTTCCCTGTTAGTATAATACACAGTTGCCTCCCTCACACAATTTGAATGTGCTGAGTGTCCTGTCCAACAACTGCTTATCACCTATTTGTCTGGTTTGGCTCCAGCGTTGTATCTTTTGTATCCATCCTTTGAATAAGGTAATCTATTTTCATATGGTACTTATTAAGATGAGTTTCCTGGGAGAGATACTCTGCCCCTTGGGAAGGTAGATACATCAGTTTCAAGCAATTAACATGTACCACAGAAGTCCCTACCATATGCAAGGCAGAAGTCCCTACCATATTGAAGGCAAAAGGAGAAGAGGGCAGCAGAGGATAAGATGGTTAGACAGCATTACCAACTCAGTGAACATGAACTTGAGCAAACTCCGGGAAATAGTGGAGGATAGGGAAACCTGGCGTGCTGCAGTCCATGGTGTTGCAAAAAGTCAGACACAACTTAGCTACTGAACAACAGCAACAACCACAGGCAAAGACTTTCAAGGTGGAAATGGCATCCTTCTGTTTGTGGAGTTTACTGTGATAAGGAATTAGGTTGTCAGGGTCAATTTCGTTTTGAAGCAGGGATGGAAGGAGGTCTAAAGGAGGAATTAGACTTGAGTCATTAGACTCAGTAGAGGAACCTGGTGTTAAGGGAGGTTGGGAAAGCTTAGATGCTTGAAGCAGAGTTGAAAGAGAAAGACAGTTACAGAAGGGGCAGAGGGGTAATGACAATAGACTTCATTGACTATGAACTGTTTTTTTTGCTGTGAGAGTGTGTGTATTGAGCAGACTCAAAAATTGATACTGAGAGATACTGCATGTTTTTTGTAAATAAGAATACCTTGGGGTTATAGGCTACTTTGTAGTTTATACATCATTTTCATATAACTTTATAGTATCTGTACAATAGCTTTATATGGTAAATGATGAGTATATTGATTAGGACATTGTAACTGCCCTAATAAAGAACTATAAAATAGAATGTTACTTCTGGCTTACATTATAGATGAGCAAATGAGTATAAATTGTGGAGGAGACTTTGTTCCCCATAGTCATCCAGGAAAGCAGGTTCTTCTCATTGTGGCCCTTTAGTCTAGACCTTGAAGTGGTGTCACTTGTGCTCATTCAATCACATGGTCACATCTAACCATAGGGATGACTGGAAGAAGCCTCCAAGCTGTCTGTAGAAAGAGTAGAATTTAGACATTGTTAGGCCTGCTCCTGTGCATGGAAGCACAGGGTATTCCCATTTTACAGATGGGGAAACCAAGTTACAACATAGGTGAATGACACATAGATAAAAGAGCACATGACTACTAAGTTAAGTATAGGAGTTAGGATCTCAACCCGGGTCTGCTATTTTGATAGAGCAGGTACAGTAATACTAACAGCAGCAATAGCAGTAATAATATCTAATAGTTTGTGAGTGTGGGCACATATAAAATGGGGCAGTATATATTGGGTTGGACAAAAAGTTCGTTTATGTTTCTCCATGCTAGTTCATGGAAAACCCGAAGGAACTTTTCAGCCAACAGAATATAATGGTCTTAGTAAATTCCAGGTTCCCTTCCTCGCCTTGGGCTTTGCTGCAAAATCCTACAGAGAGCCAAGTCCTCTTCCTGAGGACCGTGGGCAGCAGAGTGACCGAATGAGCCAGCAGTGGTGGCTTCCCCATCAGCAGCACCCAGGGAAGAAGGTTGAGTGGATTCCAGGAGCTGAGAGGTGCTCTCCCTGCAGGCTGGGGGATCATGCATGGGAGAGGCTGGACCTGTGGGGCTGGAAGAGGCTGCATGTGGCTTTGCTGGGAGATGGGAGCCTTGCCAGCAACTTCCTGTGTGTCTCCGGGGAATGGCCTGACTGCGTCAGGCTTGTGCCCTGGACAAGGATGGGAAGTTCTTCCAGCCAGCACCCGTTCCCTCGGGAGTCCTTGTGGGCCTGAGCAACTTCTAAAAGATTAATTTTAATTGAATTATTTGAAAAGCTCTAATGTGAATGAATACCAAATTGGCACCCATAACTTATATATTATTCATAGGTTCAACTCTTAAAGTAGCTCTCTTTGTTTGGGTAGCAGAGCTGTATGGATAGAAACCATTCTGTGACTGACATTTCTGTGACACAAGAAAGAATATCTGAAAGACTTCTCAGCTGAGTGGGACGTGGCGTCCCTGTCTAGATGAGTTCTGGGTGAGAGGAGGCTGCTTTCATCAGTGTTTCGGGTGAGGAGACGGAGGCGTGGGTTGAGTCAGAGCTGCTCTGAAAGGTTTCAAGATGGGATCATAGGAGCTGGGCCCTGCTGCCACTTTGTGTGCCTGCTCTTCTGCCAGCACAGTCCTGCTCTTAGAAGAGGACGTGATGGCAGGAATATGATGTTGAAGCTGCAGGGGCAACAGCGAGACTGTCAGGACCAGCCTGCATCCACAGCACTCCTGTACGTGCCACATTCCCAGCCTCTTGACCACTTTGACCTCCAGATTGGCCTTCCGATAGCGTGTCCTCTCCAAAAGCTGCTCTTAGTTCTTCAGGAGCCGTTCTCGGCATTTCTCGCTTCTCACCCATTTCTTCAGCATCTTCTAGCCTCATTTTATGTTCCTGGAGTTATCCTGGGCAGTTGGGATGAAAAGAATGAATAAGAATGTCCCTGGCTTCAAGCAACTTATTATCTATTGGGAAAGATGGAAAAAGAGATCATTTTCCTAGGCCATGGCAAAGTGTTCTGATGACAGTGAGGGGAGCCTGAAAGACATGCCCCCACCTACTGCCACTGCAGGGGACGTGTGTGAAGATGGGAAGCTTTCTCAAAAGGAGTGAGGCTGAGATGAGTTCAAATGGATAAGAAATTACTGTGAAAAAGAGGGAGTGTGTTTCAGGCTTAAGTGCATACATGGGTGCATGCTCAGTCATGTCCAGCTATTTGCAGCCCTATGGACTGTAGCCCTTCAGGTTCTTCTCTCCATGGGATTTCCCAGGCAAGAATACTGGAGTGGGTTGCTGTTCCCTTCTCTAGGGGACCTTTACAACCTAGGGGTTGAATCTCTGTCTCCAGAGTCTCCTGCAGTCACAGGCAGATCTTTTACCACTGAGCTACCATTTCAGGCTTAGGGGAAAGTATATGCAACAAACTGTCCAGAAAGAGCTGGGGACCTGAATCGAGTTTGTTGTGACTGGAAAGTAGGATTGTGGACGTAGGGAGGGTTGGATAGAATAGTGTTCAGGTAGGGGATGAATCACGAAGGGCTTTGACTATGATTTATTATGGGTTTTAAACTTCCTTTTGAGATAGGAACTATTAAAGTATGGAAGTGACATCACATTTATATTCCAAGATGATCTTTCTGACCACAAGGTAGAGGATGGGTCGGGATGGTAGGCAAAAGAGCAAACATGGGTACAAAGAACTCAGCAGGGAACCACTAGACTTCAGGTAACAGTGGTGAGAAGTGAGGGGGAGCAGTGGAGACAGAGAAGAATGGAGATTTGAGAGACACTGAGGACCTTAGTTGATGAGATCCTGGGCCCTATCACCCCAGGTTTGGGTTTGGGCCATTGGGATGTCAAAGGACTAGGACAATGTCTGTAAGGACTGGGATGGTGATAGATTCACCTGGGGATAATGTTGAGTATGGATAATGTTGAGTATGAGTGACCTGTGGTCCTGCAGGTGGATGTTCAGAAGGCAGTTGAAGGTGATAGATGGGAGCTGAGGAGACAGACTTGGAAGTCATTCGCATGAGGTCATTTAGGTCATGAAGGTGCCAGAGAGGAGATAAGGGAGAATGAGGAGCAAGTCCTGGAAGACAGACGAAGTGATTTCAGGAAATTTGGGGACCACCAACAGACTCCGATGCTGGGAAAGATTGAGGGTGAGAGGAGAAGGGGACGACAGAGGAAGAGATGTTTGGATGGCATCACCAATTCAATGAACATAAGTTTGAGTAAACTCCAGGAGTTGGTGATGGACAGGGAGGCCTGGCATGCGGCAGCCTATGGGGTTGCAAAGAGCCAGACACGACTGAGCAAATGAACTGAAGTGAACTGAACAGAGCCTAAGTCTGCTGAGAAGTCACGATAAAGGCCTGAAAAGCATCTGCTGTTTTAAGGAACTAGGAAGGGAGATGTCCATGAATAGCTTCAAGAACTGATGAGGGAAGCCAGCTTTCAGTGCAATAGGAGCGAGTTAGGTATGGGATGAGGAAGTGCTCATGAATATGTTATAGATAAATACACGGTATCTATTTTTACTTTAGAAGCAGAGGCTTCATCATACTTCTCAGTTCATTGTCCTCATTTTTTAGTCAGGGCACCTCTCCTGGTTGGTTGGTTGGTTGGTTGGTTCATCTCCATTTCCCTAACTCCATCTAGAGGCAACCATTTTCATGTGTTCAAGTTCCCCTTTTGTTTGAATGGCTTCCCTGGTGGCTCAGCTGGTAAAGAATCTACCTGCAATACAGGAGGCCTGGGTTTGATCCTTGAGTTTGGAAGATCCCCTACAGAAGAGAATGGCTACTCACTCCAGTATTCTTGCCTGGAGAATTCCATGGACTGGTGGGCTACAGCCCATGGGGTTGCAAAGAGTCAGACACAACCGAGCAACTAACACTTTGAAATTGTGTCAATGGTGTGCTGTAAATCTTGTGTTTATTTTATCCACTATTTTTAAGATCATCCATGTGTACATTCATCCCATTTTATTGTGCATCCCCAAGTGATGCACACACAGTTTGAATTCACCTCCCCACCACCACAGTCAATGCTGCAGTGAACTTGCCTTTATATGTCCTCTTTTTTTGACCTGTGTGAGAATTTCTTCCGTCTGCATGCCCTGTACATACATATCTACAACCTGAACAGGGTTGTAGATACGTAACCTGACTGAGAACTACACGCTGGCTTCCAGAATGGCTGCGCCAGTCCACACTCCCACCAGCAAGCAGTATACAAGGTGCCTACTCTGCACGTCACCATCTTGTATTATCCAGTTTGATAATGTTTGCTTCTGGTGTCTCCTTATTTTAATCAGCATTTCTTGTTAGCTAATGGACTTGAGTATCTCTTTTTAGGGTCTTAGCCTCTTGGATTTCCTCTTCTGTAAATCACCTGTTCTTATTCTTGGGCAACTTTGTCAAGAAATTTGACTTTGAAAGGGAGAAATGAAAGGATGACAAGGAGGCGTTTTATTTAAGATGAGAAAGACTTGAACGTGTTAAAATGAAGATGGAAGGAATAAAAAACTAAAGACTCATCTTCCTCCCAGGATGGGAAAGATGGCTAGAAGAAAAGATAGCTAGGATCTGGCCTCACCAGGGATTAAAAGTGAGACTGGGGGAGGGAGTGGAACTGAGGAGGAATCAGCACACAGGTGGCAGCAGCTTTCCCTGAGCCCACCTGACTGCCCCCTGCACTTTGTAGTCATAGAAGCAGGGTGGGATCCATGGAGCTGAATAGAAGGGGAAAGGTGACCTCCCTCAGCTTCTAGGAAAATGCTACATTGTGTTTCTAAATGTGTGAAAATAGTATTTGTTTTAAATTGCCGGGAGAGAGGAAAGATGCCTGAATTTCAGCATATGGGTTGCTGGCTCAAATAACGTTGTAGAAACACATGACACAAAGGTGGGAGTGCAGGACATGTGGACCCTCTTGGTTGGAGCAGAGTTAGCATGAGAGAGCATATGCGCTCAACACCGAATGGCATAGAACTCCGGGTTAGAGTGTGCGTCAGAGAGTTGCTGAGAACTATGGAACAGAGGCGAGTCATTGTGAGGAGGGCTCTGCAGGATGGATCGAAGAGGTTGAGTGCAGACAAATTTGGACCATTACCCATGTCCTGGTGGGTAACGGTAAGGGCCTGGAGTGAAATGGAAGCTTTAGAACATAAAGGTATGACAGATAGAAGACACTTTACTGAGGCTTAATGACTGGCTGTGATGAATCAATATTGAGTAAGTGCTCGCTGCACGTAAGTGGCTGTGTGAATGCGCAGTGAATGGATCAGGAATAAGGTGGGATAGAGGATCCAGTTTGAGCTTAGGTCTTGAAGAGAAGGAGAGTGTTCACTGAGCACCTCTATGTGCCGAGCACAGTGCTGGGCACTGCAATACAATAATGGATGAGACAGGCTTGGCTGCTGCCTGCAAGGAACCTATAGTCTAGGTAGGGAGAGGCAAAAACAAAGATAAACTGACAAATGCATAAGTGATTACAATTATGGTGAGGGCTGTGAAGAGGTCAAGCAAAGTGCCCAGATGACAAAGGACTTAGTCTATATGGCGAGCGTGGAGAGGACTTCCATATGGGAATGTTCCCTAAGAGGAGGCCTGAGGAAAGAGGAGGAGCCAGACATGCAAAATGCTCCAGAAAATGTCCCAAGCTGACGACATGGTGTGCACAAGAGCCAGAGCTGGGAGCAGTGACAGTTGAGAAGAACTGAAAGCAGACTTGCAGGATGCAGTAAGTGGTGGGGGAGGGGGCTGGGGTGGCGAATGAGCTTGGAGCAGGAGGAAGAAGCCAGACTGTGCTGGGCGCTAGGGCTATAGTAACATAACCTTACTGCCATGATCACACCTAATGTAATTGACTATAAATCCTGGTTATCATCCACTATTCAGTCCATAATTCAGATACCCCTGGTTGTCTAAAAACATGTTTGGGTGTGTTTTGGTGTTGATTCAAGTTCCAAAGAATGTGATCCATTCACTATTACATCCCCTGAGTCTCTTTTGATCTACAGTAGTCCCTACCCTCTGCCTCTTTTTCAGACTGTTTTAATGCCATTGACTTGTTGAAGAAGTAGAGCCAGTTGTCTGCAAAATGACCCACTTCCTGGATCTGTCTCTTTGTTTCCTCATGTTGTCATTTAACTTGTCTCTTCAACGTATAATTCCTGTACATGGAAAACTAGTTCTACAGACTTGATCAGATTGAGATTCAACTTTTTTGGTAAGAATGTTATAGGCCATGATACTCTTCATATTGCATCGTATCTGGAGACACAGTATCTTATTGTCTTACTGTTAATGATACTAAAACTCACTGCTGAATTCAGGTGTTGGAAACTTGATCTTGTATAATTCTCCATCAACCTGTTATCTAATAGTTTCATTTTTCCTTGTCTTTTCCAAATCAGTTGTTTTATGAGAAATGTCTTAGCTGGTTGTTGTTGTTCAGTCACTAAGTCATGTCCGACTCTGCAGCTCCATGGACTGCAACACACCAGGCTCTCCTGTCCTCCACTGTCTCCCTGAGTTTGCTCAAACTCATGTCCATTGAGTTAGTGATGACATCCAGCCATCTCATCCTCTGCTGCCCCCTTCTCCTCTTGGCCTCAATCTTTCCCAGCATCAGGGTCTTTTCCAATGAGTCAGCTCTTCGCAATTATTTCAGCCCATTCTTTTTAAAATTTATGTTATTGAAGTATAGTTGATTTACAATGTGTTAATTTCTGCTGTACAGCAAAGGGATCCTGTTTTATATATGTATACATTCTTTTTCTTATTCTTTTCCATTGTAGTTTATCACAGGATATTGAATATAGTTCCCTGTGCTAAAACAGTAGGACCTTGTTGTTTATCCATTTTATATATAATAATTTCCACTGATAACTCAAACTCACAGTCCATCCCTCCCTCACTCCCCTTAGAAACCACAATCTGTCCTTCATGTCTGTGAGTCTGTGTCTTTTTTGTAGATAAGTTCATTTATGGCATATTTTAGATTCCATGTATAAGTGATATCGTATTGTATTTGTCCTTCTCTTTCTGACTTACTTCACCTACTAAGATAATCTGTAGGTTTATCCATGTTGCTGTTAGTACAAGTGGCATTATTTCATTCTTTTTTGGTAGCTCAGTAGTATTCCATTGTATATATATACCACATCTTCCTTATCTATTTATCTATCAATGGACATTTAGGTTACTTCCATGTCTTAGCTATTATGAATAGTACTGCTATGAACATAGGTGTGCCTGTGTCCTTTTGAATAGTTTTGTCAGGATATATGCCAGGAGTGGGGTTGCTGAATCATATAGCAACTCTATTTTTAGTTTTCTAAGAAACCTCCTTACTGTTTTCCAGTATGAAAATTTACATTCCCAACAGCAATGTAAGAGGCCTCCCTTTTCTCCATAGCCTCTCTAACGTTGACAATTTGCAGACTGTTTAATGATGGCCATTCTGACTGGTGTGTGGTGATACCTCACTGTAGTTTTGATTTGCATTTCTCTAATAATTATCAATGTTGATCATCTTTTCATGTGCCTGTTTGCCATCTGAATGTCTTCTTTGGAGAAATGTCTGTTTAGGTCTTTTGCCCATTTTTTGATTGGGTGTTTGTTTTTATTGTTGAATTGTATGAGCTTTTTATATATTTTGAAAATTAAGACCTTGTTGGTTACATCATTTGCAAATATTTTCTCCCAGTCTCTGGGTATTTTAATCTATTCTTGACTACTTCAAATATTGAGACCATAGTACCTCCCTGTGCAGTTTTCATCAGAGAAGAGAGAGGTAACTAGAAAAGTCTTCATGGAAGAACAAAAATTGGGCATTCAGGTTTTCAATTTGATGACTATAGAATTTGCTTATTTGTGGGGAGGAAGCCAGTGGCTATCTTAAAAGAAGTGAGTTGAGAGAGATAAGAAGTAGGACAGGGTTATAATAGCTTTCTGTAAATGTAGATATTAAGCCCAAGAATCAGAATAGAAGATAATCTTTAAAAACCATGTAAGGACTTCCCAGGGGGGCCAGTGGTAAAGATTCTGCATTCCCAATGCAGAAGGCCCTAGTTTGATCCCTGGTGGTAGAACTAGATCCCACATGCCACAACTAAAAGTTGTTTTTTTTTGTTTTTTTTTTTAATGTATGTTAAGAAGATCACCTCTCCCCTTGCCTTTAATTATTCCCAGTAGACATTTGCCTCTGTGTTGGATGTGAGGTGCTGATAGGTGGTGTTAAGATAGAGGGTTCATGGGCCAATCCCTGTATCAGGGCTGGGCAGCACCTGTTCCCCAATCAGTCCCCAGGATCCCACCCCTCCTCCCCCATCCAAGCAGCTGCGGCATGACTGAAGCCAGTTCTTAGTAGGAGATTTTTCCATGATGAAGATGGGCAAGTTGTGACATGTGGGCCTGAAATCCCTGCCTGGTGATAGAAACTGGAGCAGAAAGGTCTGGGTGAAGGCTTACCAAACAGGAGTGGACCAGAATGGCCAGGATGCTGCAGACGGATGGGGATCCTCGATGGCGGCCACCATGGAGAGGAATCTTGAGACTTTAAGAACCCCTAAACCGTACCCTGCTAAAGGTGAACTGGCAGCAAGGCTGGGTTGGGATAGGGGCTGTGGAATGTGGGAAAGCAGAGCATGCTCTGAGGAGAGGCAGTGGCTTGGCCCAGGCGCCACTAGAGATGTCCAGATGCAGGAATGGCCATCCACAGGTGGCACGCTTATCTGGGCCTCACTGTCACCCCACGGTCCCAAAATTTCCCTGCTCTGCTGTGCTGGGAGCCATGGGCTCAGCCTCAGCCATGCTGAGACTGAGCCGTAATTTCTAGGTGGAGACGTCTGCTAGACAGATGGAGGTGCCAGACTGGAGCTGGGGGATGGGGAGGCGGGTGGGGGTGGAGATAGAGTACTCTGCACTGGGCATCTCACTGGTTCTTGTGCTGTTTTAGTGAGTGTTTATGTATTTATTCTCTAAGGGGTCTGTGAATATGCAGTGAGATTACGATCAAAGGGAGTAGAGGACTGTTCTGTTTTGGTAAAAAGCATTGACAGGAAGGTTCCAGGGAAACTTTAGGATTTAATCTTCTGACCTGGGTTGGCGTGGTACCAAAACACATTAAAAGCAGGCTAGAGGTAGCATAAAGGGGCAGGACAAAATAGGAAGCAAGGAAGGGGTCAAATCTTATAGCTAAAGGCAAAGAGAGAGAATCTAAGATCTCTGCTTGTGGAAGACTGTATTTAAGCTATTGCAATAGCCTGTCCTGTGACCCTGCTAAGGAAACACAGCATCAGCCTGTATTTCTTCCATTTCTCACTCCTGGACTTTGTTACTGCTCACATTTGTGTGGTCCAGGGCAGAGGAGATGGGGTGCAGAGAGGAAGAAAAAAGCATCCATCCTCTTCTGCTCAGCTACCATGATAGCCACTTCCTGGGTTCCTACCCACCCCGGGGATTAACAGGACATAGCACATGGGGTTGAAATTCCGAGGCCTAACACCTGATCTCAAAAGCAGATGGTCCCTAGGCACACCAGAAAAGGATGAAGCTGTGGGTTGCATCAGTGATATTGTGAAATCCGTTTCCCAGGCAGGCTCTCGTTATGCAAGTGAGTGCGCTGTGTAATTGCATGAGCTTTTCAGTACAGAGCTGTGAGCAAGTTTTCTAGTGACCCATCCCATCCCACTCAAAGTATATCCTGAGGTCCTGGGGTGACAGAAGCCTACCAGGTGAGACTGAGCCTCAGATTGTGGTTTTGGAGACAGACTTGCTCAGCTGCTTGTCAGGCCGGTAGATGGAGAAGAAGGGCAGGTTCTCCTGGACACAGACCAGAGAAGACCCACCTACACTCTGACAAGGCCCTGGTGGTTGGTCATGAGAAGGACTTCTAGGGGACTTCAGAGTAAACTAGGGAGTAGATGGACATGGAACTACTTCTTATATCTTTTTTTTTCCTGGCTTGGCTGGCAGAAAGTGAAGTGCAGTTTGGGGCTTGTTTTTAGCCATTTAATTGCTGTCCACCATATTGAAGGCTCAGATGGTAAAGAATCTGCCTGAAATGTGGGAGACCCAGCTTCAATCCCTGGGTCAGGAAGATCCCCTGGAGAAGGGAATGGCTATCCACTCTAGTATTCTTGTCTGGAGAATTCCATGGACAGAGGAGCCTGGTGAGCCACAGTCCATGGGGTCACAAAGAGCTGGACACAACTGAGTAACTAACATACTCATGGAAGGCCAGTCTGACTGCAGAGATTACTTATATCCTTAAAAACATGACTGAATCGCCTCAGCTCCAGCTTCCCCTCCAAAACCAATTTAAACGTCATTTCCATGGCCCCACATTTGGTTAGGTGTTCCCACCATGTGTCCCCAGCATATGCTATTCTTTTCAGTCATGGTGGTTTCTTCATTGCCAGGCCTTGCAAGGGACATTGTAGCTATTATGGGTGACCCTGGGTTGAATTTGTTTTTAGGCGTGTTTTGCTTTGTTTTCCTGGAATCACCATCTGTAGCTTTCCTTTTTTCTTATTTTCTTCTCTTGTGCCTCTCACCCCCCATTATCCCCTTGCCACTGAGCAGCCGGCCCACCCCCACCCCCCTGGCCCTGGTGGGACGCCATCTGGGCAGGCCGCTGGGGTGGGCAAGGCTGGGGAGCCAGAGGAAGAGGGTCTTTCTTTAGTTTCTGAGTCTCTTTCCTTGGTGTTTGTCTTGGGGGACCTGACCCTTCTAAAGAAAAAAGAAAAACCACCTTGAGTTGTGCGTTTAGACACGCACGTGTGTTTTTCACGTTCCCGGCAGAGCCCCTGCCTTGCTGTCACCTCCTCCCGAGCTCTGGCCGCAGGAGGCAGGGCGGGTTTAAGCAGGATGAATGGCTGTCGAGTGGCTGCTCCCCTGCACCCAGGGCCATCAGTCTTGTCTTGAACGCCCAGCCTGTTGGTCTGCCCACTCAGGCTCCTCTTTCTGGGGCAGACTTATTTACAGAGCCGCAGCAAAGGTAATCTCACTCCCCAGGCCTCACGGCCGGCCTGGGCCTCGCTCAGCTCAGCCACTCTTAAAAATAGCCCGAGATGAGGAGAGCCAGGGTCCAGTTACCTCCTGCACGCAGGATCTGATCTCATCTCCCCGCGTGCGTCTGGCAGCTCAGCCCAGCTCAGATGATCAGCCTGTTGGTCTCGCCCTGCTCACAGCTCCGAGCTGCTGGTGATGTCCCTTAAGGGGTCCCTCCCAGCCACCTCTGCCCGGCCGGCTGAGTGGGACATCTCAACCCCGGAAGCAGCACACCTGACTGTGGAAGATGACAGGTTGTCAGAAGGGACGAGGATGTTCTGGGTCCCAGGTCTGGAATCACAGGGCGGACCTGGTGGGGTGATGGCTGACTCCCCCATCTTTACCCTCCCCTCCCCCAGTAGCAAACACCTTGGCAAGCTCTGGAACCTGAGGAGTGCCCTCTGGCCCCCTGGGCTATGTTCTTTCCTCACCTGCTTCTTTAAAATCCACCTGCCTGCTCGAAGGGGGTACAGCGGCCCCTTCCCAGCCTGGCCTCCTTCCCAGCCAATAGCCATTATTCCCTAGATGACCTTGGGGAGGCCTCATCCTAGCAGGCCCTGGTTTCCTCCCTGGTGCAATTAGGGTGGATAACTCTTACCTCGAAGGGATGTGGTGGGATTGATTAGTCAGATGAGGGAAAAAGAGCCTGAAGGGATTCTGTCTGAAAAACAAGGGCCCTGGTGCGGCAGTGAGGCTTGGGCTGGTTAGCTTGCTTCATTTCTTCCTCAGACACGCGCGTGTGTTGGATGACTGTGTGCGTGCACGCGCACGCTCCTGGAGGGAGTGGCTTACCTCACAGCTCACCAGTTGTCAACACTTGTCATTTGTCTGCCTCACAGCCTCCCCACCCCCGCCTCCTTTCGTCCTCTTGGATAGGAAGGCTCTGGGCTCCCTGTTCTCTTTTACAGACTTGATCTTGGAGTCTCTTTAGCTCCCTGGGGGGGCGACTGAAGGACAGGTACAGGTTAGGCAGTTAAGACTGAAGGGAAGCCCGTCTTGCTTCAAAAGCCCAGGACATCAGGTCCCAGCCTGGCTGCTCTAGCCTCCCTCCTTGACCTTCTCTCCCTGACCTTGCCCTCATCCTGCAGCTACATCATAAGATTGCTAAATCTTGCCACACCCTTTCTCACCATCAGAACTTTGCACCTGCTTTTCATTCTTTTTGTTTGGACTCGTTCCTTTCCATCTTCCCTTTATAGGATGCCTCCAAGCTTCCTCTAGGAACCCGCTTAAACTCTCTTTCCCCTGACACTCAGCGTCCGGCATGTGTCCCTCATGTTACCCAGTTCTTCCCCAGTTGTGGCACTGCATCACACCTTATTGTACTTGCTTCTTTAATCATCCCACTTGCTGCCAAGATATAAGCTCCATGAGGACAGAGCCCTTCTGTCTCCCTCATAAGGTGCTACGCCTGGCACAGCACCCACCACCTCGTAGGGACTTGGCGCATATGTGAATTAATCATGTATGAAAGCATAAATGTGACACATGACAGGTGAGTGAGGACCCAGTGCGCCTGCCGCCCGTGTGCACAGCACGGATGAACACACACAGCTCCGTTGTCTGTGCCTGCCCCTGGAGGCCCCCCCCCCCCCCCCACCATCATGCTGACGGCCTCGAAGGGACAGCAGGCTGGTCTGCCTCCAGGGTCAGAGATGCAGCCAGAGAGCTGGTCCAAGCACCTGGGCACACCTCAGAGAAGGCAAAAGCAAGAGCCAGCTTTCTGACGGTTGGCTGCAGGCCAAGAACTCGGAGGGCTCTTGGGAGCCTCTGGGAGGAGTCAACGTTCCCCAGCGCAGCTTCCGGGCTGGTGACACCAGTGGCGTCTCAAAGCTCGTGCTTGCCTCTCTCCCCACTGATTAGTGTTTGAGTCCAACTCCACCAGCTCCCAGCTTCTCCCTCTCCTGCCTTGTCCCCACCTCCCCTCCAGGTTGGGCCCCCAAGCCATAGGGTAGCGCTGCTCTGCCCAGCTGGTCCCTGCAAGCCTCTGGCCCCCAGGAGAGCCACCCGCCTCTGTGGCCGTCGCAGCGGGTTTGGAGGAAGCGGGCTTGCTGCATCCGGCGTCTCCACCTGCTGGCCGCCCTGACCCTTGCTGCCTGCAACCTTCTGTCCCCGCTGGCACTGTCCGTATTACTGTCGCTCCTGCTGCAGTATTTTCTACTGGGTGACCCGGTGACCCCTGGTCAGCCGTGGCCAGGTACAGGGCACCAAGTGCTGCTCCCACAAGGATCTGATCTGCTCCTGTCGACTGCTCCGAATAAGTTTCCCCTGAGACAAAATCCGAGGGGCTGGGTGCTAACCCTCTGACTGTGTTACTGTCCCCCCCCCCCAGGGACCCTTCCATGAAGACTGAGGCAGGCGTAGCTGCGGACAGCCTGCTGACATGACATCAGCCACGGAGTTTGAAAACGTGGGCAACCAGCCACCGTACAGCCGGATCAATGCCCGCTGGGACGGCCCGGATGATGAGCTGGATAATGACAACAGCTCAGCCAGGCTCTTTGAGAGGTCCCGGATCAAGGCCTTGGCAGGTACTCTTTGGGGTCGTGGGGGTTAGGACAGCCGCTTTCCGAATCCCGAGGTTCACCGCTCTCTCGCCTGTGATGAATTCCCTGGGTGTGTTGGCGTGAGCCCCGGCAGGGAGGCGATGGAGACATGGCCATGTGGCTCAGAGGCCAGGGCCCCTTGGGAGTGAGCGCAGGGCAGGTGGCCTCTCCTCCCTCGTGTCCTCCACTTTCTTCCAGACGGAAAGCGGTGCCAGGTGGGCCCTGTCCTCTGCCTGTGTCCTGAATGACCTGTGGCCGCAGTCAGCAGTAAAGAGGAGGTCTGAGTGAAGGAGCCTGTGAGGGGTGGGTCAGCCAGGCAGAGGGGCATGGGCCTCATTCTGTACCTCCATCTCCTGCCTGGTCCTGGATAGGGGAGTTCTCATCATCGCTTCTGTGGCCCCAAAAGGAAAAAGGGTGTTTCGATAGGAAATGGAGAACAGATAAGATCTTCCCCACACTGCCTCAGAGAGGAGGATTTTCTGGACTAAACCTCTTATACTTAAACTGGAATTAGATTTTTACTTAGCAGGTTCATAATAGATGTGTGTGTGGTGTGTGTGTGTGAGAGAGAGAGGGAGGGAGGGAGAGGGAGAGGGAGAGGGAGAGAGAGATCTTCAAATCCCTAGTAGAAATGGCTTCTCTTGCCCCTGCTGGCTAAGATCTGATTCTTGAGATTATTTTCCCCCACCAATCCCTATGACCATTGCCTCCCTGGAGCCTGTCCCAGGGTAGCTGTGCTCTGACCCTAAGTCTTCAACTAATAAAGAAAGCTTAGGTCCTGTGGGGGGAGGGGGGTGGCTTTATCCCAGGAAAGGGGTGGATTCCTTCACCTGCTCCGTCAGTGACTGGCCCAGATCAGACTTGTTTCCCAGTTACTGGTTGTTCCATCTTCCATCTGGTACGAAGGGCACAGCCTTTCCCATAAGCTCTTTCTGGGGTGATACTCCCTCTGCCAGTGCTCATAGCCATCTCTGAGGTTCCTGGTGGTTCTCTTCCACCTTCCCTCCCCACATTCTGCTCCTGGGTGCCCATATCTCCAGCACCTTGAAGCACGAGCAGGGCGCCTCTGAGACCATGATGACCCCTCATCTCAGGAGTGTCCAGGCCTTCCAGCCCTGTAGAAGGGATGGTGTGTCTCACTCCTTATGGTGGGGAATCTTTTCAGCCATCACCCGTTTGGTCCTTTCTCTTTGCAGGAAATCCCTTTCTTCTTCCCTCATTTCCTCCCTGACCCCACAAAATCCTTCCTTTGTTTTCCTTGGGGATGTGTAACAGCACCAGTCCCTTGCTTTTGCTTATGTAATTTTAACCTGTTTAAATAACCAAGCTTGACACCCTTGCCTTTGCCAGTCTGGCTTGACTTTCTTTGTGCCTTGTGCTGACTAGGTCTGGCTGCAGTGACCCTGAGATACAACTGAGGGGGTACCATACTCCGTAAAATTTGTCAAAGGGCAGCTTGAGGGGTGGGGCTGTCTTTTGTGTTTCACAGGTAGCCTGTTTTTGAAGAAACAAGGGTGAATTCCATTTTAACAATTATCAATCATATTCCTACTACGTGCAAAGCTGAATCCCTATCCAGACATGAACATGGATAAGGGGGGAGCACAGAATTGGATTCAATATAGTATCTGTCTCTGAGGGGTTTATGATCTATTAGGGAAATAAATGATGTTCATAATTAATTAGTAAGAATAGAATTAGAGGAGAACTGTGGGAAAGACACATAATTAAATAGCAATAAGAGAACAAAATGGGAGACACAGGGAGAATCAGGGACTTGTTTGTGGAAGAGGTGGTCCTTGGACTGGGGACTGAAGGGTGTGTGTGGCTCACAGGTCAGTGGGCTTAGAGCTGGTCCAGTTGGCTGATATGTACGGCAGTCAGGTCTGATTGATGCACAGCCTGGGAAGCTGATCTGGTTGATCGGGAAAGAGCATCCTTCAGCCTGTGTATCCCTCACTGCAAGTGTGCATCTCCTCTATCAAAGGCTCTGAAAGCCCCCCAGGAGGAGCAGAGCCACAGAGTATAGAGTTGCATGCCTGGATCTTACCCATTTACAACAGCTGGCTAGCAAGTAAGCATGCAAGTTTGGGGTCTATTCAGGGTTTTTTTAAACAAGTAAAACCCTAGCCAGTTAACTGACTTTCCTCTCCTGAGAGTCCACTCTGAGTGATCTGTGGGAGAAGCTAAAGCTTTGAGAAGGTCCAAGGTAGAGTGGCTGAATTGACCATTCTGGTGGGTGGGCGGAGCAGAAGCAGAGAGCAATAGCCTCCCACATCCAGATCCCTACTGATTTTAACTTCTTGACGTTTGTCTCTTCAGTGCCATCTTTGGGGCTCCCCTGGCAGTCTAGGCAGCTGTCAGCCTCTCCAAAGAGGCTGAGGGAGCTGAAGCTGCCTTTGGTCACCACCATTTCTGCATTCTCCAAGGCTGCTCCCCACTCCTAGGTGTGTTACTTCAAGGAAGGCATGCAACCCTGTTTTTCTTTTAAGATGGTGGTGATCTGCTTCGTAGGTATATGTTTCAGGGCTGGAGAGGTTGGCCTGGCCTTTCCCATCTGAAATTGAAGGTCCTAGCATGAGGAGGAAAGTGTTATAAGACCCAGGTTTAGGTCCTGGTGCCACTGTTGAGGCTACCGCAATGGAGAACAGTCCAATCAGTGTCCTGTTTTACAAAATGAGGACCGTAGTATTTTCCCAAGGTGGTTGTGAAGATCAAGTAAGATAAGGTTTATGAAAGTTTTATATTAATTAAATTCCTTGATGAATGTTAGTATTTACAGGAAATCTACTTTAGGAATAGTATTTTTTTTCCAGCCTGGCGGCTTGAGGGATCTTAGTTCCCTGACCAAGGATTGAAGCCAGATCCTCGGCAGTGAAAGTGCATAGTCCTAATACTTTCAGGAATATTAATAGTATCTTTCTGTCCCTTGTCTTCTCCCAACTTCAGATATTTGAGATCATCAGTCCAGACAATGTCCCAGTTACCTTGGCCATTCCAGGGCCATTTTCTTTCCTCTTAACCCCGACCCTGTTTTGTCTTAGAAGGGTTGGGTCTGAAAAGGAGCCAGGAACCAGTAAAATTAGGCTAATGCTTGTGCCTGGAGCTCTTGGCGTGGTCCCCAGGGACCTAGTGACCATGGGGATGAAGCCCCCTGCTGTGCGGCACTTTCTTCTTAGGCATCAGGTCTGGATCCTAGGTGTGTCTCTGCCATTAGCTGGGTGATGGGAAGACCTGAGAAACCAAGGATGACGGGGCCTTGTTAGATGCCCTTCTTAGTGTGGCAGCACCTCCTGGTCCCTCTCTACTTAGTGACCCCTGGTTAGAAGACTTGCATTTGTTTAAGTGGACTCTGTCTATTCTGCCTCCTAAGTCACCTTCCTCTGAGCTCCAGAGGAGACAGTCTCTCTCTTGCCTTTCAAATCATTCCCAGCTCTTCCTCCTGGAGTCAAAATAAACAAGCCATCTGGTTATTCTGCCTGGGAACCTCCACGTTGGTATACAGCTACCTGACTTCTCTCCAGAATGAATTACTCTGCATTTGAAACTGGATCAGCCTGACTAAAGCGAAGGGGGAGGTGGGTAAGAAGATGCTGCAGGAGGCTCCTGGATGGGGATGGATTTGACCTTGGCAATGCAAGGGGAAGGTTGGAAGCCCAGTAGGTCCCCGGGCAAATGCTGCTCTCAGCATTGGCCTCTAAAGCTGGCAGCACTTCTTGAGGTTCGGTGGTGGGTGAGTCCTGAGGCTTCCTCCCGAACAGGAGGCCATCCTCTGCTTTAATGCCTGCCTCTGGGACCTGGCTACTTGTGGGACTTGCCTTGAAAGACTGGAGGAAGGAGGAAGGAAGGCAGCTGGAGAACCCAAGTTCCCATCCCTCCAAGAGGTTCCAGCCTTTGTGTCTCCCCGAGCCACCTCACTGTCATTCATCCCATTTCCTGTGCTTCATCCTGGGCGCCACTGGGTAAACACTTGCCGGTCTGGATGAGGGACTGCAGGCCGTGGGGAGTTCCCGGCCCAAATGCCTGCCCTCTGTGCCCTCTCTCCTCATCCCAGAGGAGGCCTCTGCCTGCACACACCCTTGCACGTGATTGTGTACCCCCAAGACTTGGGTGAGGGCGCTGCCTTGGGGCAGATGTGGCCCAGCTAGGCGGGTGGGAGTGGAGGAAAGCAACAGAAAGGTGCCCTGAGAAGAGAAACCCTGTGCCGTAACCTCCTCCCCACGTCCCCTGCCTGTCTTACGCATGCACACAGCTCAGCTTCCCCGCCTCGCAAGCGCCGCCCGCTGTGTAACTTCCAGCTCCTCAGTGTAGAGACATCTGGATGGCGGTGATGCAGAGAGCAGACTGGGGCCCCCTGAGGAGGCTGTGGGGAGGGGAGGACCGACATGTCCTTCCTCCCCTTCTTTGGCTCATTGAACCCTTACTAAGGGACAGACTACACAGAGCCTCCCTTTTAAGACCAAATGCACGAAATTGTGTAGCCCACTCTGTTTTTGCCTCTAAATTGGAATGCAAGTGATGTTTCAAATGAGAAGTGTGCCTCCTTCCCGCGTTCTCTCTTTGTTGCCTTCTTTCTAGAAGTGAGGTGAGGCCGATGGTGAGGTTGGTCAAGGAGAACACAACAGGGCAGCAGACGTACTGCAGGCTGTGTCCCTGTGCTCTGAAGCTCACGGTTGCTCCACTTGGAACCTGGAGCGTCTTTCAGACCCACTGAACCCAGGCCCCGAGGTTAAGGTCTGTGGCCAGCAGGTTTTCCATCAGAGCCTTAGGAGAGTGGTCCTCGGACACAGCGGTCAGTCCCACTCCCCACCCACTGGCCTTGACACCCCAGACACTCCCCAGAGAGGCGCTGTGGATTCCTGCCCGATCTTGGTGGCAAAAAGTGATGCTTGGCCTCCCCCCACCTTCCCCTTTTCCCACCTGTCCCTAGATGATGCTGAGCCCAGGTGCTCTAGTCACCTGAGAAGGGCTTTGTGTCCAGAGGGTGAAGGATTTCTTTCAGAAAGTAGGATTTCACCACAGTTGTGCCAGAAGTCACCAACTTTTTGGCAGCTTGGTAAGGTGACAGTTTCAAAAGCAGCTGCTGGAGACCAAACGGCATCCATCAGGTGTGCACAGCCCCAATGTCTCTCTTAGGCTACCTGTGAGAGCAAAGATGGTGTCATTAGTGAGAGATTTTTAAGATGTTTTCTGCTCCGAATTCAAACGTGGGATTCAAAAGTTCTATTTAGAGACCACATATTGGGAAAATGTACTATTCACGGAAATATCTTTAATCATCAGCCATCATTTTAATGTACTGTCATAAGAAAAAAAAATAATTGGCTCAGCAGCTTTCTCTTGGAGGTCAGCTATTGTGAGTCCTCCTCCTTGCCCTGAGACAAGCCACTGCCCAAAGCCACTGCACAGAGAAGCCCGCTGGTTACCTGTGCAGCCCAACCTTCGAGAGAGGCCATTGCGCCTACCCCACCGTGTGATCAGGGCAGTTTTCTCCTTCCTGGGACATAACCCTTGCTCCCATCATCCCCTCTCAGTAAAAGCCGTTCTTCCTCTCTGAGAATGCTTTGCAGGACCGCGGCTCTTCCCCTTCTCTGGGTGACTGCTATCTATCATCATGAAGATGCTTTATCAAATATTAATACACCGAGGTTAATAATGAGACTCGGTTCCCTCCCCGTGGGGTGCAGTCTGAGTGAGCCATGTTAATAGCTTCCTCAATCTTTAGGCCATTCCTATGAGCTGTCTGCTGCGTTCCCAAAGGCAGGTCCTGACATCAGGCCTTGCCTGTGCTTCTGGCTCCTGGGAGCAGCTGACACCCCCACCCTTTACCCCCAGTGGGTCCCCCCTGCCTGCTGGCTGGCTGAAGAGGTGCCAAGAGTGTCATTTTCAGAGCAACTGTAGCAATTGTTCATTTTCCCTTTATATCTTGTCACAGAGAAAGAATGACAGGGAGGTTGGTAGCTGAGTCTCTGGCAGCATTTTGCCTCCAAACCCTTTGGCCTTCAGACTGAAGGGAGTCTCATTCTACAGTCTAGTGAGAAAGAAATAGATCAAATAGTCATACGTGAGAAAGTAGCCTTGAAACATACACATTACCGTATGTAAAATAGATAGCTCAGTGGGAATTTTCTGTATGTCACAGGGAGCTCAACCTAGTGCTCTGTGACAGCCTGGAGGGGTGGGATCGGAGGGGGAGGTGGGAGGGAGGCTCAGGAGGAAGGGGACACATGTTTTCCTATGGCTGATTCATGTTTGGTGTATAGCAGAGACCAGCACGACTTTGTAAAGCAATTATCTCCCACTTAAAAAATGTTAAAAAGTAACCACACATGTGTCTTTGTACATGTAAACATGTATGTCATGACAAATTAGGATTAATGCTATGAAGACTTACTAGGAATTGTGCATTTATAACATAACCCATAGCTTATAATTCGACCAAGGAGGAGTGGGGGCTTGTTTGAGTAAGAATGTGGGACGAGTGAGTGGAGATAGGAGGGGCAGGTAAGAACCAAGTCACCAGGGGCCTTCAAAGGCCCTGGGTATCCTCGGGGTCCCGGGAGGAAGCAGCAGGTACCTCATAGTGGTGGTGTTTGATGAGGGGATTGCTTGCAAAGGACCTGCAGAGTTGAAGGGTCAAAGGGTGGGAATTTTCAACAGGAAGAGCTGTAGGCTTTCAGGACAGAGGCTGTGGCCTCCAGGAAAGGGCCTGACAGACAGACAGTGCTGCTCCCAGCCCATCAGCATGCATCCCAGCCCACCACAAGGAAGTGATGTGGTGACATTTAGCTTCGAAAGATCATGCTGGCCTCAATGGGGAGAACAGGTTGCAGAGAAACTCCACAAATGTCCAGGAAGGAGAAGGTGGTGGGGGGAGTCAGCTTGTTGGCCACTGGGAGCAGAAAAGTGGTCCGTCCCCACCACATAACTCTTCTGTCCTCCTCTTGCCATCACGGACTCTCACCCAGTGTGGTGACCTTGGTCAACTTACTTTCCTTCTCCTCTGGGCCTCCGTTTCCTCACCTGTAACGTAAGGGGCTTGAACCAGACGTCGTAGGAGGACGTCTTTCCGACTTGCCAGCTCGGAACCTGGGGGGAAGCTCCCTGAGGCAGGGCTGACCATGTGTCTTTACCCTGAACCTCAGGGGAAGGGAATCGACCCTTTTCAGTAAATCAGTGGGCTCTCCAGAAATTCTCTCTGTTCATTAACAGCTAGGCTGAGGCCGAGTCCTGGACCGTCTCTGACTTCTGCGGCCTCGTGTTCTCAGCAGTGTCCTCTCCCCACGCAGCCGCCACCCGCGTGCATGACAGCCGCGCTTGGTGTTCGTACAGCTGCTTCGTGTTCTAGGTGCTTTTTATCCAGACCTCACTGGCCCTTCAACCACTCTGAAGCTGACAAGGTGTAACTACTACCCTCCCCTTTCTAGACAAGGGAAGTACCAGAGCAGGAAGGGCCAGGACAAGCCTAGAATCCCAGGCTATTAGATCAGCCCTCTGCTGTTGAGGCGACAGCACTTGAGTGTCCTTCAGGTCTGCAGTATCTCCTCCTTGGCACTCCATCTGAGACATCTCTTCCCATGTTTCCTTTCACCACCAGCCTCTTGAGCCTCTTTAATCAAAACCCTGAACTCATTTTTCACTTCTGTCTTACAGCCTCCAAATGCTGTCACCTGCCAGGGCCAGCTGCCCCTTATCCTGTGATGCTGTCCAGATCATCTCCTGTCATTTCATGCCCATAGTTCACACGTCAGTGAGGCACATCAGGCAGACTTTTGCTGCTGCCTCTGAGCGAGTTTCCTGGGCTCCAGCCTCTCTCTTGTCCAATCCCATTTATGCAGGGCCGTTAGAATCTTTCTCCTCCAGCAAATTTTTAGTGGGGTATCACTTTATCTGGCTCTTCTTTTTCTGGTCAGTTTCCATAGACTGACCTTTGACTTCTTTGCTCTGGTAAACTCTTCTCCCCCTCACCCCCAAAGCATGCACACATGTACCTTAATGCACACATGCACACACACATACGCATTTGCCAGTTTCCACTAGAGACCCCTCTTTCCTTCCCTGCCATTCTAGAAGCATTATCATCTTCAAGCCCCAGATCAAAACTAGCCTTCTTTACATGCTGTGCTGTGCTTAGTCACTCAGTATGTTCAATTCTTTGTGACCCCATGGGCTATAGCCTGCCAGGCTCTTCTGTTCATGGGGATTCTCCAGGCAAGAATACTGGAGTGGGTTGCCATGCCCTCCTCCAGGGGATCTTCCCAACCCAGGGATCGAACCCAGGTCTCCCACATTGCAGGCAGATTCTTTACCGTCTGAGCCACTAGGGAAGACTGGTGGTTTGATTTCTTCATTTGGTCACATGAAATATTTTAAATTTAAACTTTTCCTATAATATATAAAAAACCCTATTTTATTAAAAAATACAAAAAAATCCTCTTTTATATTTTAAAAATAGAGTGATTTATATCTTTAAACATTTTTATTATACAAGAATATATATTTAGTATAGAAAAGATTAGAAAAACTGATTAAAAAGAAAGTATAGACATTTGTGAATACCCTTATAGATATTGTAATGCCTATGGATGCATTTTTGTATTTATACATATACCTAGACTGTGTATATATATGTATAAATATAGACTGTTTTTCACTGAGAAATATGAATATCTTTTCATGCCTGTGAATATGCAGGTTGTCATTTTCATGGCTTCATAGTCTTCCTTTGTGTTAGCGTACCTAGATCTAGTTAACCAGCATCTTAGTGTTTTAACTCTGCTCACTTTTAGAGTCAGTCTTGTGTGCTTTATTCTTGCATTTAAAGGAATCTGTATATATTCAAATAAGCATTGGCATATGTCGTAACCATCTTTAAGTTTTCTCTTAGGATCAACCCTAGTTGGGTTTGAAATCCTTATGGGAAGAAGAACTGTGCCCAAGCTGTTCACAATGCAAGTATGATGACAGTTATTGGTGGAAAGAACAATTCCTCCCCAAACTAAACAGGAAGAGTAGAATTTGTGCCAGCAGCATCATTTATGACGTGTCCCTGAGAGTCTGCCCCATGCTAGGCTTTATAATGAGTTGGTATCTGTGCCATTGGGGTTTGCCACAAGTTCAGATATCCCTCTTTCAGGTTCTCTAAGCTCTTGGCTTCCTGGCATGAAATGAAGGAAAATCCTTTTGTAAACCTTCAAAAAAAGTAAATGCTTATTTCCAGGCTCAGGCTATGGATCCATGGCCTCCCTTGGTACCTTTCTCCCACTTGCCTTTCTGACCACCTAGCTTTACCCATAGCTTAAAGCCATGCACTGGTGAAAATTCATACCTCCTTAAGAAGGATACCTTTTTGACTTCTAACCAGTCATTTGTTCTTTGGGATTTGAGTTCTATATCCCATTTTTCTTTATGGCATCTGTTGTTTCTTATTATACAAATTATGTATGTACATTGCAGACATTTTAGTAAACATAGATAAGCAAAACAGTGTCACTCACAGTCTTAACACCCAGCTATAATATAGTATACCATTAGTTTTTTCTATGAATCTATGTATATAGGTCTACAATATTATGTTGTAGTTTTATATGGTACAGGTAGTTTTATAATCTGAATTTTCCCTTAAAATATATTATGATATCTTTTCTTGCTATTGGAAGTTCTGTCACTTTATTCATCTATATAAATGTGCCAAAATCATTAAATAATCCCCTGTTGAATATTTAGGCTGCTATTCTCTACTGTTTAAAATTTTTATTCTCTACTTTTGAGAGCAGATTTCTGACAGAGATAAGAGAGAGAGACATGAAACAGTCAAGGAATTTTATAGGAAGCAATAGCAGGAATAAATAGATGGACCAAATTACCTGCTTCCTAAGAAATCTGTATGTAGGTTCAGAAAGCAACAGTTAGAACAGGATATGGAACAACAGACTGGTTCTAAATCGGGAAAGGAGTACCTCAAGGCTGTATATTGTCACCTTGCTTATCTAACTTATATCATCATGTGAAATTCCTGGCTGGATGAAGCGCAAGCTGGAATCAAGATTGCCACGAGAAATATCAATAACCTCAGATACACAGATGACACCACCCTATGGCAGAAAGCAAAGAAGAACTAAAGAGCCTCTTGATGAAAGTGAAAGAGGAGAGTGAAAAAGTTGGCTTAAAACTCAACATTCAGAAAACTAAAATCATGGCATCCGGTCCCATTATTTCATGGCAAATAGATGGAGAAACAATGTAAACAGTGACAGACTTTTTTTTGCAGTGTGTGTGGGGGGGGGTTTTCCAAAATCACTGCAGATGGTGATTGCAGCCATGAAATTAAGACGCTTGCTCTTTGGAAGAAAAGCTATGACCAACCTAGACAGCATATTAAAAAGCAGAGACATTACTTTGCCAACAAAGGTCAGTCTAGTCAAAGCTATGGTTTTTCTAGTAGTCATGTATGGATGTGAGAGTTGGACCATAAAGGAAGCTGAGCGCTGAAGAATTGATGCTTTTGAACTGTGGTGTTGGAGAAGACTCTTGAGAGTCCCTCAGACTGCAAGGAGATCCAATCAGCCCATCCTAAAGGAAATCAGTCCTGAGTATTCATTGAAAGAGTTGATGTTGAAGCTGAAGCTTCAATACTTTGGCCACCTGATGCAAAGAGCAGACTCATTTGAAAAGACCCTGATGCTGGGAAATATTGAAGTCAGGAGGAGAAGGTGACAGAGGATGAGGTGGTTGGATGGCATCATTGACACACTGGATATGAATTTGAGCAAACTCTGGGAGATAGTGAAGGACAGGGAAGCCTGGTGTGCTGCAGTCCACGGGGTCACAAAAAAATCACACACAACTGAACAACAACAACTGCCATCTCAGTTCTCCTGACTCAGTTCTTTTCCCATAACCAGTGTTACCAGCTTTTCATGTATCTTTCCAGGAATGTTTTTTGCATATATTAGCAAATAGTCTATATTGTTTTTCTCAGATTTTCCCCACCGTATATTGTCCCTTATTGTCCTTTTTTCCCCACCCAGTATATCTTGAAGATCATTTTATATTAGTACACAAATGGGCTTCTCATTCTTTTTGCAAATATAGTATTCCACAGACTAGACATAATTTTATTAACCAGTCCTCTATTGGTAGACATTTAGAGTGTTTCCAATCTTCTGCTATTTCCAAAAATGCAATGAATAAACTGATATATGTCATTTTGCGAATGTATGTCTATCTGAAGGATAAATCCCTAGAAATGGAATTACTGGATCCCAAAGTAAGGAGAGTTATAATTCTGATCCATCTTGCCAAATTGCCTTTTACACCCTCTCCAAAAACATATGAATGTTTTCTCCCCCACTTCCTTGCCAACATGATATTTTATCACACTTTTGGATCTTTGTGAATCTGATAAGTAAAACATAGTGTCTTGGTGTACTTTCATTTTCCTTTTGTACTTTTAGTATGAAAATCTTCAAACATGCGAGAAAGTAGAGATAAAAGTAAAGTGGATTATCACCTAAATTTAAAAATTGTTAATATTTGGCCATATTTGCTTGTTCATGTTGGGGCTGAAATATTTTTAGAGTAAAGTGAAGATTATCATGACATTCTACTCTTATCATAATAGGTTAGTATGAATATCTGCTTAACAAGAGCATTTCCCACTTAGCTATAATACTGTCACTAACCCCTAAAAAAATCAACAATTCCCTTATACAATCTAATACCCACTAAATAGTCAAATTTTCTTATAGTCTCAAAGATGTCTTTTATCATTAGTTTGTTTAAACTAAATAAGGAGTGTGTATTAGGTTTGTATGTGCATGTATGCTTTTAATTTGTATTTCTATTAACGAATAGCTTGGATAATTTTTTATACATCTAAGAGTCTTTTTTAATTTTTTTCTGTTAACTCTTTGTTCACATTCTTATTTCATTATGCTATTGAATTATTGGTGTTTTTTATCATTTGTTTATAGGTTTTACAAATACTTTGCCTCATTTGTTTGACTTTGCTTATGGCATTTTTTTTTCAATTTGTTTCAATTGTTTATTAACTGACCAGATTACAAAAATAATCCTGGTAGATACCTTAGTTCATCCTTCTAATAAGCCTGTTGATCTGGTCTTCCCTGTTGCCAGCATCTCCACCTTCTACAAAATGGGTGGTCTTTTTCTTCATTCCACCTCATGGAGAAGACAATTTAAAGGGCCATAGGAAGTTGTTCGCTTCTTTGAAACATTTTCCAACAGTATAGATCTCATGAATCAGATCCTCCATGCAGATGATTCCATATTTCCCAAGAGATCGAGCAATCAATGCGTTGTCTGTCAGGGCAATTCGCTTCTAGTTGATTTTGCCATAACCACGCTTGTAGATCAATTCATTCACAGACTTCAGATTTGGGTACCCCCATGCAATGTACGGCTCCACAATTCTCAGCATGTTAATTGATGCCTTGTTGAGCTTCACAAAGGTGCCACTGAAGATCTGCCGGAGGCGAAGGAGCTGCAGCACCTTTCGAACCTTCGGGCTCACACCGTTGATACCTCTGATTCTGATGACAAATGCCAATTTGGGCTCCGTGGGTACATAGAAGTTGCCAGCTTTTCATGCCATCCTAGCCATTCAAATTTCATTTCTGTACATCTGCCTGTATTCCTTGTGGTAATGCTTAGCTTTTTCATAGATAAGCTTCCTCCTTGCCTTTCGAAGCATCTTTTGGGCAAACTTTCTCAGGCGCTTGATCTTAAGCTCTGAGAAATTCTTTCGCTTTTTCTTAAGGGTTTCTGGCACAGCAGGAACCTTCTTTTTCTTCTCTTCTGCACCCTCCATGGTTCCAGCCGGGAAAGAGGCTGCTTATGGCATTTTATCCCATACAAACATTTTTTAATGCAGTTGAACTTTGGTCTTTCATTTTATGGTTTTGGATTTTGTGTTGAAATTAGAAAACCCTTCCCTACACTAAACATAAAAAACATTCTACTATAATTGACCTTGATATTTTCATGGTTTTGTTTTTTGGGTCAAAATTTCAATTTTTGACCCAAATGAAATTTGTCTTAGAGTATGAGATGTGAATTTAACTTAATTTTTCCTGGATGGTCACCTAGCTTTATCAGTTCAGTTCAGTTGCTCAGTCGTGTCCGACTCTTTGCGACCCCATGGACCACAGCATACCAGGCCTCCCTGTCCATCACCAACTCCTGGAGTTTACCTAAACTCATGTTCATTGAGTCGGTGATACCCTCCAATCATCTCATCCTCTGCCGTCCCCTTCTTCTGCCCCCAATCCTTCCCAGCATCAGGGTCTTTTCCAACGAGTCAACTCTTTGCATCAGGTGGCCAAAGTATTGGAGCTTCAGCTTCAACATCAGTCCTTCCAACTAATATTCAGGACTGATTCCATTTAGGATGGACTGGTTGGATCTCCTTGCAGTCCAAGAGACTCTCAAGTGTCTTCTCCAACACCACAGTTCAAAAGCATCAATTCTTTGGCACTCAACTTTCTTTATAATCCAACTCTTACATCCATACGTATACTGGAAAAAACCATAGTTTAGACTAGATGGACTTTTGTTAGCAAAGTAATGTCTTTGCTTTTTAATATGCAGTCTAGGTTGGTCATAACTTTCCTTCCAAGGAGTAAGCGTCTTTTAATTTCTTTGCTGCAATCACCATCTGCAGTGATTTTGGAACCCAAGAAAATAAAGTCTGCTGCCGTTTCCACTGTTTCTCCATCTATTTGCCATAAAGTAATGGGACCAGATGCCATGATCTTAGTTTTCTGAATGTTGAGCTTTAAGCCAACTTTTTCACTCTCCTCTTTCACTTTTATCAAGAGGCTCTTTAGTTCCTCTTCACTTCCTGCCATAGGGTGGTGTCATCGGCATATCTGTGGTTATTGATATTTCTCCTGGCAATCTTGATTCCAGCGTGTGCTTCATCCAGCCCAGCGTTTCTCATGATGTACTCTGCATATAAGTTAGATAAGCAAGGTGACAATATACAGCCTTGATGTACTCCTTTTCCTATTTGGAACAGCCTGTTGTTCCATGTCCAGTTCTAACTGTTGCTTCCTGACTTACATACAAGCTTCTTAAGATGCAGGTCAGGTCTGATATTCCCATCTCTTTCAGAGTTTTCCACAGTTTATTGTGATCCACACAGTCAAAGGCTTTCCAGAGTCAATAAAGCAGAAATAGATGTTTTTCTGGAACTCTCTTGCCTTTTTGATGATTCAGCAGATGTTAGCAATTTGATCTCTGGCTCCTCTGTCTTTTCTAAAAGCGGCTTGAACATCTGGAAGTTCACAGTTCACGTATTGCTGAAGCCTGGCTTGGAGAATTTTGAGCATTACTTTGCTAGTGTGTAAGAGATGAGTGCAATTGTGTGGTAGTTTGAGCATTCTTTGGCATTCCCTTTCTTTAGGATTGGAATGAAAACTGACCTTTTCCAGTCCTGTGGCCACTGCTGAGTTTTCCAAATTTGCTGGCATATTGAGTGCAGCACTTTCACAGCATGATCTTTTAGGACTTGGAATAGCTCAACTGGAATTCCATCACCTCCACTAGCTTTGTTTGTAGTGAAGCTTCCTAAGGCCCACTTGACTTCACATTCCAAGATGTTTGGCTCTAAGTGAGTGATCACAGCATCTTGATTATCTAGGTCATGAAGATCTTTTTTGTACAGTTCCTCTGTGTATTCTTGCCACCTCTTCTTAATATCTTCTGCTTCTGTTAGGTCCATACCACTTCTGTCTTTTATTGAGCCCATGTTTGTGTGAAATGTTCCCTTGGTATCTCTAATTTTCTTGAAGAGATCTTATCATCAACATCCTATACCCAATAATCCATCTTTCCTCTTCATATTTGAAGTGCCACCTTTATCAGATATTAAATGCCTATATATACTTGAGACTATTTCTGTTCCATTAATGAGTCTATCCATATGATAGTATCACATGGTTTCATTATTATAACTTTATACTGTAATATCTGTTAGAAAAAACATGTGGGAAGGTTGGTTACCCTTTATTACTCTTTTCTGAAATTTTCTTATATATTTTTATAATGAGTTTTCTAGTTGTTTTTCTAGTTCCCCCTCAAACTTAAATTATATATATATATTTTTAAATAATATTAAATATATAAATTTAGGATAAATTGACATCTTTATGATATTGAGTTTTCTTAGTCAAGAATTTTGTGTGATTTTTCCATTTGTTCAAGTCTTTGGTGAGCCTTTGGAGACTTTCTAGATTTATATAGAATTTGCACAATTATTTTTATTTTTATTTATTTATTAATTTTTGCTTTTATTTTTTTTTATTTTATTTTTTTAAAATTTTCTTTGCTTTATTGTGTTGGTTTTGCCATACATTGACATGAATCTGCCATGGGTATACATATGTTCCCCTCCAGAACCCCCTTCCCTCCTCCTTCCCGATTCCCTCTCCTTGGGTCATCCCAGTGCACCAGCCCCGAGCATCAGACCTGGGCTCGCGATTGATTTCACATATGATAACTAACATGTTTCAATGCCATTCTCCCATATCATCCCACCCTTGCCCTCTTCCACAGAGTCCACGAGACTGTTCTATACATCTGAGTTTCTTTTGCTGTCTCGCATGTAGGGTTCTCGTTACCATTTTTCTAAATTCCATATATATGCATTAGAATACTGTATTTTTGTTTTTCCTTCTGGCTTACTTCACTCTGGATAATAGGCTCCAGTTCTGTCCACCTGAGTAGAACTGATTCAAATGAATTTTTTTTAATGGCTGAGTAATATTCCATTGTGTATATGTACCACAGCTTTCTTCTCCATTCGTCAGTTGATGGTCATCTAGGTCGCTTCCATGTCCTGGCTATTGTAAACAATGCGGCGATGAACATTGGGGTACACGTGGCTCTTTCAATTCTGGTTTCCTCGGTGTGTATGCCCAGCAGTGGGATTGCTGGGTCCTATGGCAGTTCTGTTTTCAGTTTTTTAAGGAATCTCCACACTGTTCTCTATAGTGGCTGTACTAGTTTGCATTCCCACCAACAGTGTAAGAGGGTTCCCTTTTCTCCACATCCTCTCCAGCATTTATTGCTTGTAGACTCTTGGATGGCAGCCATTCTGACTGGTGTAAAGTGGTATCTCATTGTGGTTTTGATTTGCATTTCTCTGATAATGAGTGATGTTGAGCATCTTTTCATGTGTTTGTTAGCCATTTTTATGTCTTCTTTGGAGAAATGTTTGTTAAGTTCTTTGGCCCACTTTTTGATTGGGTTGTTTATTTTTCTGGAATGGAGCTGCAGGAGTTGCTTGTATATTTTTGAGATTAATTGTTTGTCCGTTGCTTCGTTGGCTATTATTTTCTCCCATTCTGAAGGCTGCCTTTTCACCTTGCTTATAGTTTCCTTTGTTGTGCAGAAGCTTTTAATTCAATGCAATTCCTATCAAGCTACCAGAGGTCTTTTTCAGAGAATTAGAACAAATAATTTCACAATTTGTATGGAAATACAAAAAACCTTGTATAGCCAAAGCAATCTTGAGAAAGAAGAATGGAACTGGAGGAGTCAACCTACCTGACTTTAGGCTATACTACAAAGCCACAGTCATCAAGATAGTATGGTACTGGCACAAAGACAGAAATATAGATCAATGGAACAAAATAGAAAGCCCAGAGATAAATCCACACATCTATGGACACCTTATCTTTGACAAAGGAGGCAAGAATATACAATGGAGAAAAGACAATCTCTTTAACAAGTGGTGCTGGGAAAACTGGACAGCCACTTGTAAAAGAATGAAACTAGATCACTTTCTAACACCATACACAAAGATAAACTCAAAATGGATCAAAGATCTAATCATAAGACCAGAAACTATAAAACTCCTAGAGGAAAACGTAGGCAAAACACTCTCCGACATAAACCAAAGCAGGATCCTCTATGACCCACCTCCCGGAATATTGGAAATAAAAGCATGAATAAATAAATGGGACCTAATTAAAATTAAATGCACAATTATTTTTAAATTTAAGCTGAAACATTTTGTCATTTTATTATCATTGGGAGTTTTCCAAATTCCTTTTTCAGGAAATGATCTTGCCATCACTTCAGTGGGTCCTTTAGCCTCTAGGATTAGGTCTAAACCTCTTGGCTTTTCCTTCAAGTCTTTCCACATCTGTTTTAAAACCTGTTTTCCACATATTTTCTTGCTACCTGTACCTAGTCAGCAGCTCTTGAACAAGCACCACCCTTTTAAGTATTTCATATCGTGGGTCCCCTCCTTCCTCCTCTGCCTGTGCAAAATGGTTTTCTTCATGAGCCCCTTCTTAAATGATCCAATTAGAAATGACCTCTCTCCTCTTTGATCCTTGAACATTTATTCTGTGTGCCTTTTATCTGATAATAATCCAATATTGCCTTGTGGCAGCTTTTGTATTATTAAAATGAACTGCCCTTTGTCTCTTAGGTGGCTGTAAAACTATTAGTAGGTCTTTGTCTTGTTTCCTCAACTAGATTGCGAGGCCTGTGGGGAGAGTGAGCCTGTCTCATGCTTCTTGCAGCATCTGGACGTGATGAGTGTAGCATCAATGATAGTTCACATTTACGCAGACTTTCTGTGTGCCAGGTACATTTTAAGCACTTTCCATGTGTGAACTCACTAGTGGATAAATACTTGAGTTGTGTTGGGTTTATTTGACCTCAAACTAAACCTTTGAAGGGGAATGTAAAAGAAAGATCAGCTGATCACAATACCCAGACAGTGATTCTAGCTCGCTGGTCAGAGAGGAAGGGGAATAAAGGAGGATGGCCTGAGTCAAGGAAGGGAGGGGATAGGAACAGGCAGGAATGGAGAGGCCCTGAGCTTGATGGTTGTGGAGATGAATATTTTCTGAGGTTCTAGTGGTTTCAAGTCAGGCCTTGCTGGTGGATTTGCCCCTTGCCCTACACTGGCAGAGTTAGGGCCCTGGAAATAAGGCCTGGGCCAGGGCAGGGCCTTGCTGAGGCCTCTTTTCTGCAGGATGGCCAGATCCCCTGGGGGCAGCAGTCCCAAAGCTTGGCTGTCTCCCCAGTCTGTCCACACCCCAGGGTTCTCAGCCCAGCTTGTTCTGGACCTCACCCCTCCCTCTCCTGCACTCGGACAGCTTTGCTGAGCACCTGATGGGAGTGAGCGCAGAGCGTGTTGATGAGAAGCGGCCAGGGCTATGAGCTGATGGAAATCATCCCCACCCTGGGGCCTGCCTCTCCTTAACAGTCATGACTCTTGGAATATTTCTCCCATCTCAACACTACAGACGGCTCCAGGGTGCCCTGTCTCCTGGGCAATTGCACCCCAGCCTTCAAGTAAAAGACAGCCAAGAGGCTACCTGCCTGAGCTCTAAACCTGCAGCTCCAGCATTTAGAGGCCCCATACATGTCATTTGTTGAGAACTGGAAAGCTCTAAGGGTGATTTACATCTGTACTGATCCATGTGCCAGGCAGGCAGCCTGGAATCAAACTCCATGTCCCAGTTAGAAGCTCTTCCTTATACTTTGCTGAGCACAAGTAAACAGGTCTCAGCACCCACATAATGAACTCTTTAGATTCTTAAAAACAAAAAAAAAGGTGAAGGAAAGAAAGGACTTTGACTTTTTGAGACGGTTGCCTCCTAAAGGACAAAAATTCCAGTCCCTTGGACAAACCCTCCACAACCAACTAGAAGGGTTAGCTTCTTATGGAACCAGTCTGATCTCTAGGGAATGCATAGGGCTGAGGGTGGCTCTGTTGAATCTAAACATGTTCCAGCTTAAATTCAATTGCTTTCCTTCCAATACATCATCAAAAGTTTAGTTACATTTTGCTGAAGCAGACCCTGAAATCAGGGAAGGGTCCAGTAGAATAAGGGGTTTTTTCCACTTGAAACTTTGCCCAGAGGCCCAGAATGAATAAGCCACATTTTAATTTTATATTTGTTATGGTGGATTTGTATAGTCAGTTGTAGTATTTTCCTCTTCTTAGAAGTCTTATTTAGATGGCTTCCATAAAATTCTTTACACGTGACTCCAGAACTCATCATATTTATAGTCAAGTTTGTCTGTGTCAAGGAGGGGACTCTTTCCTGTCCTTGAATGCCCCACCACCACTCAGAGCCTGGCGCCTAATGACTGTACCGTTAGCAATTGTTGAATGAATGAATAAGCGAATAAAGGGTCTGAGTTGCTAACACCAAAATAGCCACTAAGTGGGAAGGAATTGGATGCTGTGAGCCTCAGGAACCGCCAGGAGTATCCCCTCGAGGCTGTGCTGGCCGGGCTCCTCTTGTTGTTGTTAAGTCAGATATTTAATAATTGAAGAAGCCAGCCCTTCCACGGTTTGGGCTCAGCTGAGCCGACATTTATCCTGCTTTCACGGCACTGACATTCCCTCCCAGCTGGACTGCTCGGAGTCTGCCCTGACTGTGACCAACCTGAGCACACTCTCCCCAGGGACCCTCCATGGCCCAGCCACACTGCCAGGTCAGCTCCCACCTGGAACCCTCAGCCACAATGCCCAGAAGCAGCTTGCCACAGGCTGTTCACTAAACTGCTCTCCTTGTTTCATCTTTTCTGCTCCTCTTCTCCCCTTCTCTTACCCTGTCCCCCATTCTTTTTGAAGTCCCAGCCCCTGTCTTCTCTCCAGCATCTCAATCACTTCCCAGCCCTAACCAGACAGATATCAACATTTATTTTACAGTAACTATTTTAACGGAAGTACTAAGAGGTAGCCCACCTGAACTGACAAAGCCTGGGCCAGCATCCTGGTTTGGACTGAGGCTCATTCTGGCCGGGAGTGTCAGCTTCCCAGGTCTGAAGATAGAAAATCATGCCTGCCATTCTGGAGGCAAGAAAGAGAACTTAGTGCACAGCCTCCAGCCCAAGTCCCAACTATCCTTTACCCGACGCTGATCGCATTCTCCACATGGTCTCATCGTCTCCATGTTCTTCCTTCTCCTCTACATACCAGCAGCTCCTTGAGGGCAGGCAGTATGTTTTGCTTTTATGTATCAGGAGACCTGGCATAGGAGCTGGATAAACCTCCTCACAGCCAGCTACAGTACAGCTCTGGAGACCTGTGTGCTAGGCTCCAGACTTTGGGGATATAGAGATGAACAAGATGCCCATCAACTGACGAATGGATAAGAAAGCTGTGGTACATATACACAATGGAATATTACTCAGCATCAAAAAAAAATTCATTTGAAGCAGTTCTATTCAGATGGACGAAACTGGAGCCCATTATCCAGAGTGAAGTAAGCCAGAAGCAAAAACAACAATACAGTATATTAACACATATATATGGAATTTAGAAAGACGGTAACGAGAACCCAACATGCGAGACAGCAAAAGAAACTCAGATGTATAGAACAGTCTTGTGGACTCTGTGGAAGAGGGCAAGGGTGGGATGATATGGGAGAATGGCATTGAAACATGTTAGTTATCATATGTGAAATCAATCACCAGCCCAGGTCTGATGCTCGGGGCTGGTGCAGGGAGATTTTTCTGGGGGGAGGGAGGAGGGAGGGGGGTTCTGGAGGGGGAACATATGTAAACCCATGGTGATATCATGACATTGTATGGCAAAAACAATAAAAAAAAAAAGAAAAAAAAAGAGATGAACAAGACAGACAACTTTGCTGGACTCAAGGAGCCTGCAATCTTGCAGGAAAGACAGATTTCAGCCAATCTGAGCACGAGGAGAGGGAAATGAGCAATGCAGATGTAGGGGTCAGGGCACACCAGGTGAGACCCAACCTAGGGATCACAAAAGCTTCCCAGAGAAGCACTGTTTCCACTAACTCTTAAAGGATGACCAGGAATTAGGTGAAAGGGATGGGATGAGGTAGAATGGCAGAGAGAAAGCCTTCTAGACAGAGGGAGTATTTGTTGGATGAGTGGACTGGTGAACCTGGCACTGAAATCTGAGCTCGCTGACCCAGGGGTGCAGAGCTTTCTGATGGGCACAGGCAAGCAGGTGACTAGGTTTGGGGCACCTTAATACCATGATGCTGTAAGTTGCCTTTTCAGTACCCTAGGCATGGCACATGGACCTGTGTGGCCAAAAGGCTGTGCTCTAGTCACCAATGCTCCCCAGAGTGGGGATAGAATAAATATACCCACCTCCTCTGCCAGGGATGGGGCAATTCTGGGTTAAGGTGAAAAACGCTCTGGCCCTGTTATCACATGGCAGATGGACTCTGCCAATCTCAGGCACCTCACCCAAGGCTCTTCTCCCCACCCAGATGAGCGGGAAGTTGTTCAGAAGAAGACCTTCACAAAATGGGTGAACTCACACCTGGCGCGTGTGTCCTGCCGCATCACCGACCTTTACAAGGACCTGCGGGACGGGCGGATGCTCATCAAGCTGCTGGAGGTGCTCTCCGGAGAGATGCTGGTAAAGCCCCTCCCCTGGGCCCTGTGGCTGGTCCTGGGTCCCCTCTGCAGGAAAGACACGGTCTGGGGCCTCTCCACTTCTCACAACCTGCAATAGTAATGATGCAATGTATCCATGTGACTGATCAGTTCTCTGAACTTATTCATCTAAATATGTGCTGTGCTTAGTCACTTAGTCATGTCCACCTCTTTGCAGCCCTAAAGACTGTAGCCTGCCAGGCTCCTCTGTCCATGTAATTGCCCAGGCAAGAATACTGGAGTGGATTGCCATTTCCTTCTCCAAGGGATCTTCCTCACCCAGGGATCAAACCCACATCTCTTGTGTACCTTGGATTGGCAGGCAGATCCTTTACCACTAGCCCCACCTGTATGTCCCAGCATAAATGCAATGACTTTCCATCCAATATATCAATCAAAACTTTAGTTAATTTTGCTGAAATGTCTCAGAATTTCTTGCTTTTTTCTGGCCACTCCCACCTCCTTCATATTCCTTCAGAAGAAGAGCCCTTGACTTTCTCCTCTTGGGATCTGGTTATCTTTGTCTGGCCTGCAGTAGGCTTACCCTCAGCCTCCTTGCAAAGGCTAAGACAGATCCCATTACCCAGCTGGAGAATTTGCATCCTTTGTGGAACCAGGAGGAAAGAGTGGAAGATATTTTTCTGTGTGTCCCTCACTCTTAGAAGTGGAGATTAATTTCAGGCCCTCTCAGTTTTGACTCACCCAGCAACAATGTTGCCCCTGCCGCAGAAACAGGTGAAGGCTCATGTTTCGTTCAGTCACTTCTACTGTGACCTTGGACCTACCAGGAAGGACCTTTTTTGTCTCATTTCTTCCACATGTAAAATAATACCTATACCTGATGATGTATGCTAAGATCCTTGGGGTTTGAATGAAAGATTTCCACATTCTTCTGGTGCCTTTTCAACTCCAGGCTGAAGTTAAAGAATGCCTCTTACCCTTCACTAAAGGCCCACTAGAGAGAGTTACCACTAAGAACCCTTCAGGTGATGCAATTACTCAGCAATAGTGGTCCCTTGAGCTTTGGTTGGGGCCATTCAAGGGAGAGGAGGGAGGAGGTCGGATGACAGGATGGAACCATTATCAGTCACCAAAGTGAAAGCCACTCTTATCACCAATCAGCAGTAAATAGTTCCTAGAAGTGTCCCTGGCACATGGTAAGTGCTCAGTTAACTCCCTGTTGTGTTACTTATCTGAATGTCATCTATTACCACTCACAAAGCTCTGTTTAGACCAAGAAACAGTACTGATACAGCCCACTTGCAGAGCTCTGGGTGCTCAAGGGAGGGAACCCCTGAACTTTGCTGAAGTAGGAGGGGTTGAAATGTTGTCAAGGAGTGAGCTGCGAGGTGGAGTTTGGCATGGAGGGCAGGTGCTGATGACAGGAGCTGGTCCAGGCGTGATTTTGAGGTTCTTCCCTGCCCACGGGGGCAATGCTGTCCCTCAGCCAAAGCCCACAAAGGGGAAGATGCGCATCCACTGCCTGGAGAATGTGGACAAGGCCCTGCAGTTCCTGAGGGAGCAGCGAGTGCACCTGGAGAACATGGGATCCCACGACATTGTGGACGGCAACCACCGCCTGGTCCTCGGCCTCATCTGGACCATCATCCTGCGCTTCCAGGTGGGTCCCCGGCACCTAATAAGATGGTGAATGAGTGTAAGTGTTCATGCATGTGTCCCCGGGACACTGCTTGTCGGAAGCAGAGACCATCCTGAGCATCACCACCTTGCTGAAGCTGAGCATGAGCAGCCCAGTTAGTGTTGTGGTCTTTTGAGAGAGAAGCAAGAACTGGGAGCTGGACTCAGATCTGGCTGCTTTCACCAGATCTGCTTTTGCCTCCTTCCCCCAACATGGGTAACTCTTTGGTTTTCTAAATAGTTTGATTCAAAAATTGCAAAGACAGTGAAGAAGATCTGCTGCTGTGTTTTTCAGTCAGAAGCTTTTCTCTTCCCACCCTGAAAGGCCAGGTGTGTTATGTAAGGAAATTTAGGAAGCCCAAGGGAAGGAAAGCAGGTTCTTCCACCTGCTGGTTTGGGGCAGAAAGAACCTAGCTAGAGGAGGAAAGGGCCGGGAGAAGGAAAATAGCACTCGACAGCCATCCTGAGGATCTGCAGATGGTCTCAGGTGTCCAGGCTCGCTCACCTGTGGCTGTGTATGATGAAATGGCAGCAACAGCAGAACCAGGGAGGATGAAAAGGCAAGAGGAGCCACTAATTCAAAAGCGACACCTTCCAACAGTCATGCCATCCCACGGCCCGCACAGCTTCATGCCTCCCGAGGAGGAATGAGGGCATCGAGCATTTATTCTCGGCCTCCCCTTCGAGTTTCCGATTGGAGCCGTCTCCTCTGACCTGGGGAGGACGGCAGGATGGCAGGCCTCTGGGACCCGAGGCCTAGCCTCTGGTGTGGCTGCAGGGCTGGTAACCAGAGGAGGAAAGAAGGAGGGGGCCTTCCAGGGAGAGCGGAGGCTCGGGGCCAGACGCAAATCTCAGTCTCCCCTCTCTTGTTCCCTCGCCCCCAGATTCAGGACATCGTCGTCCAAACTCAGGAAGGTCGTGAGACGCGCTCGGCCAAGGACGCGTTGCTCTTGTGGTGTCAGATGAAGACAGCAGGGTATGCCCTGGGAACCAGCTGCTGCCATGTCCCCACCCCTCTCTGCACCCCCCCCCCACATACCACCCTCCCCTAGGGACATAGACACCATTACCCAGAACTATAGCAGCATGAGCGTAATCAACGCAAAGTCCATCCTGACCTGATTCTTAGAGGCCTGGAATATAGGATTCTATCCCACAGTTGCCTGGGTGGGATCATAGGGCCTGGGCGGTGGGGATGGTGTCTCTTGGGCCCATCTGATGGGGGAGCCTCTCTGTGGGACTTAACAGCTGCTATACCTTGTTGAATCCGTTCGAGAAGGGTCAGGTCCACCCCTCTCCTGAGACGTCAGCCCTCGGTTCACACACTTGTAGGGACCCCAAAAGAATCTGTTTCTTAGGTCTTAATGTTTCTCTTGGATGCAGCTACCCTCACGTCAATGTCACCAACTTCACCTCCAGCTGGAAGGATGGCCTGGCCTTTAATGCCCTGATCCACAAGCACCGGTAAGAAGCGGGAGCGGGCTGCAGGAGCTGGGAACCCTTGAGAGAGGGGGATTTAGGTACTTTGCACTTAGCATGTAGGTTACTATCCAAGCTCCACAGGAACGTTAAACCCACTGTGCCTGCTCCTCTCACCCTCAGCATCCTGCCTCCCTTAAATCCTCCTTCCCCACACGCTGGTGCTCACAGCTCCCTCCTCCATCCCATCTCCTCTTCTCACTCCTCTGGCTCAGCCACTTCCCTGAATCTGCCCAGGGTTTTTGCCCTGCTGTGGGGGGACACCATGCCCCCTGCCCTCTAACAGTCTGGCTTTATCCCCAGGCCCGACCTGATTGACTTCGATAAGCTGAAGGACTCCAATGCTCGGCACAACCTGGAACACGCCTTCGAAGTGGCCGAGCGTCAGCTGGGCATCATCCCGCTCCTCGACCCGGAAGGTGAGCCAGTGCCTACCAGACGGGCAGGGCACCTGGAGGCAGTGTTGGGCAAGCCGTGGGCACAATGCAGGCCTGGGGGCCAGACCAGGACTCTGTTCCGTATGCTCTTCAGCTCCAGACTGGCTCCGATGCCTCCCCTGCCCCCTCGGGAGCCATTGTAGTCTTGCCCTTCTTTTCCCTTCTTCCTTGCTTTGCGGTCGTAATATGGTTTTCATCCTCTGGCTTTAACCACAGCCCCATTTCTCTTCCACTCTTGCCTGTCACTCGGTACATGTAGTTGAACTTCATGCTGGAGACACAGGAAGATGAACCCCTTGATCCTGATATTTCCAGCTTCTAACTGGTCCTGAGAGCCCACACTTTCCCCTTGCAGATGTCTTCACAGAAAACCCTGACGAGAAATCCATCATTACCTACGTCGTGGCATTTTACCACTACTTTTCCAAGATGAAGGTGCTGGCGGTGGAGGGCAAGCGAGTCGGTAAGGTACGGAGCTGCTGTGAAACCAGGGCCTCCGGTCCCTGCTCACTGTGTGCAGGCCTTGACAGATGCTCCCCTTCTCTCCTAAGAGCTCTATGTCTGGACCCCAGCCATAGGAAAAGGCTCACATCCCTCCCACCAACCTCCTCTGAAGCCAAGCATTGCCACATTAGTGGCTCCCAAGCTGAATTCCAGCACAGGTTGATGGTCTGTCCTCAACGAGGTCATAGCTCCGAATCCACCTTCCTCCTGCAGACCTATGTCCCATGAACATTCCCTCAGGAACAAAACGGGCTTTTACTTGTCAGTCTATTGTGACATCAGATCTCTTGGGCTCCCATAGCCTATCCGGGAGCCACCCTACTCTACAGACCCCCGGGCTGGGTCCTCAGCTCCTCCAGGGTAGGGACCATTTCTCGCTCATCTTTGTGCACTGATGTTGCACAAAAGGCAATGCCTGGAAGCCGCCCATCCTTGCGTTCAGTCACTCAGTCACACCCAACTCTGCAGCCCCATGGACTGCAGCATGCCAAGCCTCCCCTGTCCCTCACCATCTCCCGGAGCTTGGTCAAACTCCTGTCCATTGAGTCAGTGATGCCATCCAACCATGTCATCCTCTGTGGCCTCCTTCTCCTCATGCCCTCAGTCTTTCCCAGCATCAGGGTCTTTTCCAATGACCCCAATCCTTAATACCGATTTTAAAATAAACGGGACTTTGGCTCCTCTGGTGACTGATGTCATGGGATAGTGGGCTTTCCAGTCTTTTACAGGGTGAGAGAGGGCGGGGAGCTGTTCCTGACCCCAAACACAGCTGAGTCCCTCCTGCACCTCCTGTCCAGCCCTCTGCTCAGCAGCAGTCTTGGGCTCAGGGGACAAAGCCAGCATAAACACTCTAGGGCTTTCAAGGAGGAGGACCACCTTGACTGTGGTCCCCGTTGGCATTCTCACTGGCATCCTCACCCTTCTCATGAGGATGAGTCACAAGGTGATTCCCTAGGTAATCGACCATGCTATTGAGACCGAGAAGATGATTGAGAAGTACAGTGGGCTGGCCTCCGACCTGCTCACCTGGATCGAGCAGACCATCACTGTCCTGAACAGCCGCAAGTTTGCCAACTCCCTGGCTGGTGTCCAGCAGCAGTTGCAGGCCTTCAGCACCTACCGCACTGTCGAGAAGCCACCCAAGTAAGGGCCTGGGCACCCAGGTGGGTGGGCATCAACTGCTGAGAAATCACCTCCCAAAGGTGGGAGGGCCTGGAGAAGGGACCTGGGAGGTATATTCTGGAGGCTAGAGAGCTGCCTTTCTGTCACCTGCTTCATCCCAGCTTCACCTTGCTCCGAAGCTGTCAGCCTGCAGGAAATGGGCATTGAGTAACCCCTGACTCATAGCCAAGGGAAGTACTTTCTCAGATCCAGATCCCTGAGTGGGGAGCAGGAGTGAAATCTCAGGCTTCAGAATCTCTTCAAAGAACCTGTGCTGGAGACTTCCTCTTTCCTGTGCACCTAGCTGCAGGTTTGTTCCCTGGTAACGACCTCTGCATCTGCAGCCCCAGAACTCGCCACGTGCGGCCTCCTTGATCATCAAACACATCCTTCTTCTCTCCCGTCTGTCGCTACTCATCCATCAGCAGAGCACTTAGTCTGCCTCTCGGGACTTCTGCTCCACTGCAGTGTGTGCAGGGCCTGTGTGCACATATGCACATTCAAATACAGCCACGCGTGTGCACACACATGCACACACACATACACGGCATTCTAGCTCGCCTGCCCTCAGCTTGTCCAACTCCCCTGAAACAGATTTCTAGCTCATCAGTGGTACCTGTGCTTTGTTCCTCCCCTGCTCATTAATTCATGACTCACAAACAGAGAAAGGCCAGACGCAGAGTCTAGAATGTACTATAAATAAATGTCTGATTTCGGGCCTGACACTAACCATATTTAAAGTCCTAAATCCAATCCAGGCACTGCACACAGGGGTGGTATCTCTTGGCTGCATAAGACGGTGCTCGAGGTCACAGCCTCCTTGACATGCCTATAAGCAGCAGGTATATGGGCTGGCCTCGGGCTGGCCTGGGGACCTCGCTTACCAGCCGATCTGCGGCTACCAGAAGGAGGAGGGAAAAGTGGGTAGATACTTGGCCACATGCAGAAATGGGAAAATACTCAGTTATCTGGAGCTCGTCTGGACACTGGGTTCCAGACATCCATCCTGCTGCCATCATGCCCTCCCCCTGAGAGCCTCCCGGAGCCCAGCCTTTCCTCCCTCGTCAGAAGCATCTGGACTTTTGGACAGTTGTCAGGACAACCAACTCATTAGTACTCAGGTGAAAGTTGCTTTCTGTGCAATATGTTCTTACGTGGATAATGCTGCTTCAAAGGCTTATTGACTCACTCCATAAAAAACTGAGTAAAGAGGTGGTCAGAGCCTTTAGCATTTGTAGAACAGGGAAGAATTTCTTTGTATCGATTGGTAAAACTTGATACCTACAGGAATTTCCAGAACACTTAGCCATTCCCCCATGGAAATAAATGATAAGCAAATGTTGCAGTAGTTGTGTTTTCTTTGATTTGTGTTGCAAAGACTCAACCCCTCTCAGCTGGTGAGTATGACAGACTAATGTTGTAACAGGTAAAACATGTAGATCCTCTCTTCTTTTTCACTTTTTAAAAATTTTATTGAAGTATAGTTGATTTACAATGTTGTGTTTCTTTTTACTTTTTGAAGAGAAATATGCTTTGCTATCCAAGCTCCAAGATGCCAGGGTTCCGTGTTTACTTAAGAAAGAAAAACTGGCTGTGGGACTCTTGACACTCATCACCCAACCTCTGTTTTCTCGACAGGTTTCAGGAGAAGGGGAATCTGGAAGTCCTACTTTTTACCATCCAGTCCCGGATGAGAGCCAATAATCAGAAAGTGTACACGCCCCACGATGGGAAACTGGTGTCCGACATCAACCGGGTACAGCAGCGTCTTCCATTTCATGTTACCAGTGGGGTGATTCAGCTCCTGATAGAAGCACAGGGAATGGTCCCTGGAAAGGGTTAAGTCGAGCCACTCTCTGTGGTGTTGTTAATGACACAGTCGGCTACTGAGGGTGCTGTCTGAGCCTAGCCCTGAGAGGTCAGACTCTACCCCCATCCTTCCATTCAGGGGTGGGGAGAGGGGCAAGATAGGAGGCAGGGATGAAGAGGTACAAACTACTACCTATCAAATAAATAATATACAAGGATTTAATATACAGTATAAGGAATATAGCCCATATTTTATGATAACCTTATATGAGATATAATCGATAATAATATTGAATCACTATGTTATACTCCTGAAACTAATACAATACTGTGAGTCAACTATACTTCAATTTAAGCAAAAAGAAAAAGAGGCAGTTGGTACACAGTTCCAGCTCAAATGCCATGAGAATGGGGATTCAGCAGGTTTGACAGTGGGTTGACTGAGCTTCTCCTAATGAGGGCATAGGGAATGGTTCCTGGGCAGGGTTAAGCCAAGCCAGTCTCTGTGCTGTTAATAATGACCAGCTGGCTGTTGAGGGTACTGTCCAAGCCTAGCACTGAGAGGTCAGGCTCTACCCATTGTCCCCCTGTGCAGTCCCCTCTTCAGATGCCCAGAGTCCAGCTGATAGCCTATTCTCTGTAGAACCTGGAGGGGTTTTAGGGAATATCAACAACTTTTAATGACAGTGAATGCCTTATGACATTTTGGAGATTTGAAGGCCTACCACCACCTAGAAATTCCAGTGGAATGGTGGTGGCCCTTTACTCAGTAGGAATGTATTGAGCACCCACAGAGGCATAACGCTCTGTGAGACCGAGACCGGTGTAGGGGAGGAGGGGCTGGCAGGTCATGGCCCATGCCCCCTGAATCTTCAGTTGGCTCAAACAGGAAAGCCAGAAGGCTAGGTTCTGCCTAGATTCCTCAGATCACTCAGTACTGGTGAAGGAGTCAGGATGGGACCCCCAGATCCCAGGAGCTCTCCTCTGTCCCCCACACAGGCCTGGGAAAGCCTGGAGGAAGCCGAGTACCGGCGGGAGCTGGCCCTGAGGGATGAGCTCATCCGGCAGGAGAAGCTGGAGCAGCTGGCCCGGCGCTTTGACAGAAAAGCTGCCATGAGAGAGACATGGCTCAATGAAAACCAGCGCCTCGTGGCCCAGGTAGTGGGGGCACACTTGGGACTGCAGATGGCAGAGGGGGGATGGAGCAATATAAGCCTCTCCACAGGCCTTGCAGCCCTGCTCCCTGTGATTGGGTGGGTCAGGATTGACATCTGAAAAGGAGCTCTCCCAGATCGATTAAGTCTCACTTTTTAATGAGTTATTTCTGGCTCTTCTGGGTCTTCATTGCGGTGCACGGGCTTAGTTGCAGCATGTGGGATCTTAGTTCCCCTCCAGGGAATGAACCTGGGTCCCCTGCATTAGAAGCGTGGAGTCTTATCCATTGGACCTCCAGGGAATTCCCTATTAAGTCTCATTTTAGGAAAGAGCCACACAGTCCAAAAATGGCCCCAAAGGTTGTCTCACATGAGCCAAGAGCATCACCCAGAGCCAGAGTTCAAGTTGACATTTCAGGGGTCCTCTGGGGGTGCAGTGGAAGCCGTGCACCTTGTGAGTGTCAGATAGACCCCTTGGACTCTGGCCTTCAGGACTGTGTCACATTGCACTAGCTAAAAACTGACCCTGGAACTCATTCTCCATGAGAGCGTCTATCCCTTCACACCTGGATCTTGGCACCAAATTAAATTCCATCCGGAAAGGGAAAAGAAAGCATTCTGAAAGAACTGGAGAGTGTGCAGGCGCCCCAGAGAGCACGGGGCAAGCCCTCTGTGTGCGGCTGCAGGGTTTCCGGTGAGAAGCCCCTTCCTGCCCAGAATGGGGCAGGTCCTCTCCAGGCAGGGTGGTGAGTGCCAGCAGGTAGGAAAGAGCTCTGTTAGTAATAGTCACCCAGTGTTACACCCACATGGATGGCCCAGTGAGTAAAATCACGAGCTTCTTGGAAAGGTTCTTATGAGACATTTAGTCTTTGGAACTCGTCTCTGATAAGATAGGCTGAAAAAGATGGCAGAAGTAACCTTTTGGGGAAGGACTTTCTCATGCAGAAGTTGCTCCTGAAGGACCTGCTGTTTCTCTGTGCTTGGGGACCAACCAAGGGGAGCCTGACTGAGCTGCCTATTTTCCTCCCTGGGGGACAGGATAACTTCGGGTACGACCTGGCAGCAGTGGAGGCCGCCAAGAAGAAGCACGAGGCCATCGAGACGGACACGGCCGCCTACGAGGAGCGGGTGCGGGCCCTGGAGGACTTGGCCCAGGAGCTGGAGCAGGAGAACTACCATGACCAGAAGCGCATCACAGCCCGCAAGGACAACATCCTGCGCCTGTGGGGCTACCTGCAGGAGCTGCTGCGGGCCCGGCGCCAGAGGCTGGAGAAGACGCTGGAGCTGCAGAAGCTCTTCCAGGACATGCTGCACAGCATTGACTGGATGGATGGGATCAAGGTGGGCCTGGGCACCCCTGGCTCCCCAGGTCCACCCTGTCCACCTGGGGCTTCATCGAGCTGTGCTTCTGTAGGCACCTGCCAGCCCCACAGCCCAGAATCAGAGCAGAACATCTAAGGCAGCAGAGTGTCTCAACAACTTGGCTTGGCTTGCTCTGCTCCAGTCTGCTGTATCCCCAGTGATCAGAGGGTTCATAGTTACACAGGTGCCGGCCTGCAGGGCATGGACAAGACAGACCTCCCTCAGGAGCCTGGAGAATCTGGCTCTGAGTAATCACAAGCTGACTCTGGTTGGCATCCAGACCTTGGCATCCAGGTCCACTGAGAAGTCTGAGTCTCCTCTCCCGCTATCACAGTGTCTCTCAACTGAGGACACACATCAGACTGACTGGGGCTTTCTTTTTTCTTTTTTTTTTCAAGATTTTCTGATATAGGCCATTTTTTTAATATCTTTTTTTTTCTTTTTTATTTAATTGGAGGCTAATTACTTTACAATATTGTGGTGGTTTCTGCCATACCTTCACATGAATCAGGGTGTACATGTGTTCCCCATCCTGAAGATATAGGCTATTTTTAAAGTCTTTATTGAATTTGTTGCAGTGTTGCTTATGTTTTATGTTCTGGTTTTTTGGCCCTGAGACATGTAGGATCTTAGCTCCCTGACCGGGGATCAAACCCATGTCCCCCACACTGAAGGTGAAGTCTTAACCTCTGGACCATGAGGGGAGTGCCCCATGGAGCTTTCTTAAAATATGTAACACCCAGGCCCCATCCCTGGGGCACACGCGGGCAGAGTATAGGACTTGAACTCTTGAAAGATGCTCCCTGGATGATTCTGATGGGCACCCCCGGTGGGAACTCCTGCTCTGTAGCCTCTTTCCCATTGAGCAGCTGCATTTTCCAGCTACCTCTGACATGCTGGTCCCCAGTGCCATGGACCCTCACTCAGGAGGGTTATTCTCCTAACTTGTGGGTCTCTTCACCTCTCCTTACTCCCTCTACTCTGTCTGTCCTCTTTGCCAGGCTCACCTCTTGTCTGCTGAGTTTGGGAAGCACTTGTTGGAGGTCGAGGACTTGCTACAGAAACACAAGTTGATGGAGGCTGACATTGCCATCCAAGGGGACAAAGTGAAAGCCATCACCACAGCCACCCTGCAGTTCACTGAGGGGCCAGGTGAGGCTGTGGGTTGAGATTTTTCTGTTGAGGCCTCTGGCCCAGCACTCCAGCACCCCAGGGTAGATAAATCTAGCTGTAGAATTTTGCCTCTTTCATCAACATGTGGTACAAGAAAGAAGTTTGAGGGAGAGCAAATTTCTCCAGAGAACAGGCAACTGCTTCGGTCACCTATTATCAGAAAGGTGTGTGAGCACCAAGAAGGCATTCTTTGTCTTCATTCTCTCGGCTAGTTGAAGTTATGGCAGAGACAAGCTAGCTTTATAGCTTCCCGTCTTGGATAGGTGACCCCCGCTGCCTCTCGGAAGAATCATCTAGAAATTAATGCCTAGGTCTTTTTGAAAATAATTTCACATTGTGGCATTTCTGCTGAGAGTTGATCCAATTTTTAACCTCTCTTATTCCTGGAGTTTTAGTGGGAACTAATCCCACTAGTTCCTGAAGTTTTAGTGGAAACTCATTATAAAGAACTAATTAAAAGCCTATCCTCTGAGCAACTGAGACCCTGCATCTAATCCCAAAGCCCCAGTGAGATGGCAGGTTCTAGATGGTGTGATTCTAGATCTGAAGCTTGCCCAGAGATGATGAAGCCCTTATCCCCTTTGTCCTTCCTCTTCCCATGCCACCCAGGGTACCAGCCTTATGACCCCCAGGTCATCCGGGATCGTGTCAGCCACCTGGAACAGTGCTTCGAGGAGCTGAGCAACACGGCAGCTGGGCGCAAGGCCCAGCTGGAGCAGTCCAAGCGGCTCTGTAAGTTCTTCTGGGAGATGGATGAGGCTGAGAGCTGGATCAAGGAGAAGGAGCAGATTTACTCCTCCCTGGACTATGGCAAGGACCTGACCAGCGTGCTCATCCTGCAGCGTAAGCACAAAGCCTTTGAGGATGAGCTGCGCGGGCTGGATGCCCATCTGGACCAGATCTTCCGGGAGGCTGAGGGCATGGTGGCACGCAAGCAGTTTGGGCATGAGCGGATTGAGGTCCGGATCAAGAAGGTGTCTGACCAGTGGAATGAGCTGAAGGACCTGGCTGCCTTTTGCAAGAAAAACCTCCAGGACACTGAGAACTTCTTCCAGTTCCAGGGCGACGCGGATGATCTGAAGGCCTGGCTACAGGATGCCCACCGGCTGCTCTCCGGGGAAGACGTGGGGCAGGATGAAGGGGCCACACGGGCCCTGGGGAAGAAGCACAAGGACTTCCTGGAGGAGCTGGAGGAGAGCCGTGGAGTGATGGAACACCTGGAACAGCAGGCACAGGACTTTCCCCAAGGGCTCCAGGATTCCCCAGATGTGACCAACCGGCTGCAGGCCCTCCGGGACCTCTACCAGCAGGTGGTGGCCCAGGCGGACACGCGGCGGCAGAGGCTACAGGATGCCCTGGACCTGTACACGGTGTTTGGGGAGACAGATGCCTGTGAGCTGTGGATGGGCGAGAAGGGGAAGTGGCTGGCCCAGATGGAGATCCCGGACACGCTGGAGGACCTGGAGGTCGTGCAGCACAGGTCAGAGCTGGCCCTCCCCTCTCGCTGCCCCCTACAATCTGCGCTCCTAGTCCCCAGACCGCCTCCAGATAAGCAAGGCTCTCTCTGAGAGGCGGTAGGATGCCCTCTGTTGCAGAGGCCAGCCACCAAGAGTCCCGAGTTCCCATCTGGCTCTATGGCTTTGGGTACTTCACCCCCAGGGCCTTTCCCAAAGGGGCTCTTTCTAGTCTAAGTGTTCGATGCCTTTTCAGTGAAAGCAGCCTTTTTTCAAATGAATTGTATGTGGAACCCCTGATATGTAACACAGAGGAAAGCAGAGGGGCCATGATTAAGGGGGAGGTGAGAGGCTAGACCCCATAAGCTCTGTCTTTCGGTGGCAGTCGCTAAGCCACGTGAACCCTCAGGGGCCTCAGAGACCAGTTTGTCAACGGTCAGTCCAAGGCCACTCACATTTCCAGTATCTGTGTTCCATCAGCACTCCAGCATGGCAAGGCTTGCCCCCGGCATCCTGAGAACAGAATCCAAGGAGTTGAGGGAAAGAGGCCACTCCTTGATCCTGCCCTGGTGGTCCCATGCTGGTGCTGGAGGGACCTGGGCTCTTATCTCAGAGGGGTCAGCTTTCATAACACAGGGTACCCACAGCCTCAGCAGCGCTCCCTTCTCCTCCCCAGGACGGAGCACCTTGACTGGGGAGGTATCCTTCAGGTGGAGGCAGTGGAATTAGGGTTCATGAGCAGCAGCTGGGCCAGTGGAGGTGTGGCAGGTGGTTTCTGTGGCCATCAACCCCGCCCACACCTCATTTTTCCTCCATCTCTGCAGAGGCATTGGCCTGAATAAGTAACCAGGTCTCTCCGACCTGGACTGCTAAACCATGAGACTGGACCCATGAACCAGAAAAGAGGGAGTATCAGCACCTCTTTCTCCTTTCTCCCCTCTTACCTGGTGGAAGGAGAAAGCAAGAGCGGGGCAGAAAGCAAAAGCCATCGCTGCCTTAGTGACCCTCCTTTCCTCTGTCCACGTCAGGTTTGACATCCTGGACCAGGAGATGAAGACGTTGATGACTCAGATTGATGGCGTGAACCTTGCTGCCGACAGCCTGGTAGAGAGTAACCACCCGCGCAGCGGGGAAGTGAAGAAGTGCCAGGACCACCTGAACACCAGGTGGGGTGTGGGGAGGGCTTGAAGATGGGGGCTTCTTTTCTGGCACATCTGTGGGGTGTGGCCCAGACCTCAGGAGGCCTGCTATGCACGCCAGGTTTGTACCATCAGAGTTCCTGCCGCCATCTGCCCTGGTCTCCTTCTGACCCTGGAGCTGTAGCCCCAGGGAGGAGGGACCTGGGTGGTGACCAGCCCAGGGAGAGAGAGATGTGTTCAGAGAGCTGCAGTGCTGTGCCTGGGGTGGGTACGTGCTGAGCAATGGAGGAAACACCCTGAGTGCATCCGCAGCTAGAATCAGGCCGTGTAGTCCTCAGGCCACATTTCCCATTCTTAGGCAGGGAAGATTGCTTTCTGAGAGCTCTTAAGTACTGCCCATAAAAGAAAGCTGCTGCTTGTGCCAAAACGCAGCGCTGATAATGAGACTGGCTTGAATGAAGAGGAGAATTAGCAAGAAGCCTTGAGCGCACCTCATGGCCAGAAGGAAAAACAGGCCTAAGAGCCTTTGGAGAGGGCCTGCTTTCAGTACAGGAAGTAATTGCCACGGGTTCCTTGAGTCTCTGAGGACAGCGCATACACCTGTGTTCCGTTTGTACCCTGGGCTTTACGTGCAGTCCATGTTGACTGCCCCACACTTGTGCCTGAGCCTGCTCTGCCTGAGGCGACCTGGGAGGCGGGGTTAGGGAAGACTTGGCTGTACAGAAAAGGAGCAGCACAGGGGGCTTAAGAGGAGGCAAGGGGTGACCTCCCTGGTACTTGGGAGCCACCAAGCATCCAAAGAAGGGGGCTGTAGTTCAGGAGGGTCCTCTGCCAGCTGAGGAGGAGGATGCCTCCAGTTCTTCTTTAGGCTTGGAGGAGATGCCCGCGTGCGTGCGTGCGTGTGTGTGTGTGTGTGTGTGTGTGTGTGTGTGTACGCGCACAAGACAGGCAGGAAGAACTTGTCAGCCAGTAATCTGCTGCTTTGAGGAGCTATAGTCAGAGAATGCTGTTACAGATCCCTAGGCCATGCACTGTCCTAAGTGGAATACACCAAAGTACTTGCCATTCTTAGAGAAAACCAGAGGCCTGAAAATGTAAGATAGTTTTCTATTACGTCTGAGAATTGAAAGCTTCCTGAGCCACATATCTCAGATCGCCTGCCTCCTGCACAAATGCTTCCTCCCCATGTAGCCCACCCGACTTGGGGTCAGTCCCTTTTGTTAGAAAGTTGGATCTCATCATGAGTGGAAATCTGCCTCCTTGAAATTTGTATACGTCGGTTCTGGCTCTGCCTGTTAGAGATATTGAAACTTACTCCAGTCCTTCTTCCATGTGATAGCTCTTCGACCCTTTCTAAAGACAACTGTCCCCCTTCCCCTGCACCCACGGTCCTGCCTCCATGTGGGTGCTGTTCTCTCTACAAGGTCCATCCTTCTCCAACAATATGGTCTGAATCATGCTTGTTTTCAAGCCAGTGCAGATTTCTCTCCTTCCCAGTTTCCAGGATGAAAAAGTATCTTTCCTTGACTGATTAAGAGTTTCACACTCTACCTTTTATTATAGTTACTTTCATCTTTTAAGAACTTTTCTACTAGACTGTAAGTGAATGAAGAGCAGTATCTTATAGTGTTCACAGTATTTTCTGCAGTGTCCACGGTATCTTATAGTGTCCATGGTATTTTCTAGTGTCCACAGTGTCTCATAGTGTCCACGGTATCTTATACAGTGTCCACGGTATTATAAACAGTGTCCACGGTATCTTTTATAGCGTCCACAGCTCTGAGCGCCAAGATTTTGTTGTCTGAGGCTCCCTCTGTTGGGAATGTTCTTTCCGCAATACCCTCACTCCCACAAGTTACTCAGATCTCAGGTCACCTGTCCTCTTCTTGGTGCAGTTCACACTGACCACCCCATTCACAGTGTCACCTCCTCCTTCCCATCCAGCTCCTCTGCCTCAATCCCATTTTCTTGCTTCCTTTTAATTTTAAAAGATTTTTTTAAATTGTTTATTTATTTATTTTTGGCTGTGCTGGGTCTTCATTGCTGCATGCAGGCTTTCTGTAGTTGCAACATCCAGGGTCTACACTCGAGTTGCAGCGAGCAGGGGTTACTCTCTAGTTGCAGTGTGCGGGCTTCTGATTGCAGTGGCTTCTCTTGTGGAGCCCAGGCTTTAGGCATGTGGGCTTCCATAGTTGCCACCCACTGGCCTTACAAGTTACAGAAAAAGGGCTTAGATGCCTCACAGCATGGGGGATCTTCCTGGACCAGAAAGTAAACCCATGTTCCCTGCATTGGCAGGCAGATTCTCAATCACTGGGCTACCAGGGAAGTCCTCTTTTTTTTTTCCCCTTTACATTGGATTTTTAAAAACTGTTTATTTGGGGGGTTTTGGTCATACCACATAGCATGTGAGATATTAGTCTTCCAACCTGGGGTTGAAACAGCACCCTCTGTATTGCAAGTGCGGTGGACCGCTAGACCACCAGGGAGTGGTGCTTAACTTTTCTCCATTGTACTTGCCACCACTTGATGGAGTAAACACTTACTTGCCTCTGCCCATTTGAATGGGAGCACTTTACTTCACTCACGGTTCTATCCCCAGAGCCTAGAGCAGTGACTGGCACAAGACACATACGTGATGGTTGTGTGATGTAACACCGTGAGTGAGTGACCGAGGACAGAATGGAAATGTGCCAGGCTCGGCACACCTGAGTCAGTCAATCACTTACCGAATATGTGATTACCTCCCACCGTACACATTCTGATTGACCAACATTATCATGATAATCTTGAGTCCAGGACCACACCTGGACTCCTGACATGACCTGGCCAGTACAGCAGCTCTAGCAACGTCCTCCCTTTTGGAGATGGTGCAGGGGAGGGGAAGGTGGGTTTGGGAGGCAGACTAGACCCAAACGTCACCCTGTCCCCTATGTGGCCCCTGCCTGGTGGCTGCAGTGAGGCCATACCAAGAAAAGCCTGGAGAGTCACTGTGGAACCTCCTTCCTAAGGGCACGGCCAGATGGTCTCCTGTGGCTTCTGGATGGAGCCAGAAGGCCTCCCAGCCCTGGGACACCTCGCTTTCCTTTCACAGTAGTTTCAGATCACCTTGGGGGGAACCTCAAGCCCCTTCCCATTAACATCCAGCCTCATCAGCATCCGTGTAACAGGCACAAAATTTCCCAGAGATCGGGAGCCTTACATCTGGGCTCTTCTCCCCTCTTTTCTGGAATTTCTCATCCTTTCTCTGGGCTCATCCTCCTCTCTCCCTTGGAATTTCTGATCCTTCCCAGCCCTCCTCCCACTGCTTTGCAGACCTGTCTTCCACCCCCAGACTGAGGTCACCCTGGGAATGCCCACAATGCACTCTACCCAGTCCATCTGCCTCCTCCCTCTTCCTCCATCCCCAGGTGCCCGGGCTTCAAAGATGAGTGACTCAGGGCCCCATCCTTAAATAGCTCACTGCTGGTGGTGTGTTCACTGAAGCACAGCTCCGATGACCACCGTGAGACCTGGTCTTACCACCCCTCCTGCGCCCCACAGCTCCCTTCGTCCTCTCTGCCTGGTGTGTGCCATGTACGCCGTACTTTATACTGTTGTTGTTTGATGAGTTTATCATACTTTCTTTCTAACTCATACACTCCGTGGAGCAAAGTCTGGCTATGACTATATCTTCCCTAAGGCCCGAAGCCAGAGCAAAGTCTGGCTATGACCGTATCTTCCCAAAGCTCTTCATAATGGGTAATCAAGAGAGATGGGCTCAATTAGTGACTGCACATCCAGCATACTCTTGTGTGCTTCCAGGTCACAGTGATGCAGGATGAATAAACCCAGGTCCGGGGAGGTGTCCCTGGTGGTGTGGGCCCTGGCTACTGAGCAGCTCTTTAGAAGAGGCTTATGGTGGGCCTCAGACCAGTCACGGGACATCTGCCCAACTTTGGCACACTCCCCAGGTTCATTCCACACTGCACCTGAAGGTTAAGATGATATTTTAACTACAATCCCAACTTCTCCTTCCCCCTTCCTCTTCTTCTTCCTTCTCTTCACTACGACTCTTTTCTTTCACAGCCACGCTGGCTTTCCTTAGGCCCTGGGCACTTAGAACATGGTCTTAGACATTTGTGTGGTTCCTCTGGGGCAGCTGGGATCCTGTGTCATGAAGCTTTCTTATGGTTGATAATGGGGCATTTCTAAATATTGTCAGTATAGGCATACCTCAGAAATAATGTAGGTTCAGTTGCAAACCACCCCAATAATCAAATACCAAAACATCAATATCAAAATAAAGTGTGTCACAGAAATTTGGGGAGCTCCCAGTGCATATAAAAGTTGTTTACACAGTACTGTAGTCTACCAAGTGTACAACAGCATTATGCCTAGGAAAACAATCTACAAACATTAATTTAAAAATACTTTATCGCTAAAAAGTGCTCATCCTCTGAGCTTTCAGTGAGTCATAACCTTTTTGCAATAGTAACATCAAAGATCACTGCCCACAGAGCACCATACAAATATAATAATGAGAGAGTTTGAAATATTGTAGTAATTACCAAAATATGATAGAGACATGAAATGAGCAAATGTTGCAAAAATGGTACTAACAGACATTTCAACAAAGGATGCTACAGATCCTCGATTCATAAAAGAAAATGAAAACAAAGCCCCATAATATCTGTGAAGTACAGTAAAGCAAAGCTCAAAAAAAAACGAGATATGCTTGCATTTCAAAAAATCTGGGAAATTGTATGTTTGCCTGAATTTCAACTACATATAGAGCTTGCTTACAGAGCATCACATTCCTTTTACTGATGGTTGAAATAACATCACAGTTCACCTCCTACTAATGGAAAGCTCTGGCAGTTCTGTTGTCTTGGGTAAAATTGGATAAACTGACTCATCACAGTTTGCTGGAGAGATGACTCTTTTTTCAGTGTGCAGGTTCTATCAAGGGAGACTCTGGTAGGAAATCTGGAAGGGACACCCTGTGGGAAGGGTTAAGGAAGAGGCTGTCTGACTCCCGTCTCCCTCGGCAGGTGGCAGGACTTCCAGACCATGGTGTCCGAACGGCGGGAGGCAGTGGACTCGGCCCTCCGGGTGCACAACTACTGCGTGGACTGCGAGGAGACTGGCAAGTGGATCATGGACAAGACGAAGGTGGTGGAGTCCACAAAGGACCTGGGCCGGGACCTGGCGGGGGTCATTGCCATCCAGCGCAAGTTGTCGGGGTTGGAGCGTGATGTGGCTGCCATCCAGACCCGTATGGGCACGCTGGAGCGGGAGTCACAGCGGTTGATGGCGTCGCACCCCGAGTTGAAGAAGGACATTGAGCAGAGGCAGGCGTACGTGGAGGAGCTGTGGCAGGGCCTAAAGCAGGCCTTGAAGAGCCAGGAGGCCTCCCTGGGGGAAGCCAGCCAGCTACAGGCCTTCCTGCAGGATCTGGATGCCTTCCAGGCCTGGCTGTCCACAACCCAGAAGGATGTGGCCTCCAAGGACATGCCCGAGTCCCTCCCGGAGGCCGAGCAGCTCCTGCAGCAGCACGCAGCCATCAAGGACGACATCGACAGGCACCAGGAGAGCTACCAGAAAGTCAGGGTGTCTGGGGAGAAGGTGACCCATGGCCAGACGGACCCAGAGTACCTGCTCCTGGGCCAGCGGCTAGACGGCCTAGAGAAGGGCTGGGACGCCCTGAGCCGGATGTGGGAGAGCCGCAGCCAGGCCCTCACCCAGGGCCTCGGCTTCCAGGAGTTCCAGAAAGATGCCAAGCAGGCTGAGGCCATCCTCAGCAACCAGGTAGGGAGAGGCACTGAGGGCTGGGGGCATCTCTCAGGGCAAGAGAGAATTTGTAGGTTATAAGCCTGCAGAAGTGCTACAGGGCTCAGGGATTAAATTGTGCTTTTCTTAGATTGTTTCTAGTTCAGGGGACAGTCTTTGTTCCTTATCATGTGCCCTTTCCAGCCCCGTGTCCCAAACTGTGTCTTATTCTTGGGCTAGTTAGAGGCTTGTTGTTGTTGTTCAGTTGCTCAGTCATGTCTGACTCTTTGTGACCCCATGGACTGCAGCATACCAGACTTCCCTGTCCTTCACCATCTCCTGGAGTTTGCTCAAACTCATGTGAGTTAGCGATGCCATCCAACCATCTTGTCTTCTGTTATCCCCTTCTCCCCTTGCCTTCAGAGAAGTGAATTTTTCCCTGAGTGGCTATCCTTCCATGTGGCTTTGGGCACCCTGCTCACCAGATGCCCTGAGCAGGGGCAGGGAACAGGACTCAGGGACCTTCCTGCTTGCACAACAGCAGGGGGATGCCATTCATGGCACCTGCATGGCTGCACACAGTGCTCCTGCCTGGCAAGGGCCCTCTCCTCTACCTCCTCATCTCCATGCCTTGTCTGGAAACTTGCTTCAACAGGAATATACCCTGGCTCACTTGGAGCCCCCAGACTCCCTAGAAGCTGCGGAGGCTGGGATCCGGAAGTTTGAGGATTTCTTGGTGTCTATGGAGAACAACCGGGATAAGGTTTTGAGTCCTGTGGACTCTGGAAACAAGCTGGTAGCTGAGGGGAACCTCTACTCAGACAAGATCAAGGAGAAGGTGCAGCTGATTGAGGACAGGTACTCTCTGCCCCGAGGGTCAGGGGGCCGGAGCCAGGCAGGACAGTGGTACAGTGCACAGCACCCTCGTGACTTGTGGTTCCGGCTTTCCTTGCAGGCACAGGAAGAACAACGAGAAGGCCCTAGAGGCCTCAGAGCTTCTGAAAGACAACCTGGAGCTCCAGAACTTCCTGCAGAACTGCCAGGAGGTAAGGCTCCAGACAGGCTGGCCACTTTGCAGGAGATTCCCTCTAGAAGCGTGGTGCCCTGGAGGTGGAAAGTCCCTTCTCGCTCAGGAGTCTGGATTCCACGAGCGGGGAGCTCTGGGCACACGACGGCTTAAGTCCTTCATCTTCTAGAATCTTTGGTTTCACAATTTTTTTTTTCAAATCTGTAAAGATATCTTTTAATTTGTCAAGTCTGGGGCCAGATTTCTCAAAAAGTGCCCCGAGGACTATCTGTATTAGAATCGCCTAGGGCCCTGGTCAGGGTTGGCCTGAAAGTCCTATGACCTTTGCATTCATACAGGGCCCGAGGTGTACAAGGGCCTCATGTTTGGTTTAATACTCTGCTGTGGCCATCTTGTAATTCTAAATTGAATTTTCCATTTTACACCAGGCCCTGCAAATTATGGAGCTGGTCCTGGCTCTAGTTAAATGCAGACTTCTGGGCCCTAGTTGGGCCCAGATGAATCAGAACTTAGGGGGTGAGATAGAGAGCAGAATTCTCAACAAGCTTTTCGGTTGGAGAACCGCTGACTCAGAAGGTCCTCGCTCAGCCTAGGTGAGCTGTCCAGGAAGATCTTTACCCTTCACTCCTAGGTCTCTCCATGAATAGTGCTTCCGTGTGGAATGGGGCTTCCCCTGACATTTTTGTTGCTTCCATCCTCGTACCCCTTTTCTCTCAACTCAAATGACTTTGTCCTCACCCACCTCTGCCCTTGGTACAAACCAAGCTTGGTGTAATGCCAGGATATCTTGGAAACATGAGAGACTCAACAGTTCATTCAACTTCCTTCACTGTTACTATAGGATCTGCCCCTGGCTTTGTCCTCAGATAACATGTTTTCACCCTACTGCCAAAGGGTGGGTTTAGCCATCCATTCAGTAAACACATGTTGAGCTACTGCAGTAGGGCCAGGCCCTGTCCTCAGTCCTGGAAATGTGGAGAGAAGTGTGAATATCCCTGGTGTTGCTGCACATGCTCTAGAGGGGGAGACATGGTGGTGCCTATGTTTCAGCCCTGAGACCTCGCAGGTTAAGTTTCCTGTGCTGGGAGTGAGGGATTCTGAGTCAGAGGGGAGGTACTCTGCTGTGTCCATACTTCCTCCCCTTGGCCTTCTTCTTCTGCAGCCAGAGGTGGGCAGCAGGTCCAGCCCCGAGCCCCTGGCCAAAGAGGGACACTCAGGGACCATGGATCCCATTCTTTCTGCCCACAGCTCACTCTCTGGATCAATGACAAGCTGTTAACATCTCAGGACATCTCCTATGACGATGCTCGAAACCTTCACAACAAATGGCTAAAGCACCAGGCGTTCATGGCAGAGCTGGCTTCGCACCAGGGGTGGCTGGAGAACATTGACGCGGTGAGCAGAGCAAGTGGTGGGGTCTCTGCCCGGGGATTCTTCCTCAAGTGGGGCTGCACGTGGGGCACGGACGCTGGCCCAGAGCTTGCCAAGCAGTATGAAACCTGGATGTGAAAAATTTCTCCAAGTAGTAGCTAAATCTTGGAACTCCTGATAGTCCAATGTTGTTAAGCCTGCACAGAATGAGTGCCTCCTGTGGGTCACTTGAGTCTCGGGACAGTCCAGGACACTAAGAACACAGAGCTTTTGCGTCCAGTGCCAGGACAGCAGTAATCTCTTGTCTGCCACCCATCTCCTCACCAGGATGTCCTGCCCAGAGGCAGGGGGATCTGTGAGATGAACAGAGTGGGCCAGAGACTACTGACTCTCATTGTTTGGATGGGCAGAACCACCAGGGAGTTGTCATTCATAGCAGAGGTCCCGTCTGTAACAAGCTTGTCCAGGGGCCCAAGTCAAAAATACGGCTGGAGGCAGGCCTGGGAAGAGAAAGAGAGGAGAAAGAGGAGCCTCTCGCTCCTGTGGCTATCCAGAAAAAGCAGGCCTGAGAGCCGCACGAGTTTGTGTCCATCGTGGTAAAGCATGCAGGCTCCAAGCCAGGCTGCTTGATTCCTTAACTTCCATGTGCCTCAGTTTCTGCTGCAAATAACTCTGGAGGTGCAGAGTTTTTCAGCTAAGCCTCACCCAAGTTCTAGGCAGATCCGTTGCCTCACCGACCTCCCGTCAGTTAGCCTTGGCAACCACCTGGGGCAAGGCAGCTCTCCAAAGGTCCTCTCCAAGATCATAGGGTGAACACTTCTCCTTTCCCACACAGGAAGGAAAGCAGCTGATGGAGGAGAAGCCCCAGTTTGCAGCCCTGGTGTCACAGAAGCTGGAAGCCCTGCACCAGCTCTGGGACGAGCTTCAGGCCAACACACAAGAGACGGCTCAGCGCCTGTCAGCTGCCAGGAGCTCTGACCTGCGCTCACAGACCCAGGCCGACCTCAACAAGTGGATCCGGGCCATGGAGGACCAGCTGCAGTCGGACGACCTGGGCAAGGACCTGACCAGCGTCAACAGGATGCTGGCTAAGCTGAAGGCGAGTGAACGGGTTGCAGACTGGGGCCACTGGCATGGGGGGAGTCTTGGCAGCAAATCTGCATCCTGAAACGGAGTACCCTCCTGTCCCCTTAGCTAGGCTGGCTTTTATCACATCTCCTGGTTTGTAACCCAGCTTCTAGCCTCTGTGGTGGGTAAGACAGGGATGGATCCAGACAGGGTAATCAGAGTATGTGCAAGAAAAATAGCATAGGTGCTCAGAGGGGAAAAAGATGAGGTGGGGACAATCCAAGAAGACTCCCTGGGGAAGGCTGAGCTCAAAGCAGGTCTCGGAGGATCGGTGGACGATGAGGAGGAGGAGGGGCTGGCCAGGTGCAGGGCCCGTGCCAACACCATCCTCTCATGTCCCAGCGCGTGGAGGACCAAGTGAATGTGCGCAAGGAGGAGCTGGAGGAGCTGTTCGCCCAGATGCCCTCACTGGGAGAAGAGGTGGGGGATGAAGACCTGAGCATCGAGAAGCGGTTCCTGGACCTTCTGGAGCCCTTGGGGAGGAGGAAGAAGCAGCTGGAATCATCCAGAGCCAAGCTGCAAATCAGCCGGGACTTAGAGGATGAGACGGTGAGTGGGCACAGCGGCCCCCCCTTCCCCAGCTGTCATCAGGGTGGCTGGCTGCTGCCCAGGGCAGTTCTTGGCAGGAAACGTCTGGTTATCTCACCACCTCATTTCATAGGGTGGTTGTAATGATTACATTAAACATAAAAATAAGCCAGTGTCCTTTGAATGGTGGCTCACTCGTGGACTTTAGGGGCCAGACAGACTTGGGCTTGAGGTCCAGCTCTGTTGCCACCCACCTTGAAGTGACCAGGAGCGAGTTACTTGGAAGCTCGGTTCAAAGTATCAGAATGCTCCCCCCTTTTACAAAACGCTGATGAGGTGTTGGGAAGAACCAGAGGAACATGGTAGGCAGAGCTGTGTCTGGCCCTTGGTGAGTGATGGAAGAGTGGCCGTGGTTGTCATCAGCTGTCTCCCGCCCTCTGGTCTCCACAGCTCTGGGTGGAAGAGAGGCTGCCTCTGGCCCAGTCGACCGACTATGGCACTAACCTGCAAACCGTGCAGCTGTTCGTGAAAAAGAATCAGGTGAGTCCTGCCACCTGGTCAGTCCCTCCTGCCCCTGCCCCTCCCCAGGGAGGAAGGCCCAGCCCTGATGACACAAAGCCCCAGCAGCAGATTACAGACTACTATTCTTGTTGACAGTTTCAGGGTTCCCAGTCTGTATTTGTATTCTCATGCAGCTTTGGTGATAGCAGAGAGAATTCTAGGGGAATCATGGGAGGTGGTGAATGGGAATGGGGGTCCAGGTGCTTTGGAATTTGGGGTCATTCAGGGCACAGGTGAGTATAGGACCTGGAGGCCCCGGCCTGGGGTTTCACTTGCTTTGTAGCTTCTGTATTCCGTGGCCTGCCTGAGAGGAGGCTCATAGCTCCTGGTGTCTCTCCTGTCACTGCTTTGTCCCTCTTTCAGGGCTAAGCTTGGCTTGTTAGGTCTCCTCAGGGCAAGTAGGCCTCCACTCTCTCTGAAACACATGAGGATGCTTGTGGGGCTCTAGTCCCACTTCCTTCAGAGGAAGCCCCTACACTTGGACTCTGAGCCATAGGAGCAAACAGCCATTGGCTGTTCTGCTGTTTAGGCCTGCCTGGGAACTCCTGTGGCCTTGGTCAGAAGCCTGGAAGCAGGCAGATGCTCTTCTCCTGTCAGGGCTGCAGGGAAGCCTGCATCCTCTGGGAAGGCCAGTGGCATGGGTTGGTGGTCTGACCGTGCGGTCTGGCCAGGGGCTGACCGTGCCCCCGCTCTTAGGCGGAGTCCGCCCTGGCTCAGGAAGCGGGGGCAGCTGCCGTCTCGATCAGGGAGAGTCTGGGCACTTAGAGAAGAGCAGAGTGTCCCAGAGTGGCGGTCAGCACTGCAGCAGCTTGGGAAAGGAAGGCCGTGGCAGACAGTACTCACATCTTCCAAAAGTGCCAGCAGCCGGCATCTGTGCACAGGACCCAGCAACTGTGCGGGGGCCTGAATGAATTATGCTGCACGCGGTTCCTTGAAAGCTCCCAGCTCCCTCTATCCCTTTGCTTCCCGTTGGCGTGACCAGGGCACTGAGGCTCCAGTGGCAGCATGTAGGGACCCAGACTAGAAGGTGATGGAGGCGGGGGTCCCCCTGACACACCCACCTCCAGTTAAAGGGGGAAGCCTGGCAGAAGACACCATCCTTGGGGCCTCAGTTTCCTCTGCTATAAAATGAGCCAACTCTAGTCCTTTCAACACTCAGAACTTTAGCCTCAGAGTTACTGCCAAATGATTTTCACCTCCCCAAGTTGAAAATGGCTATTTCAGGAGAAGGGCGAGAGTAATATGGATGGGGTTTCCCTTAACAGGAAGGGAAAGACAGTCCCTTTGGTGAGCACGGCTGCTCCAGTAAAGATGATTTTAGGTTAGCCCCGCCAAAGCCAAAATCCCATTTTAACATTCCTTCTATTGCAGTGGTCCGTGTGCATCAGACTCACCCAGAGGGCTTGTCAAAACACACTTCTTGACCGGGCTCCACCCTAGATCCTCTGCATCACACTCTGGGAGCAGAGCCTGATAATTTGCGTTTCTATTAAGATCCTAGGTGATGCTGATGCTGCTGGCCTGGAACCCACTTTGAGAACCACTGCTCTAATGGCCATCACTTGACTAGAACCCAACCTGCAAGGTGCCTCATGAAGGGTTCTCAACTCTAGCTGCACATTACTCACCCAAGGGAACCTTTAGACATAGGAATGCCTGGGTCCCATCTCAGATCAATTAATTAGGACCTCTGGGGATGGGGTGGCCCTATCGATGTCTAGTTTCCCCAAGTAATTCAATGTTCAACCAGGGTTAAGAACCACTGTCCAGCCTGGCCTGGCTCCACCCTGCCCTGAATCTTCTCTTATCCCTTTCACCCTCCCTCACAGTATTCTAGCTTGCCTCACCCTTTGGACTACCCAGGTTTCCTTCCAGGGACTTTAGACACTGGCTCTGCCCCGCTGCCAGCAACACTCATCCCCCAGATCTCTCTGGGGTTTCTTTCTCTCATCAGTCACATCTCACTCAGATGTTATCTGTACAGAAAACCCTTCCTGGACCCCCAGCTAGAGTGGCCACCACCACACCTTGGAGGACAGTCCTCATCTCTTGGTGTCTGCTCCTCGTAGCACCTGTTACGTACATTCATTTCTTTATTTACATGCTTACCCTTTCCTCCACTAGAGTGTATGCTTTATGAGGACAGGGGTTTTGTTTATCTTGTTCCCATACTGTCCCTAGAACAGGACCTGTTACCTTGGAAATAATTTAATAACTATGTATTAAATGAATGGAGTCAAGGAACAAGATGTCCTAAGTAAGCACACTGAGCAGAAGCCTAGGAAGGAATTTGCTTAAAAGGAGAGAGACAGAAATAGCTTTCTAGTATACCTGAAGAGTTCCTAGCAGTGGGTTGTTTGAATACAATTGCAGAGACCACAGGAAATTGTCTGAATCAAGATTCTAAGCGTCAGGTATCAAGGTGCCTTTCAACAAGTTAGATGACTTACAGGTATTGATAGTTCCATGTATTTTGAATGCTGATGGTCACAACACTGGTCGTGTATCCTGTTCTTGCCCATCACCAAAGTGGGAAGAAAATGCCATTTTGGTAACCGAAGTCTCAAACAGGAAATAATACAAAGCTCAGAAAAGATTTGAGAAATAGAAACAGGAGAAAACAAAACAAAATCCTACTCTGAATAAGGAGCAATTGCCAACAATTGTTTTATACAGAGTAAAACTTGCTAAAAATTGGACCTCAGAAGGCCATTTAAGAGTCGGTTTCCTCTCCTCCACCACACACAGCTAAGAAATCAAGCTCTACTGAAACAGGAGAAGTAGGGAGCTGTCCAGAGCACTGGCTCTGGGATCCAAGAGAGCCGTGTTCAAATCCCACCCTGTCACTTGAAGCCCACAGTGGCCTAACCGCACTGTGTTCGCGTCCAGTGCTTATCTCAGAAGCTCACAGGAGGGTGAGAGGAGGGTGGGTGGACCCAGCACTGCACTGGGCACATGGTCACAGGCCGTTTTTACAGACATACCCACTCTGCTCAAGCTTCCCTAGGTGGTTCGGGGCGAGAGGTGCCCGGGAGGGGCCCTGGGCTGCCCTGCACGGTGGGAAGGCCAGCCCCTGAGCCCTCAGCCCCTGAGCCCTTCCCCTCTGGCCACAGACACTGCAGAACGAGATCCTGGGCCACACGCCCCGGGTGGAAGATGTGCTGCAGAGAGGGCAGCAGCTGGTGGCGGCGGCCGAGATCGACTGTCAGGACGTGGAGGAGCGCCTGGGGAAGCTGCAAGGCTTGTGGGACACGCTGCGGGAGGCAGCGGCTGGCCGGCTGCAGCGCCTGCGGGAGGCCAGCGAGGCCCAGCAGTACTACCTGGACGCAGGAGAGGCCGAGGCCTGGATCGGCGAGCAGGAGTTTTACGTCTTCTCCGACGAGAACCCCCAGGTCGGCTCGGGCAGGGTCCAGGGCTGGGAGCCAAAACCAGCTGAGAAGAAGTGCCATGGGGGCAGTGGGCTGTCAGGGGGCACCAGCAGGCCAGCTGTGTGAGGAGTGAGGGCAGAGGGCAGGGGTCCAGGTGCTTTCAGGACACCCCTCCTCTTGAGAATGTATGGTGTACGTGCTGCAGCCGGGTACCTTGTTTGCCAGTTAGATTTGTTCTAACCCAAGAGCTCTTCACATTTTTGTGTGTGTCAGGGGTTCTATGCAGATGAACTGTGGTGGGAGGCAGTGAGAGGTGAGGTGAGGGGGTCTCTAAAAGCTGGGCTGATACAGGAAGTTTTCATGAGGAGAGAGGTTGGACCAGGGCCCGGGACGGTGGATGTCAGATAAGAATTGAGGGCGTCGAGAGGCAGGTAGGATGCGGGCATTGCCAGGCACCGGGAGTAGCCGGAAGAGATGGCACATGGTGCTCCTGGGTGTCCCGCGAGCCGGGCCCTCCCGGAGCTGGGCTGTGACCCGGATGCAGTGAGCTCGTGCCCTGACAGTCCGCTTCCTCCCAGGATGAAGAGAGCGCCATCGTGATGCTGAAGCGGCACTTGCGGCAGCAGCGGGCGGTAGAGGAGTATGGGAGGAACATCAAGCATCTGGCCGGCCGGGCCCAGGGCCTGCTCTCTGCAGGCCACCCCGAGGGGTGCGTGTGCCTCTGGGGGCAACCAGGCCAGGTCCCGGGTGCCCACCCCTGCCAAGCAGGATCCCTTCAGGTCTCCCCAAGACTACGGAAGGCTACCTTCCGGACTGCTGGTTGGCCCCAGTTCCCCCTTAATGTGACTTCAAAGAGGGCTGACGGAAGGAGGCCTGCCTGGTTGGCAAAGAGATTAGGGAACAGACTAGCAAAACTACCTGCCTGGTGAACTGAGAGCTCCGGTCTTCGGAGGAGTTAGTCTTCTGCATCTTTTAGCCTAGCCTAACTTTGCTTTTTGTGTGTGTGGTCCAGAAGGTACGTCAGGATCTCGCAGTGTCTCGGCAAAATCATTATACGCCGTCTAAACCCCTGAGTGGTGTGGGTGCTGCGTCAGTAGAGCCCTCTGGGTGGCCTCAGGCTGCCCCCAGGCCTGGCCTTGTCCTCAGGGCACTCACGGCAGCCACTTCAGCAGCTCCTAAGGAACCCCAGGGACTGAAGAGCCCCTGGTACTGCACATCCCTCCCTAAGGAACCAAGCAGGATCTGCTGCTGGTGGACCTGGGCTCAGACTGCCCACTCCCCTGCCAGCCTCCTTGGAAGAACAGTGGAAGAGTTCTCCATCCAGACCAATCTCTCTGAGCTTCCCAGAGTCAGGGGCAGGGACGGGAGGCAGCTCCTGGCAGGGGACACATTTCATCATCCCCTGAAGCATCATGGTCTAAGGGATGGTGATGGTTCCTTCTCTCCCAACTCTTCCCCGTGAAAATTCACTGAACTGTCTTTGAAGCTGTGTGTTCCACGCATCTGGAACCTCAGGGCTGGGAAGAAGGAGAAGGGCTCCTCGGGGCTGGCTGCCCTGGGTTCTCGGCCGCCCTCTCTGAGGACTTTTCTTGTTTTGAATCCCAGAGAACAGATCATCAGACTCCAGGGGCAGGTGGACAAGCAGTATGCAGGGCTGAAGGACATGGCAGAGGAGCGCAGGCGGAAGTTGGAGAACATGTACCACCTGTTTCAGCTCAAGAGGGAGGTGGATGACCTGGAGCAGTGGATCGCAGAGAAGGACACGGTGGCCTCCTCCTCGGAAATGGGACAAGACTTTGACCACGTGACTGTGAGTAGCCACAGCCCCTGCTAGCTTTGTCTCCCTCTAATGCAGCAGACCCAGGAGCTGTCTTTCCCCCTCCACACACTCACACACATTCACCTGCCAGGTGCAATGTGCTGCAGTGATGAGGGCTCCCCCGTGTGAGCTCAGGCACCCTGGGGAAGGTGTCAGAGCCCAGCTCCAGGCGGTGGCAGGTGCCACCAATAGTCTATGTGATGACACTACTGAACCCCGAGCCCTGATAACCGATAACCGCATTTCCATCTACCCTTGTCCAGGTGCTCCGGGACAAGTTCCGGGATTTTGCCCGGGAGACCGGGGCAATTGGGCAGGAGCGGGTGGACAACGTGAATGCTGTCATTGAGCGGCTCATCGACGCAGGCCACTCAGAGGCAGCCACCATTGCTGAGTGGAAGGACGGGCTGAACGAGATGTGGGCAGACCTGCTAGAGCTCATCGACACACGCATGCAGCTGCTGGCCACCTCCTATGACCTTCAGCGCTACTTCTACACTGGTTCCGAGATCCTGGGCCTCATTGATGAGAAGCACCGTGAGCTGCCTGAGGATGTGGGGCTGGACGCCAGCACCGCGGAGTCCTTCCACCGCGTACACACTGCCTTTGAGCGGGAGCTCCATCTGCTGGGGGAGCAGGTACCTCTGGTCCCCAGCTGTCGCTCCACCTTGCACCTGACTAGTATCCCTGGGACCCTGTAGTGCCAGGTTCTCTCCTGGCTTCTAGAGAAGAAATCTCTGGAACAGGCACCTCCTGAGAGAGGCAACAGCTCCAGGCAGGAAGGCAGGGAGCAGAGGTTTTCAAAGATTCTTTAGCTTTAGAACTAGTTCCCTGGTGGCTCAGATGGTGAAGAGTCTGCCTGCAATGTGGGAGACCTGGGTTTGATCCCTGGGTCAGGAAGATCTCCTAGAGAAGGGAATGACTACCCACTCCATTATTCTTGCCTGGAGAATCCCATGGACAGAGAGCCTCACGGGCTACAGTGCATGGGGTTGCAATGAGTCAGACATGACTGAGCGGCTAACACTTTCACTTTAAACTGAACCTTTCCCAAAAGCCAATTCAAAGTACCTTAAAATGCAATTTCTCTGGTTGTCAGAGTGTTACAGAATCATTAGTGAGTCCACATGTAGCACTTTTCTGGCACCAGGTTCTAAGCAATACACTCAGCCACACTCTGAGGCAGGGAGTAATGTCTTCTGCCTTTTCTAGATGAGGAAAGCAAGGCATAGGAGAGTAACTAAGTTGCCTGGAAACAAACAGCTAATCAGTGGAGACAGGATTCAGATCCTGGCAGTCTGGCTGTAGATTCTGAACCCTTAGCCATGGGGCTGTTCAGCCTTTCCAAGTGGGAGCTGGAGAGGGGCCCAAGATCAGCCTAGACTATCCCCTCGAATCATGGGGTGCCCCCTAAGGCACTTCTATAGGCCCATAAGGTTCTACAGAGTCCAGAGTGATGAAAAGGGTGAGGGGGGCTCAGTCTCTTTGACGGTGCTCACTGGGCTTCCAGTGGAACAGGGAGAGCTGGGCTCACTTGCAGTCCGGCACTGACACAGTGGGATTTCAGGAAAAATCACCAAAGTATTAATAGGTGCGGCCCCTGGGTCACCAAGAAGGGGACAGCCTAGGGATTTGTCATCAAGCTGGAGGTGCCTTGGGGATGCCGGAGCCCTTGAGGCAGGTGCAGCCCCACCAGGGTCTTGGGAGTGAGGCTTCACTGCCCAGGGGCCGGCCTCAAATAGGGGATGGCATCACGAAGAAGGGTCTGGAACAGGGAGTCAAGAGACGCCTCCAGTCTCAGCTGTGCCCTCTCCGAGCATGACCTTGGGCCAGTCATGAGCCTCCCTGTAGCTCAGTTTCCTCATTTCAGAAACAGGGATAAGAACAGTACCTCTTTGATGAGGTTGTTGTAAAGACTGAGAGAGTCATAAAAAGTGCTTAGAGCAGTACCCGGTGTATAATGACTTTTATAATCACACATAAAAAGGCACAGAGCCCCTCTCACTCCAAAACCCTCATCAGAGTCCAGGGGGTGCTTTGGGTCAGCAGAGGTGCCAAAGCAGGGAGCCTTCTCTCCAGCATCCACAAGTGGGGAGCCTCCAGCACCGTCCTCGGGAGGGAGACCCAGAGGAAGCAGACACTCTCACCCATCCTAGGCCCGAGATGTGTCTGCCCAGGGAACAACAGTCAGTTTTGCCCCATCACAGGTACAGCAGTTCCAGGATGTGGCCGCCCGCCTGCAGACGGCGTACGCTGGGGAGAAGGCAGACATCATCCAGAACAAGGAGCAGGAGGTGTCTGCCGCGTGGCAGGCGCTGCTCGATGCCTGTGCTGGGCGCCGCACTCAGCTGGTGGACACGGCGGACAAATTCCGCTTCTTCAGTATGGTTCGAGACCTCCTCTCCTGGATGGAGAGCATCGTCCGGCAGATCGAGACCCAGGAGAAGCCCAGGTGAGGGCAGCATCCTCACTCCTGGACCACTTTGTCCCAGAGGCTGGCGGACTGGGGTGCTGCTCTGAGGGCCCGTCTTGGAGGGGTGTCCCAGACTGTGGGCATGCAGGAATCCCCCAGGGGCACCTGAGGCTGGCTCCAGGCAGAATCTTAGTGGCTCAGCTGTTACTGAGAGGACTGGCTGTTGCAGAGTAAAGGGAATCCTGAGAGTGTGAGAAACACATCTGTTGTTCAGACTCTATCCTGGGGCGCAGTGGCCACGATTGTCAGTGAAAATAAGTAGTTTATACACCAAAAGCTGGGCAGGTCCAGAAGTGGTCACTCTCCCCCCTAGCATGGGCTTTTGGGACCTTTTCCCTAAAACTCAGGAAAGGAGCTCATTGCCCATGGGAGATAGAAGCAGGTATGTGGGTTGGCCAGGATCAGAGCTCACTACACACTTTGTGTCCATCTCTGTCCCTCTACCTCTAGGGCACCTGTCCTGGTGGTTGAGTTTTTTTATTTAACATCTCGGTTGAGCTTATGATTCACATGCTATGCAGTTCAGCCATTTAGAGTCTGCCATTCAGTGTTTGTTTTGCATAATCACAGTTGAACAACCATCACCCCAATATGAGTTTAGGATATTTTCATCACCTCAAAAAGAAGCGTGGTACTCCTTAGCAGTCATCACCCCCACTCCTATCTCTTTGCAGCCCTTGGCAACCTCTAATCTGCTTTGTGTACCAAATTTGCCTATTGTAGACTTTTCACATGAGTGGGATCATAGAATGTGTGGTCCTCTGGGACTGGCTTCTTTCACTGTCCACAGTCTTTCCAAGGTTCATCCACGTAGCGTGTATCAGTACTTCATTCCTCTTTATTATCAAATGTAACATTCCTGTGTGTGTGTGTGTGTGTGTGTGTGTGTGTGTGTGTGTGTGTGTGTGGTCCCTACACCCCTGCCCATGTCCTGACCACTGGCCAAGTGAGGACACTAGGGCATCAGTGTTCTTGCTGGACCAGGCAGCTGGCAGGACTTCCCGGCTGTCCAAAGAGAGAGGAGGGAGTGGGGTCAGACTCCCAGGCAGATGGGGGGCCCCCCCTCTGATTGGGACTGGGTGTCAGGTGGGCCAGAGTCACCCCGAGTCTCCCTTTTCACCAAACTCCCAACCCTGCCCCCTAGGGACGTCTCCTCGGTGGAACTCCTCATGAAGTATCACCAGGGCATCCGGGCGGAGATAGACACCCGCAGCAAGAACTTCAGCACCTGCCTGGAGCTCGGCAAGTCCCTCCTGCAGAGGCAGCACCAGGCCTCGGACGAGGTGGGCCGGCAGGACAGACACGGGTCCTCTCCTGTCCTTGCCTCCACTCCTGCCAGGCCAGACAGCTTCCTGGGAGGGAGCCTGTGGGCCATGGAGACTCATCTTTCTTTCGCTCCAAGAACACTGGCTCTGTGCCGGCCCAGGGATTTACAGCCTCACCAAACCCATTCAAGGAGCTGGCCACTTCAAAGGGAGAATGGGCTCATAACCCTCCTAAACCCTCTCGTGTGTGTGTGTGTGTGTGTGTGTGTGTGTGTGTGTGTGTGTGTGCGCGCGCGCGCTTCAGGCTTGGCGACTCCCGCTTCCTGGGTGAGGCACATGTTAACGCCAGAGAGGTTAAGTAATCTGGCCAAGGCTACACAGCTGGCAGGGCCAAGACTTGAAGCCAGGGCTGTGTGACCAAGGCCAGCCAGCTTTGCAGGGCCCTTCCTCACACCACCTCTAACGGTGGCAGGAAGGGTTACCAAAGCCTGAGCCGCCTTCCCTTCCTTCCCGCAGATCAGGGAGAAGCTGGAGCAGGTGGAGTCCAGGAGGGAGGAGATGAAGGAGAAGTGGGAGGCCCGCTGGGAGCGGCTCCGAATGTGTGAGTGAAGCCTGGGAGCCAGGCAATCAGGAGGGGCAGGTGCGGGGAGGGGTGACGTCACAAGGCGGTGGAGGAGAAGAGACCCCACCCCCACCCCACAGCACCACTCATCAGCAGAACTCAGGGCCAGGGGCCTCAGGAGGGTGGTCTACGGAGAAGACCCAGCAGACACGCTGCTGGAAGCCCACCTCTGACCAGCCAGCACCCTCTCCCTGTCCACCCTCTACCCCCACCCCCGCCTCCTGCTGAATTGGTGTCCGCGTAGAGCTGTGGCCTCTCCAGGGGTCAGGGTAGGGCTCTAGTGCATCCCGGGTGTTTGACCTGTGGCGCCTGCTGCACAGAAGGGGCTCTGTCCTCCACAGCTGGAGACCAGAGGGGTGGGGAGAGCCCACCACTCGGGTAGAAGCTGCACAAAGACCTGGGCTCTCCCTTGGCTGCTTGTGCACATCTGAGAGTGAGGGAGACAGCCTGGGCAGACAGCCTGGCCCGCCCGGTTGCCAGCTCCACGTCTGTCTGTGAGCTGACCTCCCCTAGACTCCCTAGGTCCGGGGGGCGCTCACAGACCCCCTGCCTTGTTGTCTCGGCAGTGTTGGAAGTGTGTCAGTTCTTCCGCGACGCCTCCGTGGCCGAAGCATGGCTGATCGCCCAGGAGCCCTACCTGGCCAGCCGGGACTATGGACACACGGTGGATGGTGTGGAAAAGCTCATCAAGAGGCATGAGGCTTTTGAGAAATCTGCAGCCAGCTGGGAAGAGCGCTTTGCCGCCCTAGAAAAGCCCACCACGGTGAGCTGGCAAAGGGCGGCCCAGAGCAGTGGACAGCCACGCCTTGGGGGTCCCTCCAGTCAAGACTTCTTAGGCGGTTTGGGGGGACCTGTGGGCAGTGTAAAGGCTGAGCAAGTGGAGAGAGCAGGAAAGAAACAGGAGTGGGAGGAAGGATGGACTTTTGAAGGCAAGAGACAAGAGGGGCTGATTCTGGAAGGAACGAACTTCAGATATGTCGGGTACAGGGAGCCTTTTTCAAGGAAGGCTGTCTCTGAGCAGGCTCCCCTCGTAGCTGCTCTGACTCCTTGGCCTTTCCCTCCCCTAGCTTGAGCTCAAAGAGCGCCAGACCCCAGAGAGAACCGAGGAGGAGCCTGGGTGAGTGTGGGGAGGACTGGTTGGAGGATTCTGCTGAGGCGGGAGGGGGAAGAGGAGGAGGGGGAGGATGATGATTCTACTTGAAACAGGCCCCCTGACGTTTTGACACACCACATGTGACCTCTCACACCTGGGCCACTAGTCAGAGAAATCCAGAGTGTCTGGAGCTTAAAGGCAGAGAAGAGACTTCATCTCCCCCAGTCCTGGGTGTCCTGGAGTCCACATGGGGGAAGAATGGGGGGGAAGAATGGCCCATGGCTACTGCACCGTCGCCCCCCTGCTCTGGGAACCAGCTGAACACGTGTCCCAGAGGCCGGGCTGCCTGGAACCAGCCTTTTCTGAAGCATCTGCCTTCACTTTGCAAACTGCGGAGCGTCTGCCAGGCTGCAGACTTGGCTTGTGTTTTGGGGGGAGGAGGTGGGAAGCCAGGCCTTGGAGATGGGCTCTGGCCTCTGAGAGGTGCTCGTTTCTGAAGCGGGACATTGTTTTCCGTAGGCCTCAAGAGGAGGAAGGCGAGACAGCGGGGGAGGCTCCCCGAGGTCCCCACCGAGCCACCACTGAGAGAACGTCCCCGGTCAGTTCCCTGTCCCGTTGGTCTAGTTCCTGGGAGTCACTGCTGCCAGAGACCCATCGCCCCGACTAGGCTCTGCAGGGGCAGAAGGCCAGGATGGGTACACCCCACCCCCCAGAATCCTTCCACCACTCTTCCTTTTTTACTTAGCTTTTCTTAATTTCTAGAATAATTCCCCTCCTCCCCTCAATTGAGAAGAAACTGACATACCAGCCCACTGACATGACTCTCTTTAGTTTGACTTTATGTGGTCTAATAAATTTTGGTATATAAACACATCCCCATCTCCATCAGGAGAAACAGTTTATACAGCAGGGATCGTCCCCTTTTATACACTGTCCTTTCCCCCCGACACCGACCCTGACTCAGTTCCCCCTGCACACGCACACATCCACATACACACATACTCATAAATGGACCGTGTGGTCTCCCTGCCTCAACTGTGGCATGTAGGGGAGTGAAATGGACACATTCACCCTCAAGTAGACTCCTTCCACTGAAACAGAGACCTCTCCCCAGTTTGCACCTTCCTGGCCTGATGCCTGTGGGTCAGTGAGCTGGAGACAGAGCTGGCTCTGAGGCAAGAACAGACTTGAGGGGTCCCTTCAGGAGGAAAAGAGAGCCCCAGGGATTCTGCCTCAGAGGTCTCCAACTTGTAGAAGGGAGGATGGGGAGGAGGAGGTGCCCAAGGCCCAGATGTCTTCAGGGTCTTGCCTGGCCTAGATCCTTTAGCTGAAAGGACCCAGGAAGTCTATGCAGAAAGTCTGGGAGGCTGTGACCCCAGTTTTGGGGAAATGTCCTGGGAGCCGCTGACTGAGAAGAAAGCAAGAACCCAGCGTGTGCCTTGCATGGCTTTGCCACTGCATGTCCACCACCTGTGCAGGTACCCAGTTGAGCTTGCCTGACCCCTTAGGAGTTCTTGGTGGAAATTTCTGGTACAACATCAACCCCAGAAAAATGCATATCCTGCACAGAATCCCTGTCAGATCTAGATTTCGGCCCTTCCCACACTTCTGAAACACACGCACGCACACACACACACACACACGCACGCACGCACGCACGCACGCGCACACACACACGCACACACACGCACACACTCTGAGCTGCCTCCAGCCCTTCCAAAGGCTTCCCTTTCTGAGCTGCACCAGCCCATTGTGTCCAGCAGAGGGCACTCCTGGGCTCCCGCTGGAGGGTCTCTCCCAGGAGTTCCCTCTGAAGATCCCATTGTGGCAGTGTGGGGATCTCCGGTGAACTTCGCCCTGGCACCCCCCTTTCCCAGAGACAGCCCCACTGGAAGGAGAGAGGACTCTAGTGGGGGCTGGCACGGACTGCGGACACTGGGGCTGTGACTTCTGCTGCCACCTGCGCTTCAGCCGTGCGTCCCTGTGTGTCTGCGTGTGGCGGTGTCCCAGGTCTGCGGGTTGCTTTGTGACTGCCTGAGCGACCCATCCGTTGTTTGTGTCGTGTCCATCTGTGCAAATGTAATGACATGTGCATCAGAGCCGCCTCCATCCAACACCTGAATGCCGCTGGATCTGGGGGGAATAAAACCTGCCTGGACCTGAGTGTCTCTCTGGAAGGAGGAGTGAGCCCACACTTGAGATCCTCCCCAGAGAGCCAGCCACCCTGCCAGATGGGGCAAGTGGCCTGTGCGCGGTACCAGGAAGCGACCAGATGGCGAATCAAATGAACACTGGTCCCAAGGCCTAATGCAAACAGATTTCCTGCTGCTTCTCCTTTCTGAGCCCTTTGTTGAGTTTTCAGGAGGATCCACGGAACTCCAGGGGGAAAGTGGGATACCTGCTTGTTCTGTGATACGAGAAGAGTGGAGAAAGAGTCCCAGGCAGGTTGGAAACCCTTTCCAGAAGCCACAGGCCTTTCCCAGGAAGGCCGGCTGAAGGCAGGTCCGCTGAGCCTTCTCTCGGGCGAGGCCTGGCTCTCGTGCTGTCCTCTGTCTGTGGTCTGGTGTCGGTGCCCTGTAGGATAGACCCATGCTGTGTGTGGTCTGGTGTCGGTGCCCTGGGGGATACATGTGTGCACTGTGGCTCCCCGTGAGACCCATCACTAGTGCATGCCGGCTTCCTGCTTGGGGGAGCAGACCAGGCACCCGAACCCCTGTCTGGACCGCTGCACAGCCCACGGTGACCACCCCGCCAGCCCTGCCTGCTCCTCCCTTCCCAGTGTGCACACACACGTACGCACAGGCAGGGGCCAGAGCGCTATTCCATGCACTCAGTTTTTTCCTCAAGCATATCATCATTGTACAATCCATTGCCTCCATCACCTCCTAGCTTTCCATGTGAGAGCATGTTCTGATTAAAAAAAAAAATCCATTCTACAGGTAAGTATGCAGGAGTGCATGAAATCAAGAAGAAACAAATTTTCACAAATGACAAAATTCCTGGCGTGAAATTTTAGAAGTCTGGATGTTGGGTTCTGGTCCTTCATTGTAGAAATGTCATGCGAGATTTTAGACAAACCCCCTGATCCTCCTGGGTCCCCTTGCCCTTTATAGAGCTCTCTCTGCAGGATTACAGAAAGTCCAGGACATTCCTGTATGTGAACCATGTGCCTCAATAAAGAGAGGGTTGGGAGAGAAGGGTTTCCCCACTCCCGTGGTGTTCTCAGCTATGAGAAACCTAGTTCAGTGGTCAGGAGCCAGCTGGTGTGAGGCTGGAGACTGGAAGAGATGGCAAAGAGCTAGGGTGTTTTCTTTGGTTGCCTGGAAAAGAGAGAAAGGCAGGGTTGAGCCTCTGCTCCTGCCAAGGCCAGGGCCCTGAAGGTGGCCTTGGGCGGCAGAGGGGGCCCTGGCAGCAGGCTGAGCCTTCCCCCACCACACCCTCCACGTTACGTGTCTCCCCTTCACCCCTGGGTGCGGCTCTGGGGAGGGCTTGAAGAGCCTGCTAAGCATCCTCGTCTGCTTGGCTCTGGCTGCCTTGGAATCCTCAGTGTGACATTTGTGGTGAGATGCTGATGTTAATTTATGGAGAAGAAATGGTATTGCAGAGTGTCTGAGCCAACCCAGGCTTGGGGGCCCACAGCCCCTGGGGCCCCTTCTGTGCCCTGTGCCTGTTTCCTGGCCGCGAGAGGGAAGCAAGGCCTGCTCTCGGAACTCTCCCGGCGGAGCTGCTGTAATGATGAGAGAGAACCCTGCAGAGGGTTGGTGCTTCTAGGGGGGCAGCCGCAGCAATAAAGAATCTGCCTTCGAGGCTCACTGTTCTGGGGCAAATATGCCCTGTATCACGCTGAGCCTCAAGGCTGGATTCCCCTGTGGTGCGGGGACTCTGGGGCCAGGCTACTCCAGAAAGCAACTGCCTGGATGCGTTTCATTATCAGGCCTTCATCAGGTTGTCAGGGAAAACTCCCTTCGCAAGCGTAGCTCACAGACGTCACTCTTCCCCGTGACCTTCCAAGACTGCCTGCAGCTGGCTTCCCTGAGGGAGGACTTGCCAACTCATCTGGGATGAATAGGAGGATCCAAACCCCCAGGTCCCTTGTCTCTCCCTTCCAGAGCCTTAGAGGTTGATGTGGCTTCAGGCAAGTTACCAGCGCTTTCAAACATGAGGGATGGTGTCCCAGGGCTGAGTGGACACGGGATTGCAGCAGCTTACCTTTCAGCCAGTGCCTGGTGGCTCCAACTGCTGTCACCACCTTGGCGATACTCACCCACTGCCCCCCCCTCAGCCCCCAGCACCAGCCTCCACGGCAGGCAGCCTAGAGCTTTAATCAGCTGCCAGAGGCCAGACTCTGACGTCCTTAGAGGGAAGGGATGTGGGTGTGGATGCAGCAGCTGTGTTTCTTCTTGCCTGAGCAAGTTCTCACCATCCTTTCTACCGGATCATTTCTCCCCTCCCACTCCGAGGCTGGACTGAGCTGCTGGTTCAGGCGTTTTTGCAGCGAAGGCAAATGGTGTGTTTGTAATGAGCAGACCCGGTCTGGAAAGAACATCAGTTTTCCCACGAACCTGGGTGTGTCTGTCTCCCCCAGAATGCCTGAATCAGCGTGGCAGGGCTGCGTCTGCCTACAGCCTGGCACCACGCCCTGGCACTCTGGGGAAACTGGCTCTAGGCTCGTTCTGGACATCTGTCCGAGGCTGGGTGTGCCCCACTCTCTATGCTGAGGTTGGGCGTGATCTTCCTGTCCCTGCTGCTCAAAGGTAACCCCTAAGTTTGTCTGCCAGTCCATATTTCAGAGCATCCCAGATCCTGATAGACCTGGCATGGGACTCAGTTAACACTGAAGGCATCTCAGAAATGGGGTTGGAAGTTGCCAACTTGACCACTGGGTATCAGATCCAGATGGGGGAGTCAGTGTCTTCCTTTTGGTATGAGTGCCTGGCTCAGAGGCCTCAAACAACTTCCAGTTCCTCAAGGCAGGGACCTGAAGAGCCCACGCTGGTCATAGGAATGGCAAAGACAGCCCCTGAGGAAGCCTCATTCTCTCCCCCAGGATGGTCATGGGGGAGACCTTCCCTGTCCAAGGGGACCCTGCGCACTCCCCTCTCTCCCCCTTGCTTCACCTGGTGGCCTTCTGCTCTGCATCCGTCCCTTGTCTTCCCTGCTTTCCAGTGACTGGACTCCCACCACAGTCCTTCATCTCTCAGTTCAGTTCAGTCACTCAGTCATGTCCAACTCTTTGCAACCCCATGGACTGCAGCATGCAGTCCATCACCAAGTCCCGGAGTTTACTCAAACTCGTCCCTGGAGTCAGTGATGCTACCCAACCATCTCATTCATCTCTTAAACATCCTCCATAAGAATTCTGTCAGCCCCCTGCCCTTCCCACTCCTCATGAGAGCTTCTCCCCTTGGCCCCCAACCTGGAGGACTCCCCACCTGGCCAGCCTCAGCTCTTCCCACGCATTTTCCTCTGTTCAGCAACAACTCTGTTTTCTCCCCTCCGACATTTGTCTCTGCTCACCCTCCATTCCCATCTCTCTGGCTGCTCTCAACTCTTCTCTTGCAAACAAGTGTCTTTTGAACAGCCTTCCCCAGCCCGTCTGCTGAGAGCCTTCTCACCCAGACAATGAAAGCCCAGGCCGCAGACATTTAGGGAAGGAAGAAGTTCTCAGCTGAAGAAGTGGCCAACTTCTCCTGCCCTATCGTCCCCCAGGGCTATTTGGTTGCCTAAGGCATTCAACCGTAGGTCTGGCGTGGCCTCCAGCCCTTCTTCTGGCCCGTTTGGGCATGGCTGTGACACACTCTCGCTGCCTCAGCCCTTCAGCCACACATCTTCTGTAAGCCAGATGCCCCTTTAGACCATGAACCCCATTGGATAGCCCCTTTTTCCTGAGCAGTAGTGCCACCCCGTCTCTTGCTGCAGGATTTAGTGGGAAGAGCTCAGGGTTTGGGACCAGACCATTGCATCCTCAACTTTCCCTCAGTAGTTGTTTGACTCTGGGCCCGTTACTCATTCTCCCTGACCCTCAGTTTCCCTCGTCTATGAAACAAGTGTTGTGACACGCACCTCTCAGGAAGGGTGTGAGGCCAGGAAAAGAGAATGTAGGTAGAACACCTAGTAGGTGCCTGCTTTCATTTTCCCTTCCTTCTTTTCTCCATCTCTCACCACAGTCCTTCATCTCTTAAAAGTCCCCCATAAGAATTGTAACATTCGTTGCCAAAACCAGCCTTCCTGCAGCGCCCCTCCCTGGAGACCCCCTACACACACTCGAGGCTCAGTTCTTGCAGTGAGGCAGGTGGGCAAGACCTCTTACAGCTAAGGTCGAAGAGTCTTTGGGAATGCACCCTCATACTCCGTTTCTCACTTACCAGCATTTCCTTCAGAGAGAAGTTCACTTGCATTTCCTTGCTTGTTCATAAATCTGGGATCACTGACCATCTTCTAGAACATCTCAGAGACCTTGTGGTCACACCCCGGGTTGTTGTTCTCCCTTCCTGGAGACTTAGTTGTCTGTGTGCTGGCCCCTTATGCCACCCGCTGGCTGGGTCTGGAACTACACCTTCAACCCCTTTATTCCCGGTAAGAAATGGACCCATCCTGTCCCCCTCTCTTTCACCTTCTTGAAAGTCCTCTGGGGAGGAGACATCTGCCTGCTTTCCCCCGCCCAAGTCAGCTTCCTAGAAAGGCAGGACCCTAAAAAGTCAAGCGTACAAGAGTCTGCAAAGACTCTGAGGTGGCCATGCCCTGCCCGTCAGGAGCTCAGGCATCTCTTTGTCTGATTACAGCCCTGTGAGGTCCTAAAAGGCTCGCCTGTCTGTCTGTGCCCTTTCCTCCCCTGATGGCTATCCCGCAGCCAGTGCTGCCTGTCCCCTATCCTCCTCCGACGCTTTGATCCCAGCAGTCAGCGCATACACCTAGCTCAGATGAGCCCTGCCCACAGTCCCCTGGGCCCCCAAACCAGAGAAGAGAAGCCCCAGGCACCATCTCGGGCCCTTCTCTCTCCTGCTGTTACTCCCACTCATGGTCTAAACTCTCCATCCATCCCAACCTGACCCCTAGAGTTTCTCCCACGTGGCTGGATCCTCCTTTTTTCAGAGTGTCCCCCAGCTCCCTGGGCAAGGGCTCTAGGCTGGGCTAGCCCTCAGGTGGAATCTATGCATCCTCCTGATGACCAAGGGCTGGAGCAGCACGCCTGCCTTCTGCCATGTATCACGGAGGATAGAAGGGAGTCAGAGCGTCTCAGCTGTCCAGGGCCTTTCAGGAGAACCTGCCTGTCCCTACAGCACACAAGTAACTGGCACCCCCTCCAGGTATCTGCTGTCCACTGATCCCTCTGCCTGCAGAATCTGTATCAGAGCACAATATGGTTCCTGGGACAGCAGGAGAAGTGCCTCCCTGCTCTCTTAGAAGATGGCACAAAACATATTTGCCCCTGGAGACTATAAAAGGAGGACCCTTTTGCCCAAGCCATGCCCCTGTCTTTCTCCTGTGTCCCTTCCCCCAGCCCAGGAGGGAAAGAAGCCCAGCCAGCCCTGGGTCTGAAAGGAGCAGCTGCCACCAGCCCCTTCCACCTCCCACCCTCATTCTCGGCTCTCTCCTCCTCAGGCCTTAGCCTTCAGGGTAGAGGGGCCAGGGTGTGTTTTAAATTTTCTCCATGTGAACAATCAAGAGAACAGAAGAAATCTTTGCATACATCGGGAAAGCCCTATTTTCTAAAGCCCACCCATGACCTGGCCGCTTAACTTTTGATCACACTGGCCATGGCCTCTGACTGTCTCTGCCAGGGAATGTGGATCAGGCACCCATCAGGAGGAAATAGAAGAAAGGTGAAATTAAGTCACCTTAATTTCAGTCCTGGGAATTACGGCAGTCCTGGAAAAATGTGTTTTTTGAGGAGCGTTCCCAAAAGGAAAGGAGCATGGAAATGAAAGTATAGGAAGAAAATGTGGACACACAAGCCTGTAGTAAAACCAGTCTCAGGAGGGTAGAGGCTGAGTGAGGGGGTGAACAAGGCCAAGAGGTTCTGCTGGGTTTTCTTCCCAGCATCTGCCAGGGCATCTTCCATGAGCCACCAGGGAGTCCCGGAGAACCTGGCCTATTGCCAGGAGGGGCAGAGGGGCCAGCTGGAGAGAGTGGATGAAAGGCTTCACTACCTCCCCGACCTCTATGCCTGAGTTAGAGGGTTGGCCTGATGGGGTCCACAGAACCCAGGCTCCCAGACTCAACACTGCCACTCCCGCCCTTCCTCCATGCTGGAGGATGATCCAGGCAAGGCCTTAGGGCCTCCAGATCCTTGTGGTCAATTCCTGGCTCATTGCCAACACTCAAACATATAAATCCTGCAAGATGCATAAAGATGGGTGTGGCCCAGGCACAATTCTCGAGAGGCTCTAAGATAAGGAAAAGATGAGAACCCTAAGGATGTGATAAAAAGTTAGGCCTGCCCAATTCTTCGGCCTGCCCCCATGCTCTTAATTGGAAATGAAAGCTGTGTGAGTAAGTCACACAGTAAGTTACACCTGGGTAAGTCACTTAACCTCTGAGCCCAGGGTTGTCTCATAGACTGAAGGTGTTAGACTAGAGAAGTGATTTTCAACCTTTTCCAGCCGTATTATTCCTTTCTTAGGGAATAATGAGAAGGGGAAGCCGACTCTTGTCCCCTGGCTGGGTACCTCCTTATGCAGAATCCACTTCTGTGCCACTGCAAGAGCAGAGAAAAGAGGACAGACTGAGAGAGCAAGGGGCAGCCTGCTTTCGAGTGCAGCACACTCTTAGGGAACCTTGGATTAGTTTGTTGACTAGTCCTAATTTAGGGAATACAAACATGACCAGCTTTACCTTTCTTCCAACCATTGCTGTCAAATGTCTCCACTGAATTTAGTGGAGTTCCCACTCCTTAGTGCCAGCTCTGGCAGACATTGATCATTTTTAACTGTTAAAAAGTCCAAGCAGTCTCTTTCAGTTTGAAGCTTTGATCTGAGGTCCAGAATGGGACCCAACTCCTCTCATTCTCCATGTCTCTATTTTGGATTGGATCCAAGGTCTGAAGGACCCACAGTGGCTCCTCCCCAGCACTCTCCCGGGCCTCCATCTTCAGTTGGGACGGGGAGTAAAAAGAGGGCAGTGTCTCCTTACTGCCTGAGGTGGCTCTTGTCCTCCTGGGCTGTCAGTGGCCTTGGTCCTTCAGGTTGTCCATATACCACCTGCTTGGGGACTACAAGACCCTTCCCACCTGGTGCTGTAAGGTCTTTAGCAATCAGACCTTTGAGGCAGAGTTCTGCCCAGATGTCTCCAGCTAGGCTGCCTTCCTGGGTAGGACACATAGGAGACCACCCATTCCTGTCCCAGCTGGCATTCTTGTGCTGCACTTGAAAGCAGGCTGCCCCTTGCTCTCTCAGTCTGTCCTCTTCTCTCTGCTCTTGCAGTGGCACAGAAGTGGATTCTGCATAAGGAGGTACCCAGCCAGGGGACAAGAGTCGGCTTCCCCTTCTCATAGACACCTGACATACAGCCCGTGGCTCCACTAGAGGCCCCTCACTTGGCTTGGGTGGGGGCTGGAAGCATCCTGTCTTCCATTCAGTTCAGTTCAGTTCAGTTGCTCAGTCATGTCCCAACTCTTTGTGACCCCCTGGACTGCAGCATGCCAGGCCTCCCTGTCCATCACCAACTCCCGGGGCTTATTCAAACTCATGTCCATGGAGTAGGTGATGCCATCCAACCATCTCATCCTCTGTCATCCCATTCTCCACCTGCCCTCAATCTTTCCCAGCATCGGGGTCTTTTCAAATGAGTCGGTTCTTCACATCAAGTGGCCAAAGTATTGGAGTTTCAGCTTCAGTATCAGTCCTTCCAATGAATATTCAGGACTGCTTTCCTTTAGGATGGACCTGTTGGATCTCCTTGCAGTCCAAGGGACTCTCAAGAGTCTTCTCCAACACCACAGTTCAAATTCATCAATTCTTTGGCACTCAGCTTTCTTTATAGTCCCACTCTCACATCCATACATGACTACTGGAAAAACTGTAGCTTTGACTAGACAGGTCTTTGTTGGCAAAGTAATGTCTCTGCTTTTTAATCTGCTGTTTAGGTTGGTCATAACTTTTCTTCCAAGGAGCAAGCGTCTTTTAATTTCATGGCCGCAGTCACCATCTGCAGTGATTTTGGAGCCCCCCAAAATAAGGTCTGCCACTGTTTCCACTGTTTCCCCATCTATCTGCCATGAAGTGATGGGACCCGAGGCCATGATCTGAGTTTTCCGCCTTCCATGGGGAGGTGCAAGGAGGCAAAAGCCACAGCCCTTCACTGGGCATTGACCCCTTGGGTGGTGACTCTCCATCAGCACACTGGGGTGAATGAGAAGTTTATTAAGAAATACCAATCTAGTATTCTCAGATTGGACCCGACTCCAATCTAGTTAACTCAGCACCTTGAGGATGGGTCCTGCACATATTTTGTTAAAGCTCTCAAGGTGATTGTAAAAGGCAGCCAGGGTTAGGAACCACTGCCTTCCTCCAGCAAATCCCCACCAAATGAAGGGGGCAGGACCATTTATTCCCCCCATGAGCTGGGTTTCCCTGGTGGCTCAGTGTAAAAGAACCTGCCTGCCAATGCAGGAGACGCAGGTTCAAACCCTGGGTTGGGAGAATCCCCTGGAAAAGGATTTCCCACTCCAGTATTCTTGCCTGGAAAACCCCATGGACAGAGGAGCCTGGTGGGCTACAGTCCAAGGGGCCGCAAGAGTCAGACATGACTTAGCAATGAAACAACAACCTGGAGACTTAGGACCTGGTGCCCAGACACAAGTGGAAAGTAACAGACAAGTTCTCATCCACTTCCCTGGTGGCTCAGATGGTAAAGAATCTGCCTGCAATGTAGGAGACCCAGGTTCAATCCGTGGGTTGAGATCTCCAGGAGAAGGAAATGGCAGTTCTTCCTGTATTATTCCCTGGGTTCTCCAATGTTCTTGCCTGAGAGAATTCCATGGACAGAGGAGCCTGGCAGGCTGTAGTTGCAAAGAGTCGGACACGACTGGGCAACTAATACTTGAGAGTCGTACAGCATCCTAGTAACATATGTTTTTTCTTCTAGCTTAGCAGCAGAACCCTTTCTTCATTGGAAATCTGACTTTGAAATATTGTCAGAGCCCAGGTCTAGCTCAGTCAGAGTTGGAGCCTCTGGCTGGAGCCAGGATGGGCACCTGGAGTCAGGCAACAAGCAGGGTCAGAAATGCCCTGGCACAGTCCCTTCAGCTCACTCTGAGGAACTTCAGCTCCTATTGAGGTTGGAGGGGAAGAGGTTGGGGAAGCAGGCCAGGTGGACACCCACAGCAGGTTGGGGAGGGCCAGGCTGGGTCAGGGAGGGCACGAGAGCAACCAGACCTGCTGACCTCCCCTGTTCTGCCGAGAGTGGCCACCCTTGGTCTGGGCCCTCAGCAAGGTGCGCTCCTCCCATATGCCCTGGAGCAGGGGGAAGAAAAGAGGCCATGGCCCCAGGACCTGCAGCCGCCACCCCCGCCAGGGCCCCATGAGGACGGGCAGGAGGAGAAATCCAGCACAGACGAGAGGCCCGCCACAGAGCCCCTCTTCAAGGTCCTGGACACACCGCTGAGCGAGGGCGACGAGCCTACGACGCTGCCGGCCCAGCGGGATCGCGGGCACAGCGTGCAGATGGAGGGCTTCCTGGGCCGGAAGCACGACCTGGAAGGGCCCAACAAGAAGGCCTCCAACAGGTGTGTCGGGGAGGGGCCGAGGGGCCGCAGGATGCGCAGAGCAATCCGGGCAGTCTGTGGGTGAGGAGGCCCTCTGCCTCTAGTCTGAGAGTTCCCAAGCGCCTTCTGGGCCAATTCTGGGGGCTACTTGGCATGGTGGGAAAGCCTGTCTTCAGCTGTGGGCCTGAGTTCAAATCCTATGACCTCATACTAGTTGCTGCTGCTGCTACTAAGTCGCTTCAGTCGTGTCCGACTCTGTGCGACCCCATAGACGGCAGCCCACCAGGCTCCCCCTTCCCCGGGATTCTCCAGGCAAGAACACTGGAGTGGGTTGCCATTTCCTTCTCCAATGCATGAAAGTGAAAGTGAAGTCACTCAGTTGTGTCCGACTCTTCACGACCCCATAGACTGCAGCCTACCAGGCTCCTCCGTCCATGGGATTTTCCAGGCAAGAGTACTGGAGTGGGGTACCATTGCCTTCTCCCTCATACTAGTTACTCAGCCTCTAACTTGTAACATGGGGATGATGGGGGCAGCCTGCCTCTTCAGTGTGGTGCCATGCCTGATGCAGAGCAGGAGAACACTAGCTGGTACTATGCCAGGGTAGAGTAACAGGTAGGTCTTGGCACTGACAAGACCTACCTGTCCTTGACCCAGTCCCACTTTTTACCCAGTCTGGGCCTCAGTTTTCCCAGCCATAAAATAGGAAAGGAGAAAGAGTTGACCTAAATGCCATCTGGAGGGCCCTCCTAGTAATGATATGACCCTGAGGGAGTCATTCAGAGGCAGTCATGTCCTTGAGTGTGGTCTACCCAGGGGATGCCGAGACCCAAAGTCTCTAGGGGCCTCTGCCTTCAGGCATTGGTCCAGGGCCTCAGAAAAACAGGGCAGCATCAAGAGACTGAAGCCAGTTCTATTCCCAGGGCTAGCTGGCAACATAGAGAGCCTGTCCTGGAGGACACACCAAGGCTATTTCAAATTCCAAAAATGAATTTAGGGCCCGACCACCCTGAAGAGGTTTATTGCTTATATGGAGGGTCTGCAGGAGAGGGGAAACTAGCATTTATAAAGGACCTATCTATGTGGCAGGCATTATGTCAGGACTGACAAAGTCTTCACAACCACCCTGTGATATTGAGGTTTCCATTTTCCAGATGGGGAAACCATCTCAGAGAGGTTGTCCTTTGTCCAAGGCAGGGTTTTACTCCTCCATAGCAACTGCCTTACTTGGGCTACCAGCTCAGAGAAGTTGGTGAGGGCCAGATCTGAGCAGAGGATCCCTGAGCTGGTGTCAGAAATCTGGTCTTTGTGGAATGGCTCTGCAGCCAGCTTTGAACGGGTCAAGTTCTCTCTTTGACCTTCCAGTCCTTCCTCCCTATGTGTCCTGCTAGTTCTCCACCTTTCTGCCCTCATAAAGGAGTGGGCGCGGTGGGGGGGGGGGTGAGGAAGAGGAAGAAGCGCTTAGTGTTTCTTAGCACTCATTACTGTCGAAGGGCAACGTGCTCTGTATTTGTCAAAGAAGGAGCTCAGGTGAACTCCTTTATGAGCTCATGTGTTGGTTGTTCTCACCAAATCTCCCATTTGAGTTGAGCCTTGATTTGCGCAAATACATTCCGTTAAAAAAGTGCTAGCACAGTATACCAGGCAATTATCATCAATAAAACAAAATACCCCTACCACCGAAACAAAACCCTGCTCTATTTGTTACAATGCTGTAGTGAGACTCATGGGCTGTAATGAGACTCAAACCCACTCCAGTATTCTTGCCTGGAGAATCCCACGGACAGAGGAGCCTGGCGGGCTGTAGTCCACGGGGTCACAAGGAGTCGGACATGACTGAATGAGCACAAGCACAAGTGAGACTCAGATATGCTGGTGGCTATGAAAGGGCTTTGAAAAGTTCTTTACACTGTTGGTCTTAGACTCAATAATTCTAGAAATATATCTCAAGGTAAGATCAGAGTTATAGGCAAAGATTAAAGCATCAAGATGTTTTGTTGCTGTTGTTCTTTAGAGTCGTGTCCGACTCTTTTTGCGGACACAAAGAGGGAATACCCATAGACTGGTATTTCCCAGGCAAGAATACTGGAGTGAGTTGCCATTTCCTTCCCTAGAAGATCTTCCCAACCCAGGGATTGAACCTGCATCTCCTTCTTTGGCAGGCAGATTCTTCACCGCTGAGCCATCAGGGAAGCCCCATAAGGATGTTTATCATATTGCTATTTCAATTGTGGATAAATTTTCCAGTATTAAAAGGTCCACCAATAAAGGGATAATTTTTATTTGTGATAGGATACCATATAGCTATTAAAATTATTTTCAAGAAATATTTGAGGATTCAAATATTTGAAGATGGGGAAATACTCATAGTGTTAAAAGTACAAAATAAAATTGAATATACAGAATAATCCAATTTTAGTTATATATGTGAATAGAAAAGAAACCAGAAGGAAATACATAAAATGTTAACAATACTAGACTTTGGTAGTGGAATTACATGCAGATGATTGGTTTTGTTTGGCCATGCCACGTGGCACGTGGGATCTTAGTTCCCCGACTAGGGATCGAACATGCGCCCCTTGCATTGGAAGTGCTGAGTTTTCACAACTGGGCTGCTAGGGAAATTCCACATGCAGATTATTTTTAATTGCAATTTTTTTAGCTGTAAAATGTATTACTATTGATCACGGTAAAATTGGTATAGTTAGAAAAATGGTAAAGCTATGGGAACTGATTATAGGGATGCTGTATCAGGACTGTGGCAACCCTCTCCAGTATTCTTGCCTGGACAATCCCATGGGCAGAGGAGCCCGGTGGGTTACCATCCATGTGATCGCAGAGAATCAGACGCGACTGAGCAACTGAGCACGCAAATGAGGACTGTGTGTACCTTCACAGGTCCTGGAACAACCTGTACTGTGTGCTCAGGAACAGTGAGCTGGCCTTCTATAAGGATGCCAAGAATCTGGCCCTGGGGGTGCCCTACCATGGGGAGGAGCCCCTGGCCCTGAGACACGCCATCTGTGAGATTGCTGCCAACTACAAGAAGAAGAAGCACGTCTTCAAGCTGAGGTGAGGCCCTGCCTGTTCACTGCTCCTTCCCTCGTGGCTCGATTTGGCCCAAGTGGCCTCAAGGTTCCCCTGTATGTGACCAGCTGAGGTGTCCCTCGGGGAGTCTTCAAACAAGAGAGGCTGGTGGTCCTGATCTCTGCCTCTCTCAGAAGGCGCTGTGCTGCCTGACAGGGTCCTGGTCATGGGGAAACTCGGGGGTCTGGGGGGTCAGATCCAGAGGCGGCCACGGGGGGAAACCCTTTGTCCTCCTAGGCTGAGCAACGGCAGCGAGTGGCTCTTCCACGGGAAGGATGAGGTAAGTGCAGGGCTGCCTGGCCCTGACCTCCGCCAACAAGGGGCAGTTGGGAGGGACCCGTGCCCCTTGGCCTCAAGGCTCCCTCTGAAGGGGTTGTCCTAGAGGCACCCCGTCCTTTGGGGGTCCTGACCTTCCCGCCCTGCAGGAGGAGATGCTGTCCTGGCTGCAGGGCGTGAGCACGGCCATCAACGAGTCCCAGAGCATCCGCGTCAAGGCACAGAGCCTGCCCCTTCCCCCCATCACCGGCCCCGACGCCAGCCTCGGCAAGAAGGACAAGGAGAAGAGGTTCAGCTTCTTCCCCAAAAAGAAGTAGCCTCTCCTCTGGCGCCCGGCGGGTGAAGCCGGTGCGTCGTCGGGACGTGCAGGGACGAGCGCCTCCCTCCTCGGCCGGCCCTTCTTCCCGCCCGCTGCCTGCCGCCTGCCTGCTCCGAGCTTTCGAGCTGCCGGCCAGCCGGCCGGGCGCGGGCCCCGCTGCACTGCGATGGCTCCTTCGCCCGCCCGCCCGCCCCGGCCCGGCCCACGCCTGCCTCCGCGCCCTCCGCCCCGGCGGCCCGCACACAGCGAGCGCCGGCTCCAGGGACGCGGCTCCCAGCTCCGCGGGCCCTCGGGGCCTCCGGGTCTGGGGGCAGGAAACGGATCTTGAGGCCCACACCCTCCTCTCCCCACCCTCCTTGAGGGGCCGAGGGGCTCCAGCCCCCACCCCCCTATTCCCACACAAGTTGGAGAAGGCTTGATGGGGGTTCCTCAGATGCTGAGAAGTGAAAGTGAAGTCGCTCAGTCGTATCCAACTCTTTGCGACCGCATGGATCGAAGCCTACCAGGCTTCTCCGTCCATGGGATTTTCCAGGCAAGAGTACTGGAGTGTTGCCATTTCCTTCTCCAGAGGATCTTCCTGCCCCAGGGACCGAACTTGGGTCTCCCGCATTGCAGGCAGATGCTTTACCCTCTGAGCCACCAGGGAAGATTCCTGAGATGCTGCCCACTCCGAAAAGCCAGAGTTGCCTGGGGTCCCGTCCCACTCAGTCACAGCCAGGGGAAGAGAAGAGGTCCTTGGGAAGGCCCGACCTGCCCCCTAGGGGCGTGAGGTGGGCGTCTTCAGGCAGCTCTGGGCCAGGGGCCGCTGCCTCCCCACCTCAGGGGTCACCGCAGCCCCTTCTCCCACAAAAAGAGGGGGCACTGTCTAAAATCGATGGGTCCTAAGTGCAAGGGGCCTTCCGCCGCCTCCAGCACCCCCTTGCTGCCACTGGGCCAGGCGGTGGTTGGACCGTAAGCTCTCAAGCCGGCCCTCTTTTTCAAAACTACATCTAGAGTTTAGGGATCAGGCCAGAAGGAGGCAGATAAGACTTCCACACTGCCCCAAGCACCACCTCTCCACCCTGGGGTCTGCCGCACTCCTGGTAGCTGCTAGACCAGCAGTACCCCACTCAGACCCCGGGTCCCGGAAAAAGACAGTGCAGGTCCCCATACAAGATGGACACTGCAGCGCCTGCATTAGAGCATCCCAAAGCCAAACACTCCATGCGTTCTGTCTGCAGCTGGCACCACCTGGGCGTGCTGGCTGGACGACAGCAAAGCTCACGACCTGTCACTCTGCGGTGGCAGATGCAGCCACGCCTGGGTATTATAACCCACGTAACAGCCCCCGGAGAGCTGGGACAAATGCTGGGGCCGGAGCCATTAAGGTGTGCCAAGTACCCCTATGCAGGTCCTCCTGAAGGGCCTGGCCTGAGTCAGGGGCTACATGGGTATCTACCCCCCAATCCTGGGTACAGCCAAAAGGGGTCCTGCAACCTCTCTCCCCAGGGATAACTGTCCCCATGCTGCCAAAGTCAGACATCTGGAGGGAACAGACCACTGGTTCCACAGTATTCTTTCCACCACTCTCTGAAAGCAATACAGCCCCAGCCCAGCATCTTAACTTGGGTTAGGTCCAAAAGAGGGCTTGAGCTGCAGGCAGCAGACACTCCCCTGGGCAGAGCAGAAAGGACCCTGGGACCTGCAGTTGCTGTTTCCATCACCTTCCCCATGGGAAGGAGCCTTAGACACACTGAGATGATCCCCCAGAAGTGGGTGAGGCTAAGGCAGAAACCACAGGCATAGGCATCTGGAGTTACTAGGCCTTCCCAGGAGCCCTCAGTGCTCAACTACTTAGAGATCAATTACTACTATGTCAAGGGAAGGCAACTTCAGCAGACACGAAGCACAGGAGGGAAGTTCTCTGACGGGGCCCGACACGCGTCCCCACCTTGGGAGCCAGGGTCTTCATGTGTCTTCTACCGACCTATCCCCGTGACCCTCTGTGCATCCACAGGGCACCTAATCTATATCACTCACCAAGCTCTCTACACCTAGGGAAACTGAGGCAGGAGGCAATGAGGTAGTGACACTCACCTGGCAATAACAAAGGCCTCAGGTACACCTGAAGGTGTGTCTTGCTCCAGGACAGATAACATTTTCTTTGCTGAAGAGCAGGTGGTAGCAAGTCTCCCTCAGCTGTCCCCATGGGCCAATTTGTGGGAGCCAAGACACCCACAAAGGGGGCCACCCTCTCCCCTCCATGTGTGCTTCTGAAGTGAGGAATTTCAGCAAACAATGCCACAGTCCCAAGAATGAAAGGGGCCTCAAGGAAAAGCTAGGACTTCACCACCCCTGGGCCTGGACTGGGCAAGGGCAGCAGGTGGCTGCATGTGACCCACCATTTATCGCCAACTCCCCCATGCACCCCTCTCCCACATCACACAGGCCCCCAAGACCCATGACCAACTGGAATGAAACTGCAGGCACTCAGCTTTGAGACTCTGAGCCACATTGGGGGGGTGGGGGCATTAAGCTCCTGGTTTCTTTCTTTTTCCTCCTTATATTTTCTACTTTGCAGTCTTTTAACAGTATCCCCAAACAGCTCCAGTCCACACCAGCATATCAGGCTTCCTCCCCAGGGCAGTTTAGAGGAAGCTCCTTCTGGACATGGTCAGGTGGTCCTCCTGCCCTCTCTTCTTCCCCTTTGTCCCCTGGCCTCGATGGACTGTGGCTGAGGGAGGTCAGGAGGGTCCTTGGGAGGCTCAGCTTCCCTGCCACCCCACCCCTCCTTCCTGCCTATCGGAGGGCATGTAGAGTCCCGAGGGGTGGCCCTGGATCTCCTTCCTCCCTTCAGTGGGAGGGGGCAGAGATCCAGAAGACCCCATGGCTCGGTCCCTTGGACAAGCAAGCTCAGGGAGGATGCAGTGGAGGAGGCGGCGGCAGATGACGGCAACCCTGTTGGGCACAGACCTTGCAATCTGGGGCTGGCCCTGGGGCCAGCCGGGTCTTGTCCTCCACCTGCTCAAATGTGCTTCCACGAACCAGAGGAAACCCATTTACTAGTTTTTCTAATAAATCAATAATGCTCCATAATTCTATCTGGCCTGTTTCCCTTTGAACTGGACCAGAGAGGGCTGGCTGGGGGGCAAGGCGGGATCTGTGAACCCAGGCACACCATGGAGACAGAGGCACAGCCAGATCCTTGACTTGTCCCTGGAGTCTCATAGAAACAACTCTGCCAGGACCCAGGTCCTGTGCTTCACTTGTGACCCTGAGAAAAGCTCACTTATTCATGCATTCAACCATCTTGTGGGCCTGCTACAGGCCTTTCCACATGGAGCGTGGGATAGAGATCTGAATATCAGAATCCACACGCCTGGGGTTCATTTCCAGAGTGAGTGTGTGTTAGTCCGTTCAGTCGTGTCTGACTTTTTGTGACCCTATGGACTGAAGCCCGCCAGGATCCTCTGTCCATGGGATTCTCCAGGCAAGAATACTGGAGTGGGTTGCCATGCCCTCCTCCAGGTGATCTTCCCAACCCAGGGATCAAACTTGCTTCTCTTCTGTCTCCTGTATTAGCAGGCGGGTTCTTTACTGCTTGCACCACCAGGGAAGCCCATCATCTCTGAAGAGGCAGTTGCAATTGGTCTGAGTGAATAAAACCTAGGCATTGGCATTTTTCAAAAAGTTCCCTCTCCGGTGATTCTAATGGGCAACCAGTAAGAACCACTGAGCTGATTCGGGGTTCCCAGGTATAACCTAGAGGGCTGTGTATGGATCTGCTGGGGAAAGTGTTCATTACTACCCTCTCCCCCAAGCCTTACCCCTTGAAGAGTCTAAGTCAGAGTTTGAGAAGCAACAACTCATCCATCCCCTTCAATTTACAGAGGAGGGGAAAGCAAGAGTTTAGGTGAGCCAGGCAGTTAAATGCAAGGATGGGTCTCCTGACTCTCACTCCAGTGTGACTTCTCATTATAATCAGACTTGCCTGGTAGGAACCAGCACTATCCCTGGCATCTGCACAAGTGGCCACAGACCATTCTAGGCAGCTGATAGAATGTGGGCCAGACCCACTTGACTTCTGCCCAGGGAAGGCCTCCTCTTGCCTCTGATACTTCCTTGACCTCATTAGATTCAGCAGACCCATCTTTAGGCTGAGTCTATCCTCCTAGGTCAGAAGACCTGCAAGACAGCTCTCCCACCTGGCCCTGCAGCCCCAGTCCTCCCAGGCCCCAGCCAGACAGGGTGAAACAAGGGAAAGGGGCAGAGCACCGAGTTAGAAATAGGGAGGCATTCCTACCCCTTGGGAATCAAAGACAATTTTGTGAATGAGATGAAGAATGAGGCTCCATCTCAGAAAACATGCACTTGTACCCCTCACCTGAAACTGCAAGCCACCTAAGATATTCCTAGGCTCTAAGTTTAGAATCCTCACCCCCTAGGATGTCTCTTGGGAACCAGAGAGGGAGAGAATAAAATCCACCAGTCATGGAAAGATCTGCCTGTTAGAGAAACATCCCGCCCTCCACCTCACCCCTTTCAATCCAACTTTGGCTCTTGGGGAAAAGAGCTAAAGGCCGGTATGGTACCCCCTGACTTCACCCTAGACAGGACACCAGGCTATGGGTAGACAGAAGCCCACAGGAGTAGAAATAACAGAGAACAAATCCCCTCCTGCACATTCTGCTGCCCCAGCCTCCCCCACCAGCACCTGGGTCTTGTGGTTTGTGAGCACGGCTGCATATAAGTGCATGTGGAAGCACAAAGCCCAAGTCCCACCTTCCCCTAAGACAGCCCTGTGCACAATTGACCCTTCCCAACCCAGCCAGGCCCCAGTAAGGAGACCACACACAGGTTGGTTGGTCAGCAGTGGTTATTACACCATTGGCAAATAATGAAATGTGTGTACATTAGTGACAACCACAGGGCCAGCAAGACAACCCACAAAAGTACCTGAATCGACTCCATGACATTTTTCCTGGGAGGGGAGAAGCAACATACACACACATACACACACATACACGCACGTGTGCACGAGAACACTAACATACCACAGGATGGAAAGCAATAAATTATGGGCCTCACGCCTGCCTGGATCCTAAGAAAAGGCACAGATAAAGAGCAAAGCCTCCCCAGGCCAGCTTCCTATGTGTCCCCTGGGTGGGCCCCGGGTCTGGCAGTGGCCAGGCAATGCTGGAGGCCTGAGCAGGGCTTGCTCTCCCTGGGAAAAGATGAGCTTAAATATCTGGCTTCTTACCAGAACTATATACAAGGAAAGTGGCCACACTGGCTTCGCAGGGGAAAGGGGATCGTGTGGGCCTGTGTCAAGTCGCCGATGAGTCCTGGTCCACGGCAGGTGCTCTCAGGGGCGGTCTTTCTGAGGGCAGGGAAGGGGCTCGAGCAAGCAAGGCAAACCCAGCTGCGGCGGGCGCGAGGACGCCGCAGTTCCTCCCTACCCCTCGGCCCAGCTGCTCCCTCCCCCAGAACTCAGAGTCAACCTGTGGAGTTCAGGGCCTGGAATTTCTCCCTCAGGTTCCGCACTCTGCCCTGCTGGCTTTGGTCCGCTGGGTCCCTGGGACCCTCTTCCTTAGGCCGATACTCTGCAGATTCCTGCAACTCCTGGTCCTTCCCCGTCTGGGCGGCTGCAGAGCTCGGTCCCTGCCCGTTGGCCACCTCCAGCCCTGCAGCAGGGCCAGGCAGGGGCCCCTTCTCCATGACAATCATCCGCCGGTTGTCCTCCAGCGTGAGGTCTGCGGTGACATGCAGGGCCTCCCCTCCGTCAGGCTCGCTTGGGGGCGACTCCTCCAGAGGCTGGGGCTGGGCCGCCTCTGGGCTCACCGGGGACTGCCTGGCCTTGAGGCTGCCGCAGCGGCCCAACCTACCAGAGGGAGCCGGCTGTGGCTCCTTCATGTTCTCTGGCAGCGAGCGGCTCCGGTTGACTGGCACTTTGCAGGGCCAGCCACCCTTGGTCTGGAGCACCTCATCCCGGGAGGCGTACTTGGAGCAGAGCTCTCGGACGTCGGGCCAGTTGAAGGTCTCAGTGTCGAAGGGGCTTCGGGGGTTGTGCCAGGCCCCCAGTGGGGTGGTCCTTGGGCTGGTGGCCGAGGAGCTGAAGGAGATATGCCGTGGCGACATCTCCCTGGAAGAGCCAGGCCTGGGCGGGCTGTGCTCCTGGACCGTGGGCTGTTCCTGGTTGAAGAGAGGCGGCCCCGGTTTGCTCACACCTGTGGGGAGACAGCAAGCCGCTTGAATACCGGAACGAGAAGACGTGAGGGCTCTCTGAACTGGCTATGGCAGCTCTGCTTCTGAGCAAGGCTGGCTGCTGGGGTTTGGGGTGTGATGGGAAAGAAATCCCCTTTACCATCCATAGCCCCCGTATCAAAGGGAAAATGGGAAGAAAGATGAAAAGGCGGAGAACAGGAATGAGGAATCAAAAGGAGACAAGAGCTTCTGCTCTCCTAGAAAAGAGAGACCCATGGCCCTGTGCCCTTAGGCTTTAGAGCAGCTCCAGGGCTCACCTCAGCCCGCTTTCTGGTAGAGGTTCTTTAGGGGGTCACTTCCCCAGAAGCCAATTGGCTCCTAAAAGGTGCTCCCAACCCAGGCTTGCGGGAAGGGCCCCCTCCCCACCCCGTCGTACCTGTGCCACCAGATGGTGCTCCAACCTCCTCCTGCACCAGGGGGACAGTGGAAGCCACCTTCTCCCAGTGCAGCGGAGGCCTGGCTGTCACCGATCTGCTCTTGATCCGGAGGCTATACTGGCGAGCCAGCTGGTAGACCTTGTTCTTGACTCGCTCACTCACGTGGCTATCCATCACGTGGGAGAGCTGTAGGATGTGGGGGTGCAGCGGGGTCATGAGCTTCCCCTGGGCATCACTGCTCAGCTCCCTCACCAGCTCCTTCAGCTCCTGGGCCAGGTGGGTGGGGCTGCGGGGCTCGGTGGGAGAGGTGCTCTCTGGGGAGGCAGCCACCGACTCCTCGGTGATGGCCGCCAGCTCATGCTCCTCCAGGATAAACAGAGGCTCATGCAGGTCAAAGCCATTGGCCTGGCCTTGGCCCGGCCCCTTTGGAGGGCTCCCCTTGGGAGACTCCATTCCCTCCCAGATCTTTACCATTTCTGAGGACGGGCGGAACTCAGCATCTGTGATAGGAGCTGGTTCTCCAGTGCCAGCCTGGCCTGGTCCTGGGCAGTCAAACAGGGCCGCCCGCGAGCCCACCTGTCTCTTATGCCCCAGTAGAGCCTGCGGCTCCGGTTCTGGCTTGCGAAGGCTGTTGATTCTGGAGACCGAGTTTCTCACAAGCCCTTTGGGGATGAAGGAGAGGCTCTCCCGGCGCCGGACGCTAAAGCCTGCATCTTGGTGCTCTGCATTTTCATAGTACCTTTTGATTCTGTCCAGCAACTGCCGGTCTTGGGAGGAAAGCTTCGATTCCTTTGGGCAGGAAGACCTGTCTGGCTCCGCTGGGCAGCCTGAGCCCGGAGCCTCCGTCCCATTGACAGAAGGTTCTCTCTCTGTGGCCACCCCCACGCCAAGGTCCGCTTCTGGAAGGAGCTGAGAGCCCAGGGAGTCTGTGGTGCCGCCAAGCAGGGCTGGGCCCTTCTCACCATCCTCGAGGCTGATCATACTGCTGCTCCGGCTGGTCAACCTTGGGGTCCCGAAGCCACTGGACTTGCCGTCCTCCAGGGCCAGGCTGCTCCGCCGAGAGATGCTACTGACAAACAGCTCAGCAATGACGCTGGCCTGGTCCAGCACAGAGGGAGGCAGGAGGCTCTCAGGCTCGTGGGGGGTGCCCACCTCCTCCTCATCGTCCTCGCTGCTCAGGGCCTTAGGGTCCTCAGTGTTCTCGGCCACCATGAATCCTGCCATGGGGGGTTCCAGCCCCAGCAGCAGCTGATGGGGGTCAAGCTGCATTTCAAGCACTTCAGGGGCCTCTGTGTCTGAGGGCATCTCTTCGGTGCTGGGACCTTCCACGGCAGCAAACACCTCCTGCTCGGTCCCAGACTCCGTGTCTGGCTCAACCTGGGAGAGCAAAAAGGGCTCGCATGAGACAAAAACCTCCCTCATGGGACCCGTGGAATATGGGGACAGCCTGGCCTGCTCAAGGCCTAGAAAGAAGGGGCTGCAGTTTAGGAAGGCAGGCAATCAGACTGAACAGCACTCAAAAGTCAGGCAGCAAGGAGAAGATGGCCCTCAGTCACCCTGCAGCTGGGGTGCTGGGCCCTTGTCCTCAAAGCCAAGGAAAATTCTAGGAATGCAGAGTGGTAGCACCTCTCAGTAGCAGCCTACCTCAGTGGTACAGGGACAGGATGAGAACATGCAATACAGGGTCAGATCCACAGCCTGAGGACTCCCCTTCCTCAAGTCCTAGTAGCTACCCACAGGGAGGCTGTTCTGGGTTCAAACTTGGGCCTGAATGACTCCCCTGAAGGGCCAGGGTCTCCTGGGTGGGTCAGGATCCAGAGGGCAATAGGACCGTGTGCTGAATTTCCATCAGAGGGTAAAGACGGAGATGCGGCTCCTGCCAGGTAGCCTCCGCCCTTGTGCCCGACTCTGCCTTTGCCCAGCAGATGGCAAAGGAGGAAGCAAGGTCAGCAACTCCCTTCTGACCACATCAAACTTTATTTGAATCATAAAATCAGCCAGTATAGGCAGCTTTCCAGAAGGGTCGTTAGGGAGAAGACAAGACAGCACTCTAAAATCTGAGGAACCAGACCTGATCCTCACCTTTCTAGTCTAGCATCTGCACAGTGGGACCCAGGAGCTAGGCCCACACTGTCCACACAATGACTGCCAGCCACTCGTGACTCCCAAGCATCTGAAATGTGGCTAGTCCATGCTGCAGAAACTTCACACCGAAAAGTACAAAATACCTCATTAGTAGCTTGGATACTATGTGTTGAAATGATAGTAGTCTGGATATACTGGGTTAAATAATCCTTTACTGAGACTACTAGAATATTCAAAATTACACATGAGGCTCACATTCTATTATCATTGACCAGCACCACTCTAAACCTCTTTCCAATGTCACCCAGGCTATAAGTCTTGTCCTGGCTGTGAGGACCACCTTGGGGGTCTAGATTTCTTGAAATTTTCCTTGTATCTCTGGGAAAGCAAAGGACTCCATTACATATACCCCACAGATAGCATTGGGCTGGTGGTGGGGGTGGGGAGGAAAGAGTGCAGGCTTCTGGTTCACAGACCCAAGTCTAACCTGAGCTCTGCCCCTTAGAAGCTGTGCAACATCAGGCACATCACCTAACCTCTCTGAGTCTCGTTCTCCCTGGTAGAGCTGGTTCCGAAAACAGAAGGAAGAAACAGAACACCAGGCATACAGAAGGTGTCCAGTAAATACCAACACCTTATTCCTTTGCCAGGTGGCACAGGCGTGATTTAAATATCCAGAATGCTGGCAGGGCAGGGCCTTATGCTCTATGCAAGGAGGCCTGGCCAAGGGGACCTAAACTCTGGTCACTTCCAATAACTATGTCCCTTGGCAAGAGACTGCCTCTGCCCAGAGGAAGGAGTGCTGCTGCCACTTAGTAGCTTCAGCGGTTTTCGACTCTGCCACACTATGGGCTGCAGCCTTCCAGGCTCCTCTGTCCATGGGATTCTCCAGGCAAGAATACTAGAGTAGGTTGCCATGCCCTTTCCTCCAGGGGATCTTCCTGATCCAGGAATCGAACCTGGATCTCCTGAATTGCAGGCAGATTCTTTACCAAGGAGCCACCAGGGAAGCCCCAGAGCGAGGGGTACTATTTTCTAATTCAGAGTAAGAAGCTGTCTATCACCAAGCCACGTACCCATAGGCCAGACAGATTTCCTGAAGGCGTGAGAGTCCTGGGGAGCAAGATTCTCTGTCCCCATGGGCCTAACAGGAAAGCCATGTCTGAAAGCCCCGCCTACAAAGCTGGAGATCTGGGCTCAGGAGGTTATGCACAATCTCCATTCCACCTGCTGGCCACTCACCTCCGGCAGGGAAGTCACAGACTCAGAGTTCAGGCACTTTTCCTCAGGAGTTGGAGACCGGCTCCTGGTCCTCCCACAGCTCTTGGGGTCTTCAGACTCCCTGCGTTCCTTCCCCTGCAGCAAGCAGAGGGCAGTCGTCAGCTTCTAGAACAACAGGGAGCTGGTCCCTTCTGCATCCCAACCCTGACAGCACCTCTTAAGCCCCAAGGGGGTTGGGCTACACTGAGATCCAGTGTTGGACCTGCGCCATCCAGACTCGGCCTGAACTGCCAAGTCTGGGAGACTCAGAAATCCCCACCGGGCATGCGCCCCCAGTGTGCTGACCTCCCCGCCACCCCCCAGCCTGCCCCATTAGTCATGCCCATTGAGTAGCATGCTGGTTAGCTCCAGTACTGGAACAACGAATGCCAGGGGCTCACCAGGGTGTGACAGCAAGTCAGGGGTTAAGAAACGCCATTGGCAGGAATGAAGGAACAAGGACGGAGGAGTGAGGAAAGCAGGGAAGGGGACTCACGGATGGGTGTGCACGTGCCAGGGAGCATGCAAGGAGGAGGGGAGATCAAAGAGACACCTCACCATAGCGCCCCGGGAGAAAAGTAAAGCGTTGGCCCGATAGTGCCAGCAGTGGAGGGCGGCCAGCAGGGAGCTGGCAAAGTCGGCTACCTGCTCCGCCACTGCCAGGCTCTCCTCCTCCTCCTCCTCCTCCTCCTCCTCCTCCTCCGAGCCTGAGGGCTCTGGCCTGGCCCCCTTCTCGCTGCCTTTGTGCCCTGCCAGGTCCTCCAGAGAGACCTGAAAGGCCTGCTCCTCCTCCTCCTCCTCCTCCTCCTCCATCACCTCCTCCTGCTCCTCCTGGGCAGCCCCTTCAGCCTCCAACTGCAGGCCCCGAGCACAGGGGGGCTGTCCAAAGTCCAAGAGCGTGCCAACGCTGCCCGCATGCTGTGCAGAGCACAAGGCCCCCTCGTGACCAGCCTCTGGGCAACCCCCCTCCTCCTGCAGCTGCTGGGGCTCGGGAGGCTTCGCATCTATAGACACCCAACCTCTGGGCTCCCAAGCGGCACAGGGGACTCTCGAGGTGGGAAGCTGGGCCTGGGGCCTGGGGCCTGGGCAGGAACTCAGGACCCAGACAGGCCCGCCGACCCCCGGGAGAAAGAGCAATAGAGAGGATCCAGGCTTGGGCCGGCCACCGGTAGGCTGCCACCCCAGGAAAAGGGTACGGAAGGGTGCCCTGGGCTTATTCATCTCCAGGACCCTCAAGATAAAGCCTGGTGCCCAGTAGGTGCTTGACAGGTGTTTGCTGAGTGAGTGCCGATGATGAGGGCTGAGCCGGGCAGTCCCCCCAAGCAGTCCCCAGTCCCCTTGGCCCTGGCCTTACCTTTACTCTTGCGGCTCTGGCTGCTCCACCACCACCAGGTCCCAGCACATAGGCAAGGGGGGGAGAGGGGAGATCGGTGAGTGGGAGAAAGAGCCCCCTTACACAGTCCTGAGGCCCAGGGCCCCCCAGGATGGGCCTCTTTGGGGGCTCCTGCTTCCAGAATTGTCACAGGACTTCCAAAGGACTGACTGATAGCACAGGAGCTGGGGTGGGGGTCACTCGCTCCTGCTATCAGCCGAGGACAGGGAGACAGGCTGTGAGTATGTAGGGGGAGACCCCGGACAGCAAGGTGAGAGGCCCCCTTCCAGGAAGAAACAGAGGAAGAGTCCCCTCTGCACCGTCCACATCGCCCCCACCCTGCCGGTCGCCCACTCCTCCCGCTGACTCTCACCCTAGGGCTCAAGGGGATAGCCGACCACTCCTTCCCCACTCACCTTTCTCACTGAGTTGCCTGAACAGATGTCTGGTCGGCTCTGAGGAGGAACGCAATGGGCAGAGTCAGTATAGGCCACAAACTGCCTGGCCTGGCCCTGGCCCCACACAGCGCCACCGGCCCACCACCAGCTCAAAGTCCACTCCAGCCAGGCCCCCACGGCCCCGGGGCCTGACAAAGGCTGCCCTCACACCCAGTCCACAGGGAGACAGGGCCGAAGGCCACTGCCCGCCCCAGCTTGGGGGGCTCTGCTGTGACTTGACAACCCCCCAGAACAAGGCCTGCCCACCAGCCCTGCACAAGCACGCCTGCCGAGGCCCTCGGTTCCAGGGCCACAGCCCCACACTGTCCTCTTGAGAATGACGAGCCTCTCTTGGGGCCCCTGGCCCCCACCTCCCTGCACAGAGCACATCAGGGCCTCAGTGACACTCAAGCCCCTTCACAGCGCCCCCGCTGGAAAGCAGAGGTTGCATCCAACTTTCTATGGCCTTTAAGGCCTGGCACCACAAGGGCCTGCTGCCCACTGGGGAGTGTTGCCCAGCTGGACAAGGCTGCCCAGGCCCTGAGGACGGAATACACCCATTAGGCCGATGGTGTCAGCACCTTAAACCCAGACTTTCTGGGAACAGACCTGAGATAGAGAGGCAAGGATGAGAGGTCAGGTCTAAGGAACTCTCTACAGAGCCGTGCCCTTAGCCCCGACTGCCCCTGACCGCCTGGCATCAAGTGGGAGGCCCACTCTAAACTGGGAGTCAGAAGGGAACTCTCCTGACATCTCTCAGCTATTCCTGGACAGGAGAGCATACTGAAGAACTGTTTTTTCTAAATGTGTATGGGCATATACACCTACATCTCATCTGCGTCGAGGTAAGCAGACACCTAGTTGTTTTAAAGTGAGAAATATAAAAGGCTCTACTCTTTCAGCTTGAACTGTATAATCAAGAATATTCAACAAGAATACTTAAGATGATGACAACAGCACCTTATTTACCCAGAGAGTGTACTTATCTGCCCATCCCCGCTCTCTGCAAGTACGAAGCAGAAATAGGCCTGGAGGCAGTCACGATAGATGACTAAGAACAAGCACTAATGCTCTTCCACTGGCCCGAATCCTCCCTCTCATTGACGTCCTAACTGCTTTTATACACACTTCTTACACATTCAATCAATTAATTTGTAACAGAAGAGGGAAGAAGGAAGGGCTACTACAGAAAAGCATGCAGACTAATAAGAAGGAACACGCTTCAGTGTAAAGATGAATGTGCTTAGTTGCTCTGTTGTGTCTGACTCTTTGTGACCCAATGGACTGTAGCCCGCCAGGCTCCTCTGTCCATGAGTTTTTCCAGGCAAGAATACTGAAGCGGGTTGCCATTTCTTCCTCCAAGGGATCTTCCCAATTCAAGGATCTAACTTGTGTCTCTTGCTGCGTCTCCTGCATTGGCAGGCAGACTCTTTCCCTGATGGCTTCAGTTCAGTTCAGTCACTCAGTCGTGTCCAACTATTTGCGACCCCATGAATCGCAGCACATCAGGTCGTCTCCCTGTCCATCACCAATTCCCTGAGTCCACCCAAACCCATGTCCATCTGAGTTGGTGATGCCATCCAGCCATCTCATCTTCTGTTGTCCCCTTCTCCTCCTGCCCTCACTCTTTCCCAGCATCAGGGTCTTTTCCAGTGAGTCAGTTCTTCACATCAAGTGGCTGAAGTATTGCAGTTTCAGCTTCAACATCAGTCCTTCCAATGAACACCCAGGACTGATCTCCTTTAGGATGGACTGGTTGGATCTCCTTGCAGTCCAAGGGACTCTCAAGAGTCTTCTCCAACACCACAGTTCAAAAGCATCAATTCTTCGGTGCTCAGCTTTCTTTACAGTTCAACTCTCACATCTATACATGACCACTGGAAAAACCACAGCCTTGACTAGATGGACCTTTGTTGGAAAAAGTCTCTGCTTTTTAATCTGCTGTTTAGGTTGGTCATAACTTTCTTTCCAAGGAGTAAGCGTCTTTTAATTTCATGGCTGCAGTCACCATCTGCAGTGATTTTGGAGCCCAAAACAATAAAGTCTGTCAGTTTCCACTGTTTCCCCATCTATTTACCATGAAGTGATGGGACCAGATGCCATGATCTTAGTTTTCTGAATGTTGAGCTTTAAGCCAACTTTTTCACTCTCCTCTTTCACTTTCATCAAGAGGCTCATTAGTTCTTCTTCACTTTCTGACATAAGGGTGGTGTCATCTGCATATGTGAGGTTATTGATATTTCTCCCAACAATCTTGATTCCAGCTTCTGTTTCCTCCAGCCCAGCGTTTCTCATGACGTACTCTGCATATAAGTTAAATAAGCAGGGTGACAATATACAGCCTTGATGTACTCCTTTTCCTATTTGTAAACAGTCTGTTGTTCCACATCAGACATAACTTAGCAACTCAACGACAGCAAAACTAAAACACAAAAACAAAACCCAACTGTTTCAGTGTTCACAGCCTAAAACTTCAGCCTGGGGAAACTTCAGCTCTGAAACAGCTCGTTTCCCGAGTGCCTCGCTTGCTGCCGCTGATGTTGTGACAGGTAGTACTATTATTACTGTCTCCACTACCGCCACATACAAAAGCTTCCAAGGCAAAGCTATGCCAAGTTAAGAGGGAATGTTAGAGGGATGAGAGAATTACAAAAGAAAGGACAGAGAAGCAAGAGGGGCCAGAGACTTAGGAAGTAACACTCCCCAATTTGAGGCTTTTAACACATGGCACCAAAGACCTTTTGCAACCATGACAAGTTTGCCTAAGGTTTGAGATCCACTAGGACCACCACCAAACAAAACACACAAGAGCTTTCCAGACACTGCTTGGCTTCATCCTCCAGAAAACCAAAGGCTCCACGTCAATCCACAGCTGTTCAGGGGACCTGTGGGTCTTGCCAATCAAACCCCATGCACTGTGGGGATCCCAGCCAGGACCCAGGTCCCATCACTACTTAGTCTTTCTCTTTAGGGGTCTCTGAGATGGTTCTCACCCCAATTCCCACCTCAGGTGGTAGTTTGTCAAGAGCCTGACCAAAACCAGATCTATCCCTGGGCCTCAGACTGAATGAAGAGGGTGAAAACTGGCTCAGAAAACACACACACTCATCACCACAAGGGCAGAGAATAAAAGCAAGGTTTTCTCTTTGCAATAAATGGTTCATTTCAACACCTCCAAGTACACAGAAGCAAGCCCAGTCATGGAAGAAAACCGAGGAAAGGAGAACAGAACTCTTCCCTGAGACCCAAAGTAAATATTTCCTGTCTGGATCTGGTGCCACTTGAAATCCAACTCATTTTCCCCACGTCCTGCCTCTGCTCTGTTCCAGAACTGGGCTGTGGACCATCCATGACGTCTGAGCATTACTCTGGCTGACTCCCAGTATTCCAAGTGGCAAAGGAGGAAGGAGTCAATTGTGGTGGGGCTAAAAAGGGGTGCCTGGAACAAGCCTTCCTAGGGCCTCGTACAAGGAGAGCTGTCCAGCCCTGGATAGGCAGGAAGGGCCCAGAGGTGCCTGGTGGAAGGCAGGAGGCTCCAGACACACCCATTCACACCACACTCCCCCCACCCCCGGCCCTTCCTGGGATTTGCAGACAGGTGAGAGCCAGCCGCAAACTCTGCTGCAGAAGCTTTGCTCCCTGCTTGGTTAAAGGTCCTGAAAAGAAGCCTCTGTGCCCACAAAGTCCCTGCCTTACCAGACTGCCGGCGCCCCTGGTGCACGTGGGTGGACACGTCGTCCTGGGAGCCCTTCTTCAGGCGCTCTGGGCTGTGGCGGTACCGATTGGGATCTGCACCCAAGAGAGACGACCAGGCCTTTGGGATACCATCAGCCTTGGTGTGGACTCTGCCCACCCCCAACCACAACTCTGCTGCCCAGCACAGCTCCAGGGCCACGCGCCTGCAGAGCTCTTCTATCCTCCCCGCGCACCAGGAGCACGAGGCACATAGCGTCCCGCCTGCCATCGGCACCGAGCCCTGGTCTCGCAGTAGACCCCCAGCTTTACAGAAGGAGCCTCCCCCATCCTCCCTGCTCTCCAGACTCTAAGCATCCAGCAAAGGTCCCCCAGGATACAGTCCAACCAAGAAATGAGCACCGTAAGGGACAAAGTGGGCAGGAAGGGTGAACTTACAATAGGAATCCATTTCCAAGATAGCTTCTTTGGCCTGGAAGGGAAGGAAACCCATCTCGTGGCTACCTTGCTATGAGCCATTTCTCCCTCCGCCTCGGGGTACCAGGGCTCCCCACAGGGCAGACACGGAGGACCGCAGCATCCGCTGAACTGACCCCACTGTCCAGTGGAGCCAATGTCCAGAAGGTGAGGCCCCAGGGTTCCCTGGAGCTGGCTCTGAGGGACAGCCGCTCCCGGCCCCACATCAGGCACCCTGGGAACTCACCTTCTGGGGGATGGTGGTATGGTGGTTGTCCAGAATGAGCCTCTTGATGTGGTGAGTCCACCTACGTTTTTCCTCCACTGTTTTGGCCTGGGCAGGCCCAAGAGAGAAGGAGGAGGTTACCATGACAGGCCTGAAGCCATCTGGCATGGGCTGGGCTTCCGCCGGGGAGGGCAGAGGCAGAAAGAAGGCTGCGGTGCTATGAGGCTCCCTCAACTCCTCAGCACGAGCCCGAGAGATACCCCAAGGACTTCTGCCTTCCAGGGGGAGACTCTGAGGCTCCCACCGCTGAGGGAGGGGTAGGGCTTATCCTAGCCTGCACCTCACAGGCCCGTGGGGGTCTTGTCCTGGACCGGCCCTCACCTGGATGTTGTACTGCTGCTTGGCGTGCTTGTAGTGAGTGACAGTGAAGCACAGGGACTCTCGGGTGCTTTCGATCAGCATCAGGGAGGAACACTGCAGGGCAAAGCAGGGGGAGACGGCAGTCAAGCCCACGGCGGGGAGCCAACCCAGGACCCCGCCCCTCAAGGCCGTCGGGGGAGGCAGGGAGAGTACTCCTGAAGGCTGGAGCTGCGTCCACCCCAACTCAAGGCCCAGCCAAGTCTGGTGCAGAGTTGGAAAGTGGAACCGGCCCGTTGGGAAGGCGGGAAGCTGGGGAGGGGGAGGTGTGGCCTGGTTACCGGGATGTGGCCCTTGTAGACAAAGTGGCCGCCCCGCTTCTTGGTGATGAGCAGCGCTTTGTCAAAGAGGAAGAAGGTCTTCTCGCTGCGCACACGGTGCACGCGAAACGTGCCCTCTAGGACGAGCTCCCCGTAGGTGGTCAGGTCTGGCCCCGTCCAGTTGAGGAGCAGAGACTGAATCTCCTGCAGCAGAGAAGCCCCAAGCCCCAGGGTCAGGCTGCTGGAGCCCCTGCTGGGACCATGCAGGGCCCCCTGGAGTCACCACCTGGGTTTCACAGAGACACGCTACACCAAGGGCTCCCCCCAGAGAAGCCCCTCTTCAAGGACACCACCCCTCAGCTCGCATTCCCTCTTCCAAGCCTCTTCCTGCCCGCCCGTCCCTCCAGCTCCCAGCTCCAGAGCACCTGCAGCCGGACTGCATGCTCATGCCTCCTCTTCATGTCATTGATGTACCAAGCCACGCACGTCATGGTGTCAATGGCATCCTCCACCACCTCAAAGCCATCCTCTTCCTCATCAAAATGCTTGGCGATCTCCTGTGCGGGGGACAGGAGCTTAGGCTCAAGGGCCCTGCCTCTCCCTCAGGCCCCCATGTCCTCAGAAGGAGCTCCGGGTTACCTGGAGCAGCAGGTGGTACTTAAGGATGCGCTGGACGGGCTTCAGGAGATAGGAGCCCAGGGGTAGCGAGTGTTGCAGCAGGTCCTGCTGGTCCCGGAAGAACTTGGCTTGCTGCTTGTCCTGCATGCACTCGGTCAGGGCGGCCACCGAGCTGCCAGTGGGGAAGGGGCCGTCACCGGGGAGGTCTGGAGGGGGTGGCTGGGTACTCTGGACTCACCAGATGGCTCTGCCTCCCCTCTCCATCCTAATTACTCACTTGGGGTAGTTGTTGCAATACTGAGTGTAGATATCAAACTCTTGGCTCTAAAGAAAGACCAAAAACAGTGACTTCAGGGAAACTCGCATTAGCCTGTAAGCCTGAGTATATCAAAAGCATGTCCCTGGGCCCCGGAGCACACTCTCCCCGAGCATCTGCAGATTCATCTCTGTACCCATCCGTATTGGACATGCCATCCGCCCAGCAGCCCCCAGCCCCACCCCTAAATGCCTGATATTCAAGGCAGGGCACCTAGCACTTCCCCTGGAGAAAGGCCCCTAGCAAGGCAAGATACCCAGCCCTTCTTACCCTTTCCACAAAGCAGCTAGCCACGGCCACGGGGTCACTGTTGCAGCTGTCCAGGTCTCTGAGTAGCTGGCTGGGTGAAGGGAAGGTGGTCATCAGACCGTGGACCACTCGCAGCCTCCGTGGTCACCAACACACTCCCTCCCCAACCTCCTGGTGCCCAGACACACATCAGCCCTGGTGTCAGTGAGCCCCACCCGGGGCAGCAACTATGGAAAGGAGCCAGCACTGCAGCAAAGATGGGGGCAAAACAGAGCCATGCGCTCCACCAGCAGGAGAGGTTCAGGCACACCAGTACCCACCTTGGGAAGGGACACAGCTCCTCTGCAGGCAGAAGGAGTCAAACACACAGAAGCAGACATTAAAAAGGGAAGGAGAGAGGGAGAACTGGCACAGGGACCGAGGCCCCCAGTTCAGAAGGATGCAGAAAAGGGGAGAGACAGGATGAGTCCCAGCACTGCTTGTTCTGAGATGGGGGCACGAGAGGAACACCTGACCTCCCTTCCTATGCTCCTCCTTACCCAAGCCCATACCCTCTGGTCCAAGTCTCCTCCATCGGGCGTCCCAGCCTGCCCAGCAGAGAAGTCCCTCTGCCCGTCTTAAGGGGCTTGGGGTAAGGTTCCTCCTAGCCCATCACTGCTGCCCCCACAAGCTCTGCTCCTCCCAGCCAGTGCCCTCTCCCTGGGGAGTCTGGAGGCCCTGGAAGCCACTCATGTGTGGTCTTCATGGAGCCCCTTTGGCCCTGAAGCAGCCTCTCACCAGGCCTTGCTCAGCCTCCCTCTTCACTCCTTGCTGGGCTTGGATGTTTCCCTACCTAATGGGTCAGGTCACCTCCAGGGAGCCCCAGCTTCCCATGGAATCGGGGGAAAGGTAGAGAAGAACGAAGAGATCTACACGTGGGGGACCAAGAGGAGAGGGATGGGGGATGAGCTTCCTGTGCAAGGGCTCTGGCCCAGCCTGGACCCATCATGAACACCACCTCATATGAGCCCCTCTGCCCATCAGGTGGCACACTGGGCCCAGGGCATGTGGGCCCAAAGGCCGTCTCTGCTGAAGGGAGCAAACTGTACAGGGAGGGACCACCCTTCCCACTTCAGCGATCAGACCCCGGCTCACGTTATCACAGCCCCCGAGTAAGACCAGGGACACTAGGGCTCCTTCTCCAGGCCCTGAGATGGTGTGCACAGAAAGAACATGGGGTGTGTCAGGCTCACTCCATACCTGTTCAGTGCATAGATGCTTTCTATGTTCCCAAAGAGGGCGCTGACTTGCTCTGGGTTCAGCAGCCCAGGCGTGTCAATGATCTTCAAGAGGTAGTCCTGCATGGAGAGAGGTGTCAGCACCCACCCCACCCCCACCCCCGGCACAATCTGATCCTGTCCCATGGCCCCACTTCCCAGCCACACCTCATTCCTGCATTTTCCTGCTGTGACCATTTCACCTACTGCCCTGGGACAGATGGTTCCTCCTCATGAATAATAATACCCACTTGGAATCACAGAATGTGACCTTCTTTGGAAATAGGGTCTTTGCAGATATAATGATTAAGGATCTTCAGATGCTACCACACTGGATGTAGGGTGGGCCCTGAATCAAGTAACTGGGGTCCTTGTAAGAGGAGAGGACATAGAGAGATGCAGAAAAGGCCACATGAAGACGGAGGCAGATAATGGGTGGGCACAGCTACAGGGCAAGGAACAGTGAGGGTTGCCAGCAGCATCCAGGAGCTAGGGGAGAGCCCTGGAACACATTCTCCCTCAGAGTTTCCAGAAGAAACCAACCCACCCAGCAATCTTGAGTTTTGACCTCTGGCCTCCTAAACCAGGACAAGATAAACGTATGCCTCTTCAGTCTCCCATGTGTGGTTGTATTAGGCAGGCCTAGGAAACAAGCACATCTCCCTCCGAAGGGCAGAGAGCTTCCTCAGTGGAAGCCACACAGTCACCTTCTCCCTTGCCCCTCCCAGGGTCTTCAATTTACAGAGGAGGAGCCTGAGGCAGGGGTATCGCAGTGCGTTAAAGACCCCACAGGCAGGAAACAAGAGGAATCTGGGTACTGTGTAGGAAGGGGCCCAGAGCCAGTTCCTTCATCGTGGCTCCCTCTTGGCTAAGCACAGGAGTCCCCACTCCCCATCAAGGGTGCCTACACCCCAACCATCCACAGAAGTTCTGCTGGCCCAGGCTACTGACGGGACCCCAAGTTACAAGGCGGTGTGAGTGGCCAGCAGCATCCCGGGTGGGCGCCGTGAGAGAAGCAGATCCTGGAAGCAACATGTCAAGGAGAACTTTCTTCCTCCCATCGGTGGAAGTAGGGTTTTGTGCAAGAGCTGGGCCACTGGAAGCAGAGGCCAGCCCCAGCCCCGGAGGAGAGGGCTGTTCCTCCAGACTACTGACCCGCGAAGCCTCACCTCCACGATGCTACGCAGGTCCCGCACGTACGTGCGCTCCGTTTCCACGATTTCCCGTACCACCCGACCCAGGTAGCCGAACTTGTCGGCAGGCGCCACCGGTCGCGTGCGTCTGCTGAAGGGTGACAGGGACCCCCTCATGTTCCGCCAGCCGCTGGAGTTGTTGCTGTTGGGGAGATGCTGGCCACACAGGGAGCCCTCCCCGTTCTCGGCCAAAGCCTCGGAGCCACTGGGCTCCTCCATGGCCCCGCGGCTGTCGCGGGAGGAGCCCGACGAGGAGGTCGTGGAGGTCAGGCTCGCCGGCCGCTCCTGGCTGCCGTTCTGGTGGAGGGAGGCAGAGACGGGCATCCTGGCATCGCTGCCTGGCGGGGGCGCTCCGGGGAGGTTCTAGGCGGGACAGACAAAGCGTCACACCTCTGGAATCCTCGCAGAAACAGAAAGTAAAAGGGTGGCTGCCAGGGGCTGGGGGAGGAGGGAATGGGGAGTTACTGTTTAATGGATACAGAATTTCAGTTGTGCAAGTTAATGGAAGTTCTATGGATGGACGATAGTGCTGAATGCACAACAATGCGAATGTACTCAATGCCACTGAACATTTTAAAATATGGATTTTATGTTACATATATTTTACCACAATTTAAAAAGCAACAGTTATCAATCTCAAGGAGGTCCCTTCCTTCCGGTTGTATGAGCATCTACGAGGATGCCCAAGTAACATTCCTGCCTGTCTCCAACAGTACCACCTCCATCTTTCCCAAAGTGGAAGAAAGGTGGACCACATCCCAGATTAATCAAGGGCTCAGAAAGCTGAGGGCCCAGAACAGCTGGCAGTGGTCGGGGTGCCTTCTGATGGAATCTACAGCCCAGCCTCTCTGCTCCTGCAAATCACCCCAGCCTCCCAGAGAGCCTCCGCTCCTCACCACCTGCCCTGGGGCTGTCTCCCTGCAGTATGCAGTGAGCTGCTGGGTATACAGCGTGGTGCCCAGCACAGGGCAACGGCTCCATAAACCATCAAAACAGTGATAGTAATGGCAGTTGTCAAAAAGCACTCCCCAAGAGTCCACCAAGGATCTGGCTCTTAACAACTTATATGCCAGAGAGTATGTGGGACTGCAAAATCTCTGGGGCACCAGTGGCTTAACCACGAACCTGAAACCTGGATACTGACGGGGAAGGTAGAGGAGATGATGCAAAGGCTGAGCCCACGTCACCTCCTTGCCCCAGTCCCTGGTACTTGCTTCTGACTCAGTTGGGCTCCAGGGGCACAGGAAGTTCCCCAGGGCTGAGGCACGGGTACGTTTCCCGAAGCTCCATTCAGCACAGCCAGGTCAAGGCAGCATAGCAAGCAGGAAACTGCTCCGAGGTGAGGCAAACATAGCCTCAGGTGGACTTTATTCCCTAAACAGGTAGGGCTCACAGGCAGGCCAGCCTGAAGCAGCAAGCTGGGGAGGCAGGGTGGTGGCTGTGGTCTTTGGGAAAGCCAAGGACACTCCACCCCCACCCCAGAGCATCAAAGCCCATCAACATCACTTTCCAGAATGTTGATTTGATTGCTGTTTCCACAGGAAAAATGTTCTAAAGCATCTCTTCCACCCCTACTGCCCCAATGCCTTCCACCCCTAGCTCTAGGACTCAGAAGTGACCAGATCACAAGTTAGAGCTATGAGAGGGTCTAGAAGGTACCATCACTCTGGCAATTTGCCCCCGTGGTTTCCTGTGCCTCTACCCCAACTTGGAACCGGTGTCCCCACCTGGGCTCTGGCTTTTGTAAGTGCTCTCGCTGCCTGGCCATTACTTCCTCCCCAACACCCACGCCATACCACTAGCCTGTGTCACTTATACCAACCCTTGGGCCTCAGCAAGAAGCCACACACCCCCAGAAACCAAAACCAGGGGCCACTTCTGTGTACTCCTATAGCACCCCAGGGTTATCTCTTTTGTAGCACTCATTGTGTAAGACTCCCAGCCCTAGGCAGTGACCTAAGGGCAGGGGCCTTAAAAAGTGATGTGCAAATAGATATTGATGGTAGACAAACCAGTATGACTACCAAGCTAAAGTCAGGAGCATGGAGACCTGTTTGCCACATACGCTAGCCCAGCGAGGACCCTCCCAAGCACAGCAATTTCTCACTGCGTGTCTCAGCTAGGGGAGGGGATTCCCTCCATGTGAGCCTCTCATCTTGCAGATGAGGACACTGTGGCAGTGCCAGGGGCCAGTCCTGACTGCTCCCTCCTTCCAGATGCAGTCAAAGGATTAATTAACAGGATCACCTTGGTGAACCTAAGCATCTCAGGAGAGCCCCTGGGAAACACGGCACTGCTGCTTTCCCCTGTCTCCTCAGAAGAGCCTTTAAGATGAACCAGCTAGTCATTTCTACCCACTGGTGCCCTGTTGCTTCAGACAAAGAGAGAAACCCGAACTCCACCCCAGCCCTTAACCCCAGGTCTGGTGGGACTCGCTGAATAGCCTCTGTGAAGTGATTGACCCTCTTGTGACTTAAAAATCTGTGTATCTCAGCAGTGATTATTCATCTGTCCATGCATCATTTTATATGACACTGTTTTGTGTTTAATTCAGCAAACCTATATTGAATATATGCTGAGCATCAGGAAATGTGTCCTTCTAAGCAAGTGCACCGTTAGGCACACCCCACCCCCTCCAGCCCTTGAGGCCTGTCATCCCAGCTGGAACAAAGGGGTAGGGGCTTGTGGCCTAAGACCTTTCCCAGATGAAACCTGGGGTCAGTCAGCCCCTATGGGGATGCTAAGCGGAAAAGGCCCAAATCTCTAATGGACTTCACAGCTGGCCAGGTCATGGCCTCAAAGTGAAAGATTAGTCACAGCCCCCCACCTCCACCCCACACACAGTCTCTCAAGAGATTTCTCTCTAAAGGGTATCTTCTGAGGTCACACATTAGACAGCATCACCATAGGGTCCCCATGCACACTTCAAAAGCCCAGGAACTAACGCATCTTTTCTACTTGGAGAAATTTTCTCTGACTGCACACAGCCATCTGCCTGCAAACCAAGCTCATATTTTCATAGCGCCCATGCCCAAATCCTCCTGGGGCTAAAAGAAAGCATAATGGTTAACAGCTAAAAACGGTCCAAGTGCTGTAAACCTAACAATCCTTTTAACTCATAACAACTCTATGAGGTCAGTACAATTATTATCCCCATTTTACAGATGCAGAAACTGAGGCCACAGAAAGAGCATGCAGTAGAGCCTGGATCTGGACTCAGGTACTCAGGCTTCAGTGTGAGTGCTCTTCTGCCCCTGCCCATTGTTGGCTGCCTCCCTGATGGATTTCACACCAGCCAGAACCACGGCAAAGGATTAGTCACAGCCCTAGATGCCATGGCTTTGCCTCAGCATAAACCATGGGGAACATATTAAGATGTAAAGGTCATGGCTTTTAATATTTCACTTCCCTCACAAAGGCCAATGGAGGTTAAAAAAAAAAAAATTGAGAATTAAGATTCCTTAAGGCTATTTCTAGACCTCCTACTATGTGACCTTTGCCCATTCACCCTTTCCTTGGAACAACACAGAAAAATACACATTCCTGGTCAAAGGACTGCAGGTCCTAGAGAAGGGAAGAAGCAGGAGGGCACCAGGATCTGATTGTAACTCCTCGGATGGTAAGAGAAGCCTTGCAGTGACCAGGAGAACGAGGTTCACAAGGCTCTCGTTCTCTCCCCTGGGCAAGAGGACTTGCTGGAAAAGAATACAGGGACCCAGAAAGGAAGGGTAAAGAGCAAATGGAGCAGTCAGAGCAGACCAGGCAGAGTCCAGGTAGGACTGTTAACAGACACCATCAGATAGTGAGGGGAAAGAGACATCACACCCAGTGCCAGTACCCTCTGGTTCTAAAAACCCAATCCCCAATCCCCACCCTTCTGTAGTGTTCCTGCCTGGAAAATTCCATGGACAGAGGAGCCTGGCAGGCTACAGTCCATGAGATCACAGAGTTAGACACAACTGAGCAAGTGAGGGCATACACACCTCTCTGTAGTGGCGTTCAGGCCCCCACAGAGACAGAGGGGGCACCTGCCTATGGCTGGGCTCCTGGGTAGAGGAAACCTTTCCTTCCTCTCCATGGACCATCACCCCATATGGTAAGATTCACCCCAAGGCCAAGATTGGAACTCAGGGGTCTTTAAACTCATCTTGGAAGACACTGTCTGCTGGGGCAGAGGGCGCCTAGAGAAGGCGCCTAGAAGAAAGCAGCCAAACCCCAAGCCACAGCCCACTGTATCACCCTGGTCTCCAGCTCCCTAAATATCCCTCCTCAGTGACCTCTTCCATCTTTTAACAGGAATCGGTTCAATCAATCATCAGTCAGTGAGTCAGTCTCCTAGAAAACTGTATCTCCCACACCCAAGAAGCCCTCTGTGATAGATGGGGTCCCCAAGACCTTTCTGATCGGCCCCATAAGCTGCTTAGACATGCACCTTTAAGAGTTTGGGTGCAGGAGAGAAAAGGAGATCAGTTTCTTTTCAACTTTCTCTACATTTAATCCTAATCCACACCCTTCCTCCACTCACACCTCCCAGGGACCATCCCTGAACATCCCCAGGCAGGGAGACAGGCAGGCTGCAGCAGGCCTCTGAGTTTCCCAGGACGGCTGACTGGGGCCAGGCTCCACAGCCTTCTCCTCCCTGCGAGGCCTCAGCACCATGCCCCCAATCTGACCAGGCCTCCTGTCTCCAACAGAAAAAAATGACCAGCCAAACCCACCAAAGCCCCCATGTTCTGTCCTCAGGCCTCTTGTCAATAAGGCAGTAGGACCCTGCTCCCCAAATCCACCCCAGCTTCAGAAAGAAGGGTCCCACGGGGACGCTGACCTGGATGGAATCTTCTCGAGAACCTCTGCTTCTCTAGTCCTGGGGAGTCCCCAGGACTCAGTAACACTCCCTTCCAGCCCTCCCTCAGGGGCCAGTAGGCCAAGAAGGCAGGAGACGAGGAGGAAGCTTTGCGGGCCAGCGCTTAGAGACACTCCAGAAAACATTTTGGTTCGGAGAGGCTGGGTCCAGGTGTGGAGGTGGCTGACGTCATCCTTTCACCTACTACCCTTCACCCCACACCCGGGAGACGGAAGACCGACATGCCACACCTGCTCTGGAGGCGGATGGAGCGACAGAGGAGCTCCCCGAAAGGCAGCTGCTCCAAAGTCCAGTGGCCCCGGGAGGGAGGGGAGCGGTCACCTGGTACCTGCATGTGGGCCAAGTCCCTCCCTCCCTGGAGACCGCAGGGAGGTCCTTCTCTACCTTCTCTCATCTCCCAACACCTCTAAGTATTCCAAAGGTTCTCCAACCCGGGCAGCCATAGCCTTTGATCTTCCCACTGTCGGGATCTGCCCATCCATTAAGGTACCAGAAGGGAGATACAGAGAAATGCTACAGCTCTTCCAGAAAGGGTGGCAGCAATGTGAACTTCCAGAGATTTCACCTGAGGTCCTGAGCCCAGGTGTGCTACACACACACACACACAGCTCAGTATCACAAGGGTCTACACATACACACACACACACACACACAATGTGAACTTCCAGAGATCTCAGCTGGAGATCCTGAGCTTAGCTGTGCTACACACACACACAGCTCAGTATCACGAGGGTCTACACACACAAACACACAACGTGAACTTCCAGAGATCTCACCTCAAGATCCTGAGCCCAGGTGTGCTACACACACACACACAGAAAGAGCGCAGTATCACAAGGGTCTACACACACACAATCAGAAGATCTCACCTCGAGATCCTCAGCCCAGGTGTGTACACAAACACACACATACATAGAGCTCAGTATCACGAGGGTCTACACACACACACACACACACACACACACACACACACACACACACACA